>OX104123.1:15816169-16131701 GCA_944474755.1 Limnoperna fortunei | reverse complement strand
AAATTTGCCGTAATTTGTAATTAATAATATATTTTTAAGGACATGAAACCATTTTAAACTCTATGAAAATTACGAATGTCAAAACCTAGTGCGTAACCTTGGCCGTGTGAACATTTTTAAGGTCAATACTACACACGAAATTTCTTTTTCTCTGATAAAATGTTCAACTGTATTCTCTATGCGAATACAAGTCAGCGTCATACAAGATAAATTGACGTCAGTATTACTACATTCTGATGTTAAAACATTTAACAATGTATAAGTTCACAACACTTACAATGATTTGATCATGTATGACCTGGTTATGATAACGTGACTCGATGTTGTCATCTTATTTCGCAACAAGCAATACAAAATTTGCTTAATAGTTAGTATACTAGTATATTTTATTGTTAAAGCTATTTAGTGTTATTAATGTTGAAAAAAGAAGAATAAAATATTTTCTTAGGAAAAAGTTTTCTTTTGTTAAATTTAATATACTGCTGAAGAAGAATTTTAATTTCTGTGTTTACAATTAGTTCTTGTGATTATTGGTTTGGTCTTGACATGTATATTACAGCGAGAAGATTTGAACGTATCTTTGATTATAGTAAATAAATTAGCTACGCCTTTGAAAACGTAATTGATAGATTTAAACGAACATTAGGGAACATATTGGTTTTGTAAAGCGTGACTTTTTTACATTTAGAGAATGGATTTGTCATAGTGTCATGTATTCAATCAAGTGATTATCAGATTATTACTATTGATAGTACAGGCATGGGGTTTTCACCAAATACACTAACACCTCGAAAATGACATCAATTTTAATTTTCCAGCTTTTCCTGCATACGGTGTCTATTTGTCAACTGATCAGGTATGCAAGAACTTGAAGCGAGTATACAGTACTTGCACCCGTAAACGCAACACTTTGACTGATTGATAACTGATTGGTGACGGATTTTGGAACGCTGACGGATCGGTGACTGATTGATGATGAATACATCCGTCCAAAATTATGAATCCGTCATTACCTTGGTAACCGTCAGCGATCAGTTCAATCAGTGCGATCCAAATCCGTCATTTAATTATATGCATAAATCGGTCAGTATATTGACGGATACGTATACATTAATAATTTCAAGATAAAACGAATTTTGCGTCATTTGTATATTATATATGCATTTATAATAAAATTTATAATAAAATAAACGCAAGTATTCAAAAGAACAGTTAATACAATGTCTCGTTCTTAAAAATAACATAAGTAAACATATATTAAGAAAAAAACTATTTTCTTTATATTATATAATAAAGCAAATTTCTTTAAAACAGGACATATTTGCGGGTTGCACCCTGTAAACCTGAAAAAAACCTTCGATTGAAGGCACATCAGTAGCGACGATGTAAATGTTTTATTTTCGTAATCCTTTATTTATTCTCTTTTTTTATTTCAGCGACTCGTGATTTCGGCCTATTTTATTTTCTGGGACCTGTTATATGTATATTTTTTGTCGCATATTAAGCCGACCCGACTCCCCAATCAGCAAAAGATTTATTTTCATTTAGGAAAGGACGTGGCCCCTTTTTGACATCATTACTAGTTACTTAAATGTATGCCTACGTGTTTTTATTTAGTCTACAACATTTTAAAATACAATTATAAAACTGTTGTGTATAAACAATTGTTGAACTGTTGAACAAGCATTGTCAATCAAAACAAATTGTTTACTAAACAAAAAGTTGTATTGTAAAATAAACAGCGATTCTGCGCACGTTTTATTTGACAGGCAATAAAAGAAGTTAAAAGTATAATTACAATTACGCTGGATCGTTTCATTTATTTCATGGCGTCCATTTAACACGGGTTAAAACGGACAAGTCATTACACCCTATCTGCAGTCGTTCGAAAATCCGCAACCTGTTTATAGGCATGTAATAACTAGTAGATGACTAACCAACCAGCCACTGAGGCCCTAATAACGCCCGGGGAGACTTGTCTGTGAATACTGCAGTTAAGCGTAAAATGTGTTAAAGATTGACACGTGTTATAGTACGAAATAGTAATTTTTTTTAACAAAAAGTCATTAATTCCCTAGGTCTATGAAGATCGGTTTGAACATTGTCATTACAGCCATATCTATAAAACAGAACCTTTTCAAAACGTACCCTTTAAAAGATTGTCATTCAATTTGAATAACTTATTTCATTGATTGATTGATTGCATGCTCGCTTTTCTTTCAGCGAGGGTGTTCAGCTTTATTCATGACGAGAATAAGTTAAATATCAATTAGATTTGTTTGTTTGTTTGTTTAAATATTTTTTAACGCCACTTTCAGCAATTTTTGCAGCTATATCATGGCGTTCAGTTTTTATTGGAGGAGGAAGCCGGAGTACCCGGAGAAAACCCCGGTACTTCGGTAGGAAAAGTGGCAATCCTTGTCAATTAAGTCGAGTGCACCCTGCCCGCCTTGAGATAAGTGGTATGGGTATGGGCTGACAATTTAAGCCTTTTCCTTTTCGAAATCTACAAAAGAGATCCTTAGCGTGCAAGTACTCTCTAAACACGTCACTATGGTTCGCGGCAATTCTATTATGTCCTGAACCAACCCCCCCCCCTTTTCCCAAAAAACGTGATACCTAGTAACTAATTTCAAACACTTCCGAATTTAAAGGAAACCATTTATACTTATATATCATTAAATATCGCATGACTATAGCAGACATCGTAAAATAAACAAATTGTGACGGCTAAAATGCGAAAGCAGAATTGATTTTAAAATTATGCTTACATGTTTGCATCTTTAAATCGTAAGCTTCTATATACAAACGCGTTTATTTTTTCCTTGACATTTAATTCTGTGTAAACTCATGTGACACACTTAGATAGTGAATAAAACATATAAATAGATGTATTCGCTTTTGTCGTAAATCTTTCTCAGGATTATACACCGGAATTCTTAGGAACTGTGGCACAGAGAGGAAACTGATCAAACCACGACAAATGATCTTTTTACGCGTTTATAATAAAAAAACCTCGACCGCGGTGGTTAAGGGTATTGATCACCGAGTTGTCTGTTCGACCCTTACAGCGAGAGGGTGTGCTGGACTCATCCCTAAATTTGCAAAGAGAACCAGTTTCCTGTCGAAGTCTACTGTTTCGTTGGGTACTGCAGCTCTTCCTTATAAACACTCGACGCCATATTAATTAGACTAATATAATGTTTGAAAATAGTGTTAAACTAACTTCAATCATACATACGGGGGCCTCGGTGGCCGAGTGGTCTAGGTAGTTCGTCTACCATTGATCACGTGGTCTGTCAACACTGAGATTGCGGGTTCGATTCTCACTGCAGGCAGGGTGTACTCGACTCCAATCTTAATTGACAAGGATTGCCAGTTTTCCTACCGCAGGTCGGGGGTTCTCTCCGGGTACTCCGGCTTCCTCCCCCAATAAAAACTGGACGCCATGAAATAGCTGAAAAATTGCTGAAAGTGGCGTTAAAACACCATTCAAACAAACAATCAATCATACATACAAATAATGCTAACGCGAAAGCGCGACGTGAAAAAAAAAGTTACTATTCCGCCTTCGCCTTTCTCGCCTTTTCCGCTTTAAAAAATTTCGAAGTCAAATACGAGATGTACGCCTTGTCACGCGAGGTCAAATATTTTATTTTAATTCATTGTGTGTGCGAGTTTTTTTCCATTTCTTTTTTTTATAAATTAAATTGCACTATGTGATGTTTATATTCCGTCACAGATGCATTAGTTATATATTAGGGGAATTTCCATTTATGATTTATAACTTTAGACTCGACCTTTTCCGCTTTAAAAAAATTCGAAGACAAATACGAGACGTACGCCCTGCCACGCGAGGTCAATTTGTTTTAAGTCATTGTGTGTGTGTGTGTTTTTTTTAAATTATTTTGTTAATAAAATGACACTATGTGATGTTAATATTTCGTCACAGATGCATATATAACTAGTAATAGATTGGGGAATTTCCTTTCGTATTATTTATAACTTTAGACCTGTTTTAGCCTTATTATTAGGTTAAACGAGCCATAAATGAGGACATAACAGGTGACATTTGTATACTTCTAATATTTGCGAGTGAAACGAATTTTCACATTTCGAAATATTTATTTCACTAACCGGAAGTTGAATGGACGGATTGGAGCGATCAGTCCAAATCGATCCGTCAGATCAGTCAAATCGCTCCCAATCCGTCAATTGACGGATGGACGGATTGGGAACGATCTGACGGATTGGGAACGATTTGACTGATCTGACTGATTGATAACTGATCGCTGACGGATTTTGGAACGCTGACGGATCGCTGACGGATTGATAAAAGTGTTGCGTTTTCAATCTCAAGTACTGTACTTATTTCTTCGAGTTAGACTTAACCAAGACTACAACACAAATAATAAATGTTACTGCAGATACCATTTCCTTGTTAATGAATATTTTATCTAGAAGAAAGATATGATTGCAGAGTTTTCCAAATTTTTAATTAAGTTTAAAGTTATTGTGATAAGACGATCATTGGATACATAGATTACGAACTAGTCGCGTATGATACTCAAACATTTTCATCTGTACACATGCGCAGTTTTTGTATTGACAGTTATTTTATCTTAACAACTATTAGAAGTTTGTCGGAATGAAATGAAAACAGCACCACATTCATCTGATCATACTGCAATACCACTACTGGCTATAAAAACGACTGTAAATACCAGTTGCAGTCGTTCTGTGTCTGTCATTGACTGAGATTTACTGCAAATAACTGTCTGTAAAAGACTTCAAACTTTGTGTCGGACAATTATTTCTTCTTTGACAGTCATTTTATGTCTGTCACAGACATACTTTGTCTGTCACATACTTTTATTCCGTATCCGTTGTAACAGTCAAAAAATGTCTGTCACTGTCATTTTTTCCGTTGTATCAGACAAAATGTGACTGTAACAACGCCTGGTAATTATCATTTTTAATTTTGTGTTTACAACGATTGATTGATATTTTTAATTTCACTACATTTTATGAAAATGTTCGGAAGTAAGGAAAAAATCTCTATTTGGAAATGGTCTCGTTACAGACATGCATTTATGTTTAAATGTATCTGTTCTAAAAACTAACCCTCGGTATTGAAGACATTTAAAACAATGTATGTCGCTGTCATTTTCTCCGTTGTATCAGACAAAATGTGAGTGTCACAACCCCTGGTAATTATTATTTTTAATTTTCTTAACAACGATCGATTGATATTTTTAATTTCACTACATTTTATGAAAATGTTCGGAAGTAAACAAAAATATCTCTGTTTGAAAATTGTCTCGTAAAAGACATACATTTATGTTTAAATATATCTGTTCTAAAATTAACCCCCGGTATTGAAGACATTTGAAAAAAATGTATGTCGCTGTCATTTTCTCCGTTGTATCAGACAAAATGTTACTGTCACAACAAACGCCTGGTTATTATTATTTTTAAAATTTTTTAACAACGATCGGATGATATTTTTAATGTCACTACATTTTATGTTGAAGTTAACTGATTTATAACTACTTTACTGATCCCTCTAATGAAAATATTTGAGATTTCTACATTTCTACCATATTTAACATATGATGATATAGCCATTTTATTAATTTATCATTGACGACAACTGTTGCTGTTTTATACTATTTTATTTCATTTATTGTATTTATAATATTTAAAAAAAATAAAATCATGATTGTTTCCTATTGTTTAAAAAGATCATGTCATTCGCTGAACATTATGTTGTTCATGTCCACTCGGCTCGTCCGATTTTAAAGAAGGACGCATGTGGTTATTTATGTTACATGTAATCCCGCCTCACTGGCTAAAGTACACATGTATCTTTGTTATAACTTAATATCATATCGAAGAACGTCATTACATGAAAGCGTTATTAGAAAACACTGATCTAAATAAGAACATTACATTTATCTACTCAAATGTACTTAAAACAAAAGGTTTACCAATCAGAAAAAAGACAAAATCTAACAAAAAAATACTCAACATAAGCGAAACCTGCCGATCTGAAAAAATAACCCTTGTCTGTATTATTAGCGACACCGTTGTGTTTTTCTTTTGGTCTTATACTTAATTCTGGGACATGAAAAGATGACAAATATTGCAGGTATTTTTTTATTTGAAACATATCTACAGAACAATGCGTAGTTCATGAAGCATTTAATAATTTTTTTCAGCAATAGTCTGACGTTTTTGTGCAGATCTCGTATAACGGTTATTTGGGACATGCCATCCATGACACCTTAGCTTGGAAAGTAGTTGTAACACTCCAGGAATGTATCTTCAGAGTTATACATTCGAGCTTATGCGGACATTTTCGGTTTTATCTGAATCCAAATATGTTAGACCCCACACCACTGCTGGAACGTTCTCAAATGGTGGGTTGAGGTGGGTTGAATGTAAAAGTGACTGTGTTAGACTTTCCTCTCTGGTAGCTATACCCTAGTTCTAATTCCCCGGACTGACCATTTTAATAAAAGTATTATGGATATATTGTATCTTAAACCTTGAAGAATGCACAATGACAAATAAATTTCGGCAATAATTATTCATGATATATATATATATATATATATATATATATATATATATATATATATATATATATATATATATATTAAATGACCGGTCCACAAAAGTAACATCTGTTAGTAGATGCAACCGTTTTGCATTACAAAATTAGAATTTTAGGAAGTGCAGATGGCAGTTCAAACATACGTCAGGTAAACAATTATGATGTTTACCTTAACTGCAGGCAATAATTGTGTACTGTTTCTGTTTTAAAGGCATACTTTTGAGTCGTTTTTTTCCTCTACACTTTCCTTATATGACTTTACATGTTTGGTTTTTACATTCCAAACAACAACTCCTATACCACGCATAATTTATAACTTAGGAGATAGGCAAATAGCTTATTATGTGATGATTTCTGTGATCTTGTGCGCTTTAAATTAATTTAAGCTAAGACAATTTACGCAATAGCGATCTGTATTCCCCATGATCGATTGAATATAAAGTAAACAATTACTAATATGATTTCATAATTAGAAATACGTTTATTTTTACGTTCTATAGAGGTTTTCAACGGGATTTATTTTGTGATAAATAAATTTGGCTACTTGTTATTTTCGTATAAATTACGTTGACCTACTCTTAGCGTAACATGTGTAAAAAAAAAGATGGCGGCATTCAATATCTACGGCAATCAAATTAATGAAAAGTAATAAATTAATGTTTAAACTTTGTTGTGTTATAATTGTTAATTAAAATCAAAAGATGTTTTTTGTAACAACATTTGGTACGAAAAACCAACAAAATATTCATACGTTAGGCCAATCCCGCTACCAAAATAACAAAGAAATATGATGAATGTAATTCTTAACGCAATATTAAAGAAGTTTAATGATTAAACGCGGTTTTCAATTAGTTATCCGTATATCAATAAGTCCATCAAACTCACAAACAAATCATGTTTGTGAGTGAATTGGTTTTGTTGATATACCGATAAGATGGTTGAAAACGGTGTTTAATCCTATAATAAATATGATGCATGTAGTGTTGTTACACAATGTCCGCAGTATACGTATTATTTTAAATATATTGTATTGTAACCAACTTTACAATAGCACCTTGATAGAAAAAAGGAACTCATGATCATTTTGTGTAATCATATATAATAAACAATAATAATTTACTATAAAAAATGTAATATTTTTATTAAACCAGAAAATACAGTAAAAAACTGCAGGATAAATTATAACTGCTTTCAGTTATTCTTCATACTATAAGCTTTATCGCAATGTATTAAAATTAGTGTCTTTCAGTGTAATAGGTTCTCAATATATATCATTAAATTATAAATTCTGTATATCTATTTTGTAATAATACTAACAAATATATTTGTACTTACATCCGGGTATCACCATTTTCACTGAAACATTTAAAAGGAAATTAAATTATTAAACATGTTATCTTTAGCGGCTGCAAAAATAATTTGTTTTGTAAATATGTTTATCTGGTTAAATGATACGTTGAAATCTGACTTATCATGAGAACATTTTTTTGTTATCTGTAAATTTATTTCTTTAAAGTGCGTTTTTAGTTTAAAGATAAATAGGTTCTTACACTAGTTTTTATTGAAGACGAAACAATAAATGAAGAGTGTACGAATCTGTTTCTTCCGTCAACCAACAACTTTTGCTTAGCGATAACTCTTTACTGGTCAATATCCGACATCCAATCAGAACGCCCGAAATATGATCTTCAATCAAGAAGGATGTTATGTAAACTTAGCAACTTCTTTATTTGAGGCGTCTTGATTTGCTATTTTATCCAAGACATATGGTAGCTGCACCTGTTGCCTTATGGGATTTCTGTCATAGAAAGTGTACAAAAAATGGAAAAATGCCTTGTAAACGTATTTAGAATCGTAGATGTAAAATTTTGTTGCTGCAAGTATGTTGAAGAAAATTTTCAGGTCTTGCACCTCTGAGTAGATTTGCTTATCTATAAAACCCTAAACATAGACTATTGAAGGTAAAATGTTCAGAAAGTGCCACGCATCTTCAAAGCTTGACATCACTATCAACGCAGATGTTTTATAAATTTTTCTTTTAGCAACGGCGAAAACTTTGCTAGTGTTTCTCTGACCTGCTTAATAAACCTACTGTAGTAACTAAAAATATGTGTTCTCAGTATCTAAGCTTTATATGAATAGGAAGGTTTAACGTTTCTCAGCACACCGCGGAAGCGGATATATTTCAAAAAAGAGAAGGCTCCTTGTAGACTCTACAAAAGTCTTTTCTTGGCAAGGGCATTTTTCGCCCCTACAAAATACTCCAAACATGTCCAGTTGCAGTTAAGATTGTGTGCCGTATGTTCCAACACACCCCTTTTTCCGTTGATTTATTGTTTGTTCACTTGTTTTCGTTCTGCATATAGCTGGAATACTGCTCGCTGTACGTAAAGCAAATATAAAATCAACCAATCAATCAATCTAACAATCCAAACACATTACTAGCATCGTTGTGTCTGACCGCTGCGAATCACTGTCTACTCCAAGTCTTTCTTGCGGTCTCTCCAGTTTTTTAAATAAATCCTGCAGTAAAACAATGTGTCTTCGCTGTTGTATATGACAGGCTTATTTAAATTCTTATTTTTATAATTCTTAACATTGTCGACGTGTTAATGTTCTCATTCATTTATTTGCTTAGATTTTGTGTCAGATCTTGTAGGTTTTTGTGTAACAAGAGTCTGATAATTTACGTGTTGCGAATAAACTGTGTAGTTTTAGAATGTAGGGTTGAAATATTTTATAGATGTGATAAATTAATCAAATGTATAAAAACCAAAATGCTCAGATCTAACTGCTAGTGGTTAAATAATGGTCTTCTAATTTCGTAGTATAATTTTAAAGTTTTCTGATTAAATGGAAGACGATATTTATAAAACATGACAGTGTTCAAGTAGCAGTTAAAAGGTAAAACTGAAAATTCCTAACAATGATAACAGTCAACATTATCAAATAAAAGCTAAAAAAAATAAATCAACTTTTGCTGTTGATAATGATGTCATGCTATGATTGTACCCCAATAAAGACACTGGTCCGTTTGAACATTGTATTTGAACTTAAATTATTATTATCAAGAAGTTAGAAATGTATACGTATTCAATCACTTTATATTGCTACAGTCTGGTCAATACATGCTTTAATACAAGATAACTGTTGTGTATAGAGTGGAAATTGAACAAAACGAATATTATTCGTAATTGAAATGTTTGACATTATGTAAAGTCTTTGTGTCAGTTCGGCAGCATACAATTGGTAGAACCACCCGAAAAGGTTATTTTGCAATATGACTTATGTCGCTCTGTTCGTGATTAATAGAAATAAATTGCGTTATACCGTGTTCGCCTTTATCTCCTTTCTGTCCCATTTGACCTCGATCTCCTTTCTGTCCCAATTAGACCTTGATCTCCTTTCTGTCCCATTGGACCTTGATCTCCTTTCACTCCCATTTGGCCTTGATCTCCTTTTCCCCCCTTCTGACAAACACTTCTATGTAGGCCAGTACTTTCCGTTTGACCTACAATAAGAAAATATAGCAGCAAACTGAATCGAAGTCAAGGACGATTACAAATCCAGATTTATACAAATATATACAATATGAAACAGAAACCAAAAAGTGTGTAACCCGACCATGTGTGCGCTCAGGTGGTCTGGACGAGTTACTGACTGTCATTTCGAGACAAAAGTCAAATCCTGTAAAATCATGCTCAATTCATAACAATGACAAAAGTCAAAATTAGCTCTATCAAAAAAAGTTAAATAAATTAATTAACTTTTGTTGTTGATAATAATGTCATGCTATGACTGTTCATCAGTAAGACACTGGTCAATTTAAACATTGCATTTGAACATAAATTGTCATTATCAAGATGATAAGTACAATACAACAACAATTACATAAAATGAAATCCAAGTTAGAAATGTATATGTGTTCAATCACTTTATATAGAAGAAATCTGGTCAATACTTGCTATAATACAAGATAAATGTTGCGTATGGGGTGGAAATCGAACAAAACGAATATTATGTGTAATAGAAATGTTTGACACTATGAGAAGTCTTCGTGTCAGTTCGGCAACTTGCAATAGGTAGAACCATTCGAAAAGGTTATTATTTTCAATATGACTTATGTCGCACTTTTCGTGATTAATAGAAATAAATTGCGTTATACCATGTTCGCCTTGATCTCCTTTCTGTCCTATTTGTCCTTGATCTACTTTCTGTCCCATTTGGCCTTGATCTCCTTTTTCCCCCTTCTGACCAACACTTCCATGTAGGCCAGTACTATCGGCGTGACCTACATTAAGAAAATATAGCAGCAAAACCACCAAACAACTGAAAGTCAAGAACAATTACAAATCCAGATTTATGCAAACGTATACAATACGAAACATAAATCAAAACTTGTGTAACCAGAACCATGTGTGCCCTAAGGTGTTCTGGACAATTTACTCACTGTCATTTCTAGACAAAAGTCTTATCCTGTAACAGGAAACACTACCTACAATTCAGCGATTTGATAAATCGATTTCCAGTAAAGATCAAGTAAGTCATGGTGACGATGATAATACTTCCAAATTGACAACATCAACCAAGTACAACAAATCATAGTTTAAGTAGCTTAGTAGTTAGCATCAGCGACCAGTATACAAAATAAGGAAATATATTGTTGGATCAAGCATTATGTATATGTTGTACACGCCTGATTTGATGTAATATTACAATCGATGAAATTACAGTTGGATATAAATGACAGTAAGTACAAATTGACTTTGCACCGATGGAAAAAAACATGAAAAGCTTTGACGTTGTTTCATTTGTTTTAATTTCACATATAAATTAATGGGGATTCTCTTCCTATAACAGTACGAACAAATTGGATAACATTACTTTTTCTATAATCTCGGATCCATACCTTTTAATCGAGACTTCCTTTTAGGCTAGAGTTTCTCATTTCGCCCAGAAAATACTCTGTCACATATGTTATATAAAGAAATGTATCTCAAAAAATGAAAATGCTTACGCAATAACACTTGTATAATGGTGTGCTTTTTGGAATCCCCTTACAACAATGTAGTGTACAACAAAACATAAGTTATTTATTGTTAAGATATATATAGTTCTATGCAAATAGACGACAAACATTGACGAAAGATAGAAATAGAGATTAGATTTTCAATAACAAGTAATAGGCAGTTTTGTAGCAGAGGTACAATAAAAATGTGACAGAACAAACTGGTATTAACATCCTTAATCTCAATTCCAAAATTTTTGTTTTGCAATGTGGAAAAATGTAAACAAATTCATAATTAAAACAAGTTTCAGATGTCTCTTAACATTTATAAGTATTACAGATTACGTGCATAAATACAATGTAGATAAGTGGATTTTATTACACTTTTGGTATACTTAATTTTAAGCTCGTTGACATATACACAATAGTCGTATTGTTTTTTAAGATACGACTAATCAAAGGATTAAGCAAAAGTATTCTCTCTTTTCTCTTAGATAGAACAACATCTTCCGTTTGGAATATGATAATAAGTATTCTAAACGGTGAGCCGTGTTTATAGTCATTTGAATGCTAACTGTATACTAAACAGACTCAAAGTATAACATATCAATTAGCTGTCTATAAAACCTATATTTTAAAAATATCAGATTCGGAATACTTGAAATTCAGAATCGGACATATTAGTTACAATGTTAGACTTGTCTATACTTGAAATAAGATAAAACGCTTTGAGAACTTGGAATAGTTTACTGAAGAGGATTTGTAAGCTAATTAAAAGAGACACGTATTTTTATGTCCTTACAAAGGAAAGATGCCTTGATTAAATTACCTAAATAAATCTATATTTTTAAAGCTTAGTGTCACATTTGTGTGAAAGCCAAATTAACTGCAGATGTTTAGAAATTTAGAAAGTAAATTTGATAAAGTTATGGCGGACAAAGCAAAATACAACTGTGTCCGTGGATGCAAATTTACATTATAATGAATGAATACCCTTTACATCTTTCTTGCAAATGCCTAAGGAAATGTTATTTACAATTACATTTTAACGGTTTGTTTTACAATTTTACAATCAATAAGATAAATTAGAATAAGGTTCTGCGACAGGACATTTGGGAGTTTAGAAAGAGAGTAAATTGTAATAGTTTAGATGTAATGAACACTTTCTTCTTAATATAGGTATAATAAAGGATCATTTAATGAAACATAATGAAATTAAATACAGCTAATTCTTTTATTGTAAACAATTTTTAGACAATTCTTTTGAAAACATTTGTATAATCATTTGTGTCCTATTTTCTGAGTCCCACAAATCATGTGTTGATTCTTTACGGTTAACATATCTTATCTTATAAGAGGATGGAGGGGTTTGAATGGGGTTTAACGCCGCTTTTAAAAGTTTGTCAGCTATATTAGAACGTTACGTTTCTATACACGGCAAGGGTCTACTCGATACCTCAATGTTTACAATCTGTTGATCAATAGAAAATAATTAACCTAATTAAGCATGCGATGGAGAAGGCTCGTGGCAAGTATAAATATAATTTATAGGCAGTGATAAATAATCATATATTTTACATTTTAAAGAAAGGATCTTTAATATTTAAAGACTGTTGCATCATACCAACTCGGGATAAAAGCACGAGAATATTGGTTGATTCCATATTTCTTTTCATGCAAAACAAAAAGGCATTCTTACGCGGAGAAAATTTCCAACATTCATATAGTATGTAAAATAAAATTTTACTTCTTAAATTTACAGAAATACTGTTAATAGTTATATGTAATATAAAATAGCCATGATACTTTGAAAAAAATTTTTTCAGTTGAAATGTATTCAATAAAAATATGAAAAAATATGAAAAATATGTAAAGAAAAGTTCAAATTATTAAAAGTCTTAAAAATTACTTTTATCTCAGTACTAGTCGAGTTATTGAACCTGCGACCTCTTTAGTCCACTAAATCAACTGATTTAGCCAATATTGTGGTACCAATATCTGGAAGGTCTCGGCCATATTGATCATACAGACAGAGTTTTACTGTGACACCAGCTAATTGGACTTAGATTCGTATAACTTCTGTCTTATTATAGTCGGACGACAATATCTGAAACAAATAGCAATTACGAAATATTTAAATAATGCCCTATGATGCATTTTTAAGTCAAATTTAGATCAACATACAATTTGACCTTGTTAGTGTACTCATATTCCCAGCTAAAACGCATGTAGGTTATTTGAAACACAGTAGTGTCGCTTATTGCGGGCTATTTTAAAGATTGAGAAAGAAAGTGGGGAACCAATACAGGTGTCATATTCAATAATGAATCTGTAATTTTACTGCTTTAAAATTTGAACAGTTATTGTAGACCATTCTAAATGATTGACAAATACAGTAGTGGACCAATACAGGCGTCATATTTAATAATGAATTTGTACTTAACTGCTTTAAAATTTTGAAAATAAATTACAATTTAAATATGGTCCCATAAACCGTTAAAAAGTTTATATTCTTGCAAGTTAAATATTAATCGCCTAGTTCGAAATGAATTCCCGATTGAAATTCTATCATTCGTAATACCTTCATATCTTCTTTCTGTAATATACATCATAGCTATAAATGTCAAAACAGAAACAATAATCACAAGAACAACATTCAAACACAGAAATCCAATCATGCTTCTCCGAGAAATATACACTACTTTGCTGTCGCAACAGTTTTTGGGTTTCTCTTCACTAGCTGCAGAAACAGTGTCTGCATTAGTCTCGCCTTTGTATAAATCCAAATTATTAGATGTCGTCGCAATTGAAGAGTAATTGTTTATTTCGACATATTCATGTTCGGTGTCCATTTTATTTGATTAATGCTTGATACTTTTTAAAAATATAATTATGTATCTCTCGTACAAAACAATGTTTTTATGACTCGTGTACTCCGAGTAAAAAAGTTAACATCCTGGTAACGTCATAATTGTGTCAATTGTGTGTATCGTGTTTTTTAAATGTATTTTAACGATGCGACTAATTAAATGAACGTTACCGATAATACATTTGCTCTGTTTAATCGGTGCTGTATTTTACTTGGAAGCCAGGAAATTAGCCGAGCCCAGCTCTACGAGTGAGCAAAAATCCATAATCAGACAAACACACGACAAAAAAAGAAAATCAGAATGTTAGTATCCCAAACCCGGTAAAATCAATGGGTGAACCGAGGTGATTAAAAAGCGTGGCCTGCCATTAATTACTTATCCCAAAAACGAGTAAAACAGCAATATAAACACTCGTTTTGTTTTGTTTTACTGGGGAATGATTATTTAGGACATTATACAACTTAAATGTTAAGAAGTATCTGCAACTATTTGTGCTTGATAAAATGTAAAATATTTTATGTGTCCCAAATTTCAAGCAAACAGAAATAATGAATCTTTGTATTTCCAAAATTAAGTATCAAAAATGTGTGTGCCAGTCGTGAATATAAATGTAAAGCCAAAATTGCACTCTCAGGTGTACATGTTAAACGGATGTAACTATATAATACACGTTTAGTACTCAGTACAATAAATTCATCTTTATAGGTGTGACCAGAATTATTTTTGTAAAAATACGAATATACAATAATATTTGTAAGAATTGTTTTTGTTTAATGACGTGAATCGTTAAGTGAGCATCATGTTAGAAAGTTTCACTATTGTGGAAAAGCAGGATATTATGAGGTGTGATAAAAATCGTTATTGAAAAAGACTACCTAAGGTAACTAAAAGTAACCTTGAGGTAAACCTTTGTGTATGGGGAAAGCATATCCGTAGTTACATAAAACACTAGTTTTTTTAGGCAATTTTTCTAAGTCCTGTAAAAGGAGGGTAAACAGTAATGGATAGATATTACAATAATTATGTACTCAATTCAATAAACTCCCTTTTTTATTTAATTTTTTCTGTCGTTCTCTTTTTTATCGAGTTGCAATCACAATGTCCAAACCGTTGGCCAACTTCTTAAGGGATAAATGCTTATTGCTTAATTGCTTACTGTTTTTACATTCCACAAACGCGACCTATTTATTAATCGGGCTTCGAATTTTGCGGGGTCCTCGGCGACCGAGCGGTTTAGGTAGATAGTCATCTACTATTGATTATGTGGACTGTCAACAATGAGATTGCGGTTTCGAGTCTAACTGCGGGAGGGACGTACTCTATGTCAATTTTAATTGACAAGGATTGACAGTTTTCCTATCGCAGATCTGGCTTTTTCACGATCTGCAGCTTACCTCCCCAATTAAAACCGGTTTTCATGATATAGCTAAAAGTTTTTTTGTTTCCGCCTTCAGAAAAGCGGAAGATCATTGCTTGCATTGTTGTACAATCCGCATAACCACATACGCCACTATATTTATCAGAAAAAACAAGTTTTCCTAATCCATAGGTAGTAAACGACATCATAAAAACGTCACCTTCATATTTTTCTCAAATATACTTTGATTTATAAACTAACCGAAGTTAATGTGCATACGGAGTATATCAAAAACTTGGAAAACATTGTTATAAACACCTATGAAGTTTAAGGAGTCGGTATGCATGTGCCTAAAATGATTATTGTACAATAAGATTTAGTTAGATCTTTTTTCTATTCCAATATCTTCCTCACAGGCTTATTATCGACCATGAACATGACTGAAAAACTCTTTTTTGTAAGGACAACATCCAGATCAGACTGGTCCCAGTTAAAACGAATCATATGTATCTACAGGTACTTCATTAGCAAAACTAGAAGTACGCGTTTATTCTTTAGTTGGTGTCTTTGTTTGTTTTTTTTTTGTTACGCAGTGTTGGTGACGGTGATTTTATTTGACTTAACCATTGCTTTCCAGACCAAGTAGGTAAAGAGAAATATAACTAAGCACAACCATTTGAACTGATAAACTTAAACAATGCGTTTGATTCACATCTACGTATACTAAATCCAATTTAATAGAATAAGCGCAAGGAGATAATTAAGGGGAAAACATAATTTACTGCGCAAAAAGCTCACAGATCCTCACCACGCATTTCTTTCACCTACTTAAAAGTATAATCTCGACATTTTCAGCTTTACGATTTTCATTCTTTGTTATTATTCTGATTGGGGTTTAAGACCTTTTTAGCAATATCAGATCTTTATTTTCTTACTGAGTCGAGAACAACCTCAACGCTAACACTCTCATGATCTATAGTAGATGACTAACAATGTTGAGCATTCGGCTATAAATCCCGTGGTAATTTTGAAGATAATTATTTGACATTTGTGCATGTGTATCTTACCTGTTTCTTAAAAATTAAAGGGAAATTGATCGACTAAGTGGACAATAGGTTTGGATTCTATTTGTAACTCCGTCCGAAATTTCAGTCACATTGTTCAAACGTTTTGGTTAATGCTTGGAGATATTGATCTTGGATTTTCCCTGCATTAACAAGTCATTAGCATTAGATATCTGATGATATCATACATCTGAACACGTTTCTATCATGCATGCCATCATTTATCTTGTGTTCATTAGTAACACTTTAATTATTGGAATTCGTGTACTCACTAAACTAATAATATATCATAAACATTAAGCCCTTAAACAATTGAATTAAAAGTATCTGATTTAGTAAGACCATATATTTTTATATTAAATTACAAAACTACAAATTTAACAAAAAGATAAACTTCGTTAAAATAGTTTTTGTTTAATTTATGATGTCAGCCGTTATATCAGCACATAACAATAATGTACAAAAGTAGGAAATAATGCAGCGAATTCTAAACCAACGAAGAGTAGCTGACTAAACCATTCAAATAATAACAAGTAGATGCAGGAAAAAAGATGCGGGTCTTAAACTAAAAATGGCTTAGAAGTTAACTCTAGTGCATAAGAAAGTTAAAGAAATCCGTTTCAAAAAACAGCAGTTGCCGTGTTAGTCGATATCATTTTTAAGTCTTAGTATGCAACTTTATATTCGTAGTTGTACAAGCCGAATAACCACGTAAACCATTTTATTTGTTAAAAAACGAACATCGTTTTCATATTCCACCTGTAATAATCGATAACATATAAAGCGTCAGTATATTCTCATATGCTTTTACATACGAAAACTGAATTTAATGACTATACGAAGTTTATTGCAAACTCGGAGACATTGTTATAAGCACGTATGAAACTATAAAATGGTTAATTTGACTTTTGTTTGTTTTCTATTCTAATGTTATGACGAGACCAAGTTTGCATTCATAAGACACACATTCCCAAATCATTTCTGAACCACCACTTGAAGGGGCCATGTTGGCAGTGTTGCGTTTGGCATCAATTGGAACATTTCTAGGCCATTTCCGTCAAGGCTTAGGATAGTGATGTCGGAGGTAAGTGATCCCATTTTGTACTATTTCCAGTCATTGTCAACGAGCCATTTGCGTCATGGCTTAGGTTTTGAGGTTTCTGTTTATTCATTTGATTGTTTCGTGACGCTTATTGTTACTGATGACGTCGGATTGTAAATAAATACTTCTCCGTCAAAACGTTGTCGGGAAGTATTTTTAATAAGAATTTTAAGTTTAAAAAACTACAACGATTTCTGATTTTTTAGTGGGGCTGAGAAAACATCATATAATTAAAAAAGGGGACATAATGTTCTCGCAGTATCACATTTGGTCTTCAACTTCAAGATTTTTTCGCGACAACAAGATGTTATGTCTATATTGTTTACCATCCTTTAGGTACATAAGATATGTTATTATTATTTTTATCTGTTATTAATCAAGATATTTAACTGATTTTTGTTGTTTTAAATCGTTACTAGGTATTAGTCTTTATGATTCGATATGTTCAATGCTTTGGTAGTAATTTTAATTTCATCTTTACAGATTATTAAGTTGATCTTTAATTGATTTTAATTCGGTTTTTGTGTTTGGCTTAATTTATATTTTGTAATTTTGTCTCTAATTAGTCGGTTTTTATCTATTTTTGTTTTTTTTCTTTGAAATTCCCTAATTATAATAGTGGTCAAATAATAAAAACAGTCTTATCGCAACAGATACTGAAAAAAACGTCTGGTTTCTAAAAACTAATCGCTTTAATGCAAGCATAGCAAATGCGAGATATACAATTTCATGCGTGTATGAAAAAAAAGTCACATGATCTATTTGAGCAAATCCATTTCAGATGGTAACTTAGCTGTCCGTACAAAATATTGCAGATGAGCACTAGAATTAATTTTTAAAAAGTAGACAAAAATAATTTTGACATCGATAAAATTAAGTGTTAATTTTTATCTTCCTATCCACATCTAAATCATAGGCGGATGAGATGATCTGATAAAAAAATTCATTATCATTGTACTGTTGTGTTAAGTGATATTAAACGATTACAAACCCATGTTCTGAACTGGCTCTATGATTAATAAAGTTTACTACTTACACGCTATCATTATTAAATAATTGTGCATATAACAATCCTATAATATTTCCGAGAGTACAACCAAAGATTGTTCATGGATATTGATGGTGACTTTGCATATTTTCTTTTGTTTGTTTTAAAGTTAATAAAAATGTGTTCGCAAGGAATTTGTATAGAGTTGTTATATTGAGTACATGTTCGCGTGAAAGGAGTCATTGCACCTTAAGTACTATTTGTACCAGCTCTTTATGTTTTTATTTTATAATATCAGCGTTCGTTAATAAATATAGATGTACTGGGTAATTACACAGTTTCCACAGCGGAATTTTATAGGAGATACGCTCTGCTTTATGAGTTGTCTGGTTATGATACAGAAAGACAGGCCTTGGACGAATTTTTTTATGTTTTAAAAGATCAACACATGAAATTAATTGGTATGCACATTTTAAGTTGGAGAATGGTTTATAAACATACTATGGTATTTCTATTTTAGCTGGATTGATTGATTGATTTATTTATTTATCTATTACTGCTTTATTGAATTTTGACATTACGTCCAGCATGCACTATTTCAGCTCTATTTAGGACGAGAACAAGTCAACATGCAATAAAATCAACGGGTAAACAGGATGGGCCAACAACATCACATTTTTGTCTGCCATTGTACGCGCATGCGTTTTTCGGTGTGATAGAAAATATATATTAGATAGAAGAGTGTTGCTGACGTAGAAATTAGTAATGGATTTATGACAGTGGTTACACAAGGCCATTCTGAACTGATTTACGACTAGGGAGTGTCTCTCTCACGCATATACTTAGAATCTGCACTGTCGTCAAATTTGTCTCTTTATTGCAACAATTACTGAGCTTTAAGACGATCAACCATATGCAAGGTGGATCATCTGGAGGAGGAAACGCTTTGGATAACCTGCTATCACCAAAAGTGTTGGGTGGTTTACAATTCTTCCAACGTTTTTGTCTTCTAGTTTTGGCTTAACACGACTTACAGTTATTATTGGTCAAAAACTGTCACAAAAACTAACAATTATAATTGTGACCTAACACTAGTGTCTACAAACAATTCTTTTTGGTCAGTACGAGTATTATTAGATGCTCCAAAATAGCATTCCCACCTAATGTAACTGTTTTCAGGAACGTTTTTTCCTCTGCATCTTCAATTTTTAATAATTCTTATATGATTTGCATATTTAGAGATACGTTTATTTGATTGGTCGATATTACTTCCAGTTGATGTTTTTAACGAAATTATTTTTTTTTGGATAAATAACGTTGACCGAACTATTTTTAGCGTAACCAATGTAAACAAAAATGATTTGTATGATAAATTGACGTTAATGATTTGTTAAATTTAAAGCTCTTCTTGTGTTCGATAAAGAAAAAAAGTTATAGATTTAAGTTGTATTTATTAATATCAATAGACGATTTATAAACGGAATAAATAACGTTTGGTACGTAAAAATCAACAAAACATTCATACGTTAGGTCGACGATCCCTGCTACCAAAATACACAAGAAACGTCGAATTATGAATACCTTAATAGTAAAATTAATTTCTTAATGCAATTTTAAAGAATTATTTATGAGGATTCAATACCCTTTCAATGGATTTATCGGGTATATCAACAAGATCAACACACTCACAAACAAATTAAAGTACGAATATGTTTGTGAATTGGTCTTGTTATTACATGTTATTTTGTAACGATATATAGACTTCAATAATTTTGGTTTGAGTTGGCGATATTGAGCACAACAAGTGAATATGCTAAAAATAATTAACAGAGCAGCACAATAAATATTTAACTATTATAATCGAAGTCGTTGTATTTGATTGAAAATACGTTTACTCTGTTGTGGATATTATGTAAATTTTATTAAATAATATAAAAATTTAGTATAACAGCAGAAAAAGTCATAAAAGTGCAAATGTAATTATGTAACAAAAATTTTAAAATAAAATAACTATAATTAACATTTCTCACAAGTCTACAACACTACTGTTTCTTATATATCAATATTAATTAATCGGGTATATTTTTCTTTGTTTTTTTATTTATCCATACCGGGTCCACAGCAGCGCAGTCAGGTGTTTCCGTATAGTTATACCAGGACACAAACGAGGTTTTCCTAATACATGTAATATGTACGTTATTGCGTTAAATAACTAAGTGTAGAAATGTTATGCGATATCAGAAGTGTTATATATTTAAGAATATTATGACCACCACGATCTGTAACCTTTAATCAGCTACTAAATGCTTGGTACAAAACACACACAACAACCTCGAAATAAACTAGTAAACTAAGAAATCGACCAGGATTGATTGTTAGATAATTTAATGCCAACATAGATATATTTTACTTATATCGAAAGTATCTTATATATTTTAAATAACAGAATCATGTGAAATTGAGATTTGAGAAGCAAATCGCTTGATTCCAGGTTTTTATCAAGCAAAGGCAAAGAAAAGTGTCTTTATCAGTGATAAACATACCTTCATATCTTGTCTCTGTAATATACATCGTATGTATAAAGGCTATATATTTCGATATAGTGCGGACAGAACATATTTTTGATAATGTGTAGAAAGAGCATATTTTGAATATCGCTTCAATTTCTTCGGAATATTTTCGATATTTGTCGTGCTGAGCCCTACAATATCTTTAGCTCCAGGATTATTTTCTGCATTTGTCTGCAAGGATCTACAATATCATTTTTGGTATCCATCTTCTTAGGCAAAGAGCACATTTTGGATATCGCTTCAATTTTTCAGGAATATTTTTAACAAGTGCCGTGCTTAACTCTACAATATAATTAGTTCCAGGAATATTTTCGAAAAAAGTGCTAATGGTGTTCATTTTATTCATACACAAATTTGTTATTTTTACATCATGCTATATTAAAAAAACTATTTTACAAACAAGACTCTTAATATCATGCCCCTGCAATTAGAAAGCGCTTTTGTTGAAAAAAATATTGCAGTGTTAACCCTAGTCCAGTACTAATGTGATAATTGCTTAACTTTAATAAAGCGACTAGTGAAATGCACTTGACTATAAATGCATTTGTTCTGACTTTTTACCTGCTGTATATTTTTTTATTTCAAAGAGACCATGTCAAATGGCTGCAACAAATCTGGATTCAGGGGAATAACCAGAAAATAGAATTTTAATATAGTTTGCATTTTAGAGTATTTTTAAGTATTTTCATTTTAAACTACATATATATTATATATATAGTTTTGTTTTCACAAATACCTTTGTGGCAGCTGTCAACCTTCGCCAATGCTTGAACTAATATTAGGATCTCACTACGTTAAAAGGGCCGATACAGGCTAATATCATGATTTCATTATGTTAACAAGTCCGATTTATACTTATCCCATGCTCTTGTTATGTTTGTTTGTTTAAATGATGTTTAACGGCACCCCTGGAAATTTACAGCTATATCATGGCGTCCAGTTTTTATTTAGGAGGAAGCCGGAGTACCTCGGAAAACCCCCGACTTTCAGTAGGAAAACTGGCAATCCTTATTAATTATGATTTGAGTCAAGTACACCCTTCCGGCAGACTCGAACCCGCAATCTCGCTGCTAGCAGACCATGTGATCAATAGTCAACGAACTACCTTAACCACTCGGCCACCGAGGGCCCCGATCTCGTTATGTTAACAAGCCTGATAGTAAGTGACATCACAATTTCAGTATGTTAACAGACCAGATCTTGACAAATATCAGGATCTCTTTATGTTATCAGGCCAAATATTATACAATTAATGACTTTGAATTAAGTCGCTTTTCCGGATTTATCAGCCAGAAAATATTAATATTCACCATGCCGCGGTGAATACACATGTTTGAGGGCTAGGAATTATTACATGAATAAAACACTATCTGCCTTCACCCGAAAACAGAAGATGCTTACATTTTGTAATTGTTACGCTGGTTACCCTTCATATTTTCTGCTAATATTTCATTTTGATAATGATTTGCTGATATTCCTAAAATTCCAGTTTATCACATTTTTACATATTGAAAAGAGTTTCAATAAATCCATAATTTTATTCTTACATTTTTTAACAGTACATTTTATACTAACTGAAAACTCCATGACCACTAAAATTGAAATTTATAATAATGTTGGAAAAGTCATGAAAACAAGCTTGAACTGGTAGAAACCAGGCCAATATCGGATTCCGCTTGACTACTTTGCAGCTGAATTGTGGAGTAGACACAAACAAAAATTCCTATATTTTAGTACTAGTTTGCGATTCATCTTTAAAACATCCAAAAATCTATTCATGTAAACAAATACTTATATCACTATCTCGTTAGTTTAACAAGTTTGATGTATACTTATATCACGATTTCAGTATTTTAACAGACCCTTTTTAGTGATATAGTGTGCTTACAGGCCTGATATTATGATTTATGTATGTTAACGTGGCTGATATCAGCTTTAAGTGTGCCGACATGTCCAATATAAGGATTTAGTTCTGTTAAAAAGTTCGATACCTGTATGTTACATTTAACAAAACCGATATAACAGGATCTTAATGAATACGCGTCCACAGATGCAGCGCTATAATGCTTTGACAGCCAAATAGGTTTTTATTTAACAAAACATATTACTGACAAAATTGTTGCTCTGACGTTCTAAGAAAAAAAATACACGTTATTATTGTCTGTCCTCTGGTTTATATAAGTAGTTTGGACAAAGAAATTTGGTTTTTTTGTTAGTTTTCTTCTCTCCATTAAAGCAGCAGTGTGACAAATGATTATAATGCTAGTATTTATTAAATATTTTACATACAACTCGCTATGGAGTAAAGCCATCAATAAAAATTAACTATTTATTTTGCAGACATGCGAGTTTTGTTAACAAATATAATGCCCCAATTGTGTGGATGAGTTCGCTAAAAAAGATTGATAAAACAATGTACTAACTGTGTTTTTGGATTATTGTTTCGACACTTAATTTTTTATATGCGTTTTTTGCTGTGTTACAAGGTATCCAATTTTAGTTTATTTATGCTATTTATGCAAATATATTTGAACTTGTTTGAACATTTGCACTCGTTACATTTGTGAAATTGATTAGCACAAAGTGAACATAGTACTGTTTACCGTATTTGTTTGAGCCCCTAGTACTGAGCCTTAATATAAAATTGTATGATACCCATTTATGTTCCCTTCTTGATCAAAGTCATTAGCTCCAATCAAGGACTCCGCGATATGATCTCTGATGTAAAATTGCAATATCCAATTTTTATCTGTTGTAGGTAACTAGATACACAGGATAGTTTACCACTCAAATAGCACGATTTCGGAAAGTGGTAATAAATGTGTCCATATGAGTAGTTAAACTAGTCACCATACGTATATATCGATTTCGAACATTTGACCAACAATCTAGTCGGGTAAGCAATATACCCACCAAAAAATGCCGTAAATAGGGGTGACTACAGATCAGGATACGACACAAAACAAACTAAATATTTATTACTTAAAAAGGAGACACTACAAAACAGGAAAATTCTGACAAGGTTAGTTTGTGTTCTGATTTATACTCACTTTTACTACTTCCCCGGTCTGAATCTAAGGTTTACGTAACTTTACTGGAAACTAAAAAAGTTGGTTACAAATCTGAAGTACTCTTGAATACTCTAACTTAGTACTCAACCGAGTCTCTACCAGTCTTAAAGACTTACTGAGTACCGATCTGAACTTGAACCAGTCTCGACAAGTCTCATTTGGTCTGAATCAGTCTCGACCAGCCTTAAAAGACTGAATAAGTCTCGCCTTGAACTCGAACCTCTCTCGTCAAGTGTCATTTTTGCCTGAATCAGTCTCGACCAGGCTGAAAAATCTGAATAAGTCGACCTGAAATCGTCTAGTCTTATTATTGTCTGAATGAGTCTGGACCGGTCAAAAAGGCTAAATTAGTCTTGTTTACCTTTTCTCAACTAGTCCCGTTATATAAGGTAATATGTCACTAAATAATGTCTTAACATTACTTTTTTAACAATTTACATTGCTACCTGTTTTTACTGTTATAAACACATATTATAATATTTGTGTTAACAAACAAAATAAGATCTTATATACAAAGATATAAGGAACAAATATGGTTTTTAAACTTAGTGTTCTGTTCGACAATGCTATTCATAATAGATTTTGTTTACTATACTTTGTTTAAGCGGAGAGGGCAGTACATAAAAAAGGTTACTTCAATAGATATTGTTGGTATTTTAATACAGATTCATTAATCTTTTTAAAACAGCGTCCTGTTTTTACATATTTTCAGACAACATTTACTTAATAAAGTTTTAATCAACATAATTGTCTAGGTTTATTAATATTGTTTTTTTTTCCGTCTCTCTACAAATATTGTCATTTTCATGTTTTTGATATAATTATCCCTCTTGTGAACAATATGATTTTCCCTGCTGCAATTATATTTTTGCACTTAAAAAATTTGAAAAATAAATTCTTTGACCACTATATACATGTTTCTTTCTTTATATATTATTTTCCTACATTAAGATCGTATATTAATGTCAAACATTGGAGCAAAAATCTAGTCTAGGACAAATACCGACCAACATGTGCCACCAATTTAGCGGCGACTACAAATCAGGATATAGACACAACACAACATAAACTATCGGTGCACACATATACCTTCTTCAATTATTATTGACGTTATGCATCAATGCAATACCATGCTCAATCCAAACGAGTGAGTAAACATGACGTGGATACGGGTTGACTGGTTACCGATTCATATTACAAAATAGATTATTATCGTGTAAAAACAGTCAGACTTGTAAAGCTCTTGACAGCTTCTTGGTTTGATGGCTGAAAACTAGTTTGACGAAAAGCAGAATGCAGAAAAAATTTATTTCATGACAATTTATCATATTTATCCAATAACAGCAGGGTTGTCTGTAAAAAAATATAAATATTTATCTTTAATAATGAGATGATGTTATATTAGCAGAAGTATTGACACTTTTTAAGATACGTAGACTTTTAGGTTTATACGAATACATGTAGTCACAAGTTATTCAAAATAATTGTTTACTGCTAACTTGAACATATTTAAATTTTTTACAAAATTATATTTCCTAGGACCAGACTGTGAATTTGACATTCCTCGACCCAAAGACTAGCCAGGTAGCAGATAGAAGATGCACTCCCGTAGGGTTGCTGCCAGTTATACTATGGAAACTCAAACCATAGACAATAGTAGATAAAGTTTGAAAAATGCCGCGTTCCATGCTCGTATTGAAGCTCCTACAAAATGCTAGATCTTGCTCTTCAAGATACTACAAACTTTTCCAGTGGCAGAGAAAATTGTTCTTACGTTTCCCCCATTCTCCAGTCAAAATATTTATTATAAAATTGTCCTTAATAGCTAAATTAGTTCTCACTAGACGGTAAACAAACATTTAATCATTCATTAAATAAAATTTGTGGAGACTAGCTGTTGGAAGCTGAAGACAATTGTTGGTATTACTGTGGATGGACCAGCTCCATATTTCAAACGACTCATTGCGGTATGTTAAAAATAATATTTATATAACTCGCTTAATTTGGAAAAGAATGGATGAAGTTACATGAACGGATACAGCGATCCTTCTCTTATAGACATCGAAAGAGTGATCTTTATATTACATCGAGCAAAGCACTCTTTAAAAACGTTCTCACTATGGCCCACGGTCAGGATTACGTATTACAACATAACAAGGGCCCAAACAGAGGCAATTCCTTATCCGCCATCTGGGGTCGTCCTGGGCATTCTGCGAACTCTTGCAGTTTAGTGTCATACGAAATTGGTAAATATTGGATTTTTGATTGTTAAATCAGGATATGTTAAAACTAAAAAAACAATAAATTAACATACTACGCTCTACAATAATAGTGGCCGATGCTTTTTCTAATCCGAACTCGTTGACAGCTGTACACGTAAGCAATCCAGATTCTTGTGTATTGATTATTTTAAGTATTCTGCCATTTTCAAGCTCTTCATTAGTTGGCATATGAAATGAATGGTGCAGAAACTGAAATATCGCAAGTAAGATAGTCAACATTAGTTGTTAAATCATACATGTTTGCACAAAACACTTTATAATATCAGCACAAGTACGAAGAAAACAACTATTATTGTTTTAGCTCACTACATACATATATTATTACGTCAAAAGTAATTTATGTTGATAATAGACCACATCCTTTTATAGTGACCATCTTTAGTCAATACGGGGCCCAATTTACATGCCGAAAACCTTAGGCTTTTGTAAAGGAGAAAAAATTGAAATTTGTGCTTGAAGCTCAAGATAAAGTTCACCATGCCTTATGAAGACTAACGTACATATCTAATATCCTAAGGCATAGATTTAAAACAAAATTCTGGAAATTTAACCTTGAAGATTTATCAAAGTTCGTTCAAGGTCAACCACTTTAGTTTGCAACACATCGATTAACGGAAGACTACCTACTTACCAAGTGTCTAAACCAAGGTGAAAAGACTAAACGGCTTCGTTTCAATTCAAAGATAACAATTTTTTTCAAAAGCGTTTAATTCCATTTTCGACAACATTCTAGCTATATTGTGGTGTCCGGTGGGAGGAGTATCCGCAAAAAAGCAAAACCCCAGACCTTTAGTAAGGAAAACTGGCAATTCTTCTTCGAGTGAGGCGAGTGCACCTTGCCAGAATTGAGATTAGAGCCAGCAACCTGCCGTGTTGACCGGCACGTGATCAACAGAAGGTCAATATCTCAAAATAAGGCCTATGTCAAAAAAGAAAAGAACCACGCCGGATATGTTTTCTACATAAAAATAACAGATTTTGTTTTCAGTTTAAAGGTCAAGGTCATACGGGGGTCATCTTTATTCGCGACTTGCCGTGATATTATGGTAGTAACTTACATGTCTAAAATATCCGGATTAGGACAAAAAAGCTACATGACAAGGTGGAACAAAAACGAACAGTAAGTTTTAAACAAAATATCTCCTTTCGTTTGAAAGTGAGATATAATTAATAAGCATGTCCAAATTTATTCCTTTGTTCAATTTTATATAAAATTTATATATTTTAATAAAAACGACATCATAATATGTAGATAAATTGGTGGAAATGAAGAACATCAGTATAATAACTTTTTTATTACGAATAGTTCATGTCAAGTCTGTTCATGTTAATTATTAAAAACATTTTTAGTAAAAACTACAAACGATAAGAAAATAGCAAAGAAAACAGACCGAACAACATTAGCCAAAGGCCAAGGGACAGTGAATGTTTAAGTAGGATTGCCAAGTGAACTGCCCATGCCTAACTCATAAATTAAACACTCTATGTAATGTTTTTGCAGATAAAAATAATGTTGTTAGGGGTCTTTTCTGCTGGCACATCAACATATTTGTTATGAATGTTGGACAAAGTTTAAGGAGCATCAAGATTTCTGAAGATTAATGATGCTTTAGTATTCATAGATCTTCTTAAACGACTTATTCTTATACGAATCAGTGACCTCAAGGCCTTTACCCACTCGGACAAGGTATCAACCTCCTGGTCCTGTTGCTTTGTCCATGTTCTGGCATAGTCCTCTATTGAATCCATCAATAATTTAAAATTATAATTCCAAATGATGAATTAAGGTTATTTTCTGGCACAGTTCTCTATTGAATCCATCAATAATTTTAAAATTATCATTCCAGTTGAGGATGTATAAATATATAAAGTAATATTTTCGTCCATGTATATGACATACGAGTAAAACGAGTGTTTGAAGCACGAAATATTTACGCATCAATCGTCTTCTACTGTAAGACAAAAAACAGCAGGTTAAAAATGCAGGCTTTACTCCTAGTTCTTACAAAGCCTTGAGTATTCTTTTGTTTTTAGTCTTTTAGTATTTTGTGAGCCATTGTCTTTTTCGTCGTTTTCCCCATTAGATGTTATAAAAATTAAAAGATAATAATTTATTTTTGTAAACCATAATGCTTCATGTCTTTCTTCAGACTTAAAATCTTATTGTTTTGGCATGTTTTGTGCAGTCATTAGTACTCTTATTATATATTTAAAAAAGTAACTTTACCGAAGTAAAATGCCAGGTTATTATCGGTGTAGGATGTCCTGTAGCGTTGCATGTAAAAACGTGCGACTGTCCTGCTAAGAGAACGACTGATAAAGGAGCTGTTATGATTTTCGCAGGGTCTAAAATAAATTATGTGAAATATAATTGATGAACAATATCATTGAATTAACAATGAAGGCGCAAAAAAGAAGACATCATTGTTGCGAGATGAAGGAATTTAATGAAAAGATCAATGAGTAGTTTTAAACCTACCAGGTAATTACTTTTGCACTACTTCGAAAGAATTTTATAATATAGGTTATTTATCGTTAGAAGACTTGGTCCTGCCTTTGTTTAAACTTCAAACATTAGATTTAAGAGTTAATTTCCGCCTTATCTTTCTGAGAGGTTATTTTTAAAATTATGAGACATTATATCTTTTGTCTATTTGGTTTTGGGAATACAGAGTAATGTTTTAATATAGTAAATAAGCAGTACAATCATAATAAGAAGAATGTAGTTGAGTAATGTTGTAAATGTATTGATTACCGTATGTTACATTCAGAAAGATGTTTGCTGTACTAGTTCCAGCTTCATTTGTTGCAATACAAGTGTACTGTCCTACAGAAGACGTTGTCACTCTGCGTATTACGAGTGTATCCGATGTTGACAACAATGTATGCTTATTAAAGTAAAATAAAATTTAATTGGAGATACCGAGAAGTAATCATTAGAGAATACGTCAAAAGCATGGTTATACAAAATAGAACAAACCAAAATAAATAGTAGCGCAAAACACAAAAATCAATGAACTAAGTGCAGCGAACTCCGCTAAAAACCGTTGGTATGTCCAAGTGCAAATATAGAGTAATCAAGAAAAGACGTAAAACTTGTTACAAGCGAAACATTAATCGTCATTTGTGACACAGATATTTCGTGACGATCAACCAAGTCATGATTTAAAATTTTCTAAGTAATGCCTTCAACGTTCCAACCGTGAACCCCTGGTGTTGGTAGCATTTCGTTAAGCTCATACCTTCCATCAAGAAAATGAGGATAGTAAATAAAGGCTCTTGAGTATCTGATCAATTAACATTCCTTAAAAGTAAAATTTTATTTGAAATATATCTTAAGTGCGATTATATGTTTACTGTGTTTATCCGATGACAAATAGACTTTGTGGAAAATTGACTTTGGCGATCAGTCATCCTATAAATTATTAAACATAACCTCATGTGAATCTATAGTTTTTTAGGGAAATTAAAACTTAGATACATTGCATTTCTTACATTTTTAAACATCCAACTAATTAAGGGAACTGGGTAGCCTGTAACGTTACACCATAACCTAGCATCTGTGTAGTAGGCAACATCTAAATATGATGGTGCGTAAATTACAGGAACGACATCTTTCAAAGATTGCTGTGCTGAAAGATGAACGCATTAAAAAACAACGGAGCAAAGATACGTTATAAAGATACATTTTTGATGACTTTATCGCAATATAAAAACGACACGCATGCAATAGTTACAAAATAAATAAATAATATTTTGTTTGCAGCAAATGACAACAAACAGTCTATTTTGCTAGACAATAAAATATGTAATGTAATATATTATTTAAATATTAAAGAAATCCCATGATGACGGCTCCCAGTGTTCAAAATTTATTCAACACTGGTGCATCTCGTTTATCTGCTGATTTTGCAATTATATCGTATTTTACAGAGCTAAAATTCTATTCCCCTAATGGGCTTACCAAAAGGACTTAGTCAATGAAACAAATGATGCCTAACTATGCTATGTTTTTCTAATTATTCATTTTACCTCTTTTGATTGAATGATTAGATGTTATGCGCGTTTCTTAACTTCTTTCGTGATCATGACCTCTTTTCTCTGAGCAATCAATTTCTCCATATTTTTTAAGTGACAGTTAAAATTGTTGCCGTTTGCCCGTTCCTTTCCCCGTCATGTGTTAACTTGTTCTCGTCCTAAATATAACTTTAATATTGCTAGCTGGATGTTGATCAAACATAAAGTAAATCTATACTTCATCAGTATAATTTAGAAGTTGTACTAACCTTGGATTGTTATATGTATAACCTTTACATCACTACCCACTGAGTTATTTGCAGTGCATGTGTAATATCCGGTATCATTTACTGTAACGTTTTCCATAACTAAGTAATGTGCTAGTTGTTTAACATTTCGTTGAAACGTGTCCTGTAACAGAAACAAACCAGGTGTATGTTAATAAAAATAATTTTTCTGTTTGTTTACTTCTTCCCGCCCTAAATATAGCTGAAATTTTGCTCCAGCGCATGACCATACACAACCATTAAATCCAATATTTTCTAACTTGATTTTCTTCAACCATAGTGTTTGGGTTCACTGAGCTGTCCATCGGTTCCCAGAATGCGATCTCGTTAAGGTTGTCGGGTAATGGATATTATAAAAAGCATGACTGCGGACCACAGTGGGTACGTGTTTAGATACTTCCACGCTCCTGGCACGATAACGACCTCTTTTGAAGATAATAATAGGCTCGATGTAACCTATTAAAAAATAATTTTCCGCTCCAACCAATACCTCATGCTTTTCCAGTGGCTTTAACAATATGCTCTATGGATCATCTATATTTAGGTCTTTCCACCTTTCTGTGGAAAGACCTATAGTTATTGTTCTGATTATTATTATTATTATTATTATTATTTTCTCTTTTCTTCCGCCAACTTATTTCGATGTCTGGTTTTTTCACTTCGCGACATGTCGCTTTAATATTTTATATATGATGTCGGTTACCCATTGCGCTTTCGCAGTTCACCCTGACTGACCGCACCCTTTTTCTCTACGGAGTTATCTCCCCTTTTACTAAAAAGCTTGTTCCTGCTACTCCTCCTTAACCAAAAAAGATAGCAATACCAAACCTTTACCAAAATGTGTCCTATATCCTTGCGCAACTTTGGGACAGATTGATTGAAGGGTTCTGACGAATGTTATAGGAGTTATCTCCCTTTAAATAAAAGTAGTAAGTGATATTCAAACAAATCTCAGCAGCTAAAAGAGATAGAGGCCTGGGGTCTTCACTTTAGACCATCATGACCTTTGACCTTGAAAATGGACACAAGGTCAAAGGTCAAGGTCACGTTCTAAATTTTGACATTTGCTTGTGTCCGCTACTCCTTTGAAACGGTAAAAGATAGATAAACACTTATTGAGGGTAAAATATTCGTCTTAGTAAGGCGCAACTTTGTCACATTTGGAAGGAAGTAATTTGACTTCAATTTATAGGAGTTATCTCCCATTATATATGTAACTGATTGGTTTTTCACATGGTACTCATTAACTATTAATGATAGAGGGAAACGAAAGAGTGCAAAATGTTGGTCTCTTCAAGGAGTAACTTTGTTACATTTATAGGGAAAGAATTTGACTTCATTTTATAGGATTTATCTCCCATTATATATGTAACTTATTGGTTTTTTACATGTTACCCATTAACTATTAATGATAAAGGGAAACGAAAGAGTGCAAAATGTTGGTCTCTTAAAGGAGCAACTTTGTTACATTTACAGGTAAAGGATTTGACTTCATTTTATACGAGTTATCTCCCATTATATATGTAACTTATTGGTTTTTTACATGTTACTCATTAACTATTAATGATAAAGGGAAACGAAAGAGTGCAAAATGTTGGTCTCTTAAAGGAGCAACTTTGTTACATTTACAGGTAAAGGATTTGACTTCATTTTATACGAGTTATCTCCCATTATATATGTAACTTATTGGTTTTTTACATGTTACTCATTAACTATTAATGATAAAGGGAAACGAACGAGTGCAAAATGTTGATATCTCAAAGGAGCAACTTTGTCACATTTACAAGATTAGGATTTGAAGTCATCTTATAGGAGTTATCTACCATTATAATTTGTAACTGATTGGTTTTTCACATGGTACTCATTAACTATTAACGATAGAGGGAAACTAAAGAGTGCGAAATGTTGATCTCTTAAAGGAGCAACTTTGTTATATTTACAGGGAAAGGATTTGACTTCATTTTATAGGAGTTATCTCCCATTATATATGTAACTTATTGGTTTTTCACATAGTACTCATTAACTATAAATGATAGAGGGAAAGTAAAGAGTGCAAAATGTTGATCTCTTAACGGAGCAACTTTGTTACCTTTACAGAGAAAGGATTTGACATCATTTTATAGGAGTTATCTCCCATTATATCTGTAACTTATTGGTTTTTTACAAGTCACTCATTAACTATTAATGATAAAGGGAAACTAAAGAGTGCAAAATGTTGGTCTTCTAAATGAGCAACTTTTCTACATTTCCAGTTAACGAATATGACTTCATTTTATAGAAGTTTTCTCCCATTATATATGTAACTGATTGGTTTTCACGTGGTTCTCATTAACTATTAATGATAGAGGGGAACTACAGAGTGCAAAGTGTTGATCTCTTAAAGGAGCAACTTTGTTACATTTTCAAGGAAAGGATTTGACTTCATTTTATAGGAGTTATCTCCCATTACATATGTAACTGATTGGTTTTTCACATGGTACTCATTAACTATTAATGATAGAGGGAAACGAAAGAGTGCGAAATGTTAATCTCTTAGAGGAGCAACTTTGTTACATTTACAAGTAAAGGATTTGACTTCATTTTATAGGAGTTATCTCCCATTATATATGTAACTGATTTGTTTTTCACATAGTACTTATTAACTATTAATGATAGAGGAAAACTAAAGAGTGCAAAATGTTGACCTCTTAAAGGAGCAACTTTGTTACCTTTACATGGAAATGATTTGACTTCATTTTATAGGAGTTTTCTCCCATTATATATGTAACTTATTGGTTTTTCACATGTAACTCATTAACTATTAATAATACAGGGAAACGAAAGAGTGCAAAATGTTGATCTTTAAAGGAGCAACTTTGTCATATTTACAGAATAAGGATTTGAAGTCATCTTATAGGAGTTATCTCCCATTATATATGCAACTTATTGGTTTTACACATGTAACTCATTAACTATTAATGATAGATGGACACCAAAGAGTGCAAAATGTTGATCTTTTAAAGGAGCAACCTTGTCACATTTAGAGAAAAAGGATTTGAAGTCATTTTATAGGAGTTATCTCCCATTATATATGTAACTTATTATGTTACTCAGTAACTATTATTGATAAAGGGAAACTAAAGAGTGCAAAATGTTGGTCTCTTAAAGGATCAACTTTGTTACATTTACAGGGAAAGGATTTGACTTCATTTTATAGGAGTTATCTCCCATTATATATGTAACTGATTGGTTTTTCACATGTTACTCAATAACTATAAATGATAGAGGGAAACATAAGAGCGCGAAATGTTGATCTCTTATAGGAGCAACTTTGTTACATTTACAGGGAAAGGATTTGACTTCATTTTATAGGAGTTATCTCCCATTATATACGTAAATTATTGGTTTTTCACATGGTACTCATTAACTATTAATGATAGAGGGAAACATAAGAGTGCAAAATGTTGATCTCTTAAAGGAGCAACTATGTTTCTTTGACAGGGAAAGGATTTGACTTCATTTTATAGGAGTTATCTCCCATTATATATGCAACTTATTGATTTTGTACATGTTACTCATTAACTATAAATGATAGAGGGAAAGTAAAGAGTGCAAAATGTTGGTCTCTTAAAGGAGCAACTTTGTTATATTAACAGGAAAAGAATTTGACTGCATTTTATAGGCGTTATCTCCCATTATATATGTAACTTATTGGTTTTTCACATGGTACTCATTCACTGTTAATGATGAAGGGAAACTTAAGAGTGCAAAATGTTGACCTCTTAAAGGAGCAACCTTGTTACATTTACATGTAAAGGATTTGACTTCATTTTATAGGAGTTATCTCCCATTATATATGTAACTTATTGGTTTTTTACATGTTACTCATTAACTATTATTGATAAAGGGAAACTAAAGAGTGCAAAATGTTGGTCTCTTAAAGGAGCAACTTTGTCACATTTACAGGGAAAGGATTTTACTTCATTTTATAGGAGTTATCTCCCATTATATATGTAACTGATTGGTTTTTCACATGTTACTCAATAACTATAAATGATAGAGGGAAACATAAGAGTGCAAAATGTTGATCTCTTAAAGGAGCAACTATGTTACTTTTACAGGGAAAGGAATTGACTTCATTTTATAGGAGTTATCTCCCATTATATATGCAACTTATTGATTTTGTACATGTTACTCATTAACTATTAATGATAAAGGAAAACTAAAGAGTGCAAAATGTTGGTCTCTTAAAGGAGCAACTTTGTTACATTAACAGGAAAAGGATTTTACTTCATTTTATAGGAGTTATCTCCCATTATATATGTAACTGATTGGTTTTTCACATGTTACTCAATAACTATAAATGATAGAGGGAAACATAAGAGCGCGAAATGTTGATCTCTTAAAGGAGCAACTTTTTTACATTACAGGGAAAGGATTTGACTTCATTTTATAGGAGTTATCTCCCATTATATATGTTAATTATTGGTTTTGCACATGGTACTCATTAACTATTAATGGTAGAGGGAAACATAAGAGTGCAAAATGTTGATCTCTTAAAGGAGCAACTTTGTTACATTTGCATGGAAAGGATTTGACTTCATTTTATAGGAGTTATCTCCCATTATATATGTAACTTATTGGTTTTTTACATGTTACTCATTCACTGTTAATGATGAAGGGAAACTAAAGAGTGCAAAATGTTGACCTCTTAAAGGAGCAACTTTGTTACATTTACATGTAAAAGATTTGACTCATTTTATAGGAGTTATCTCCCATCATATATGTAACTGATTGGTTTTTCACATGTTACTCATTAACTATTAATGATAGAGGGAAACATAAGAGTGCAAAATGTTGATCTCTTAAAGGAGCAACTATGTTACATTTACAGGGAAAGGACTTGACTTCATTTTATAGGAGTTATCTCCCATTATATATGCAACTTATTGATTTTGTACATGTTACTCATTAACTAGTAATGATAGAGGTATGGGGTCTTCACCATAGACACTCATGCACTTTGACCTTGAAAACTTGTATGGGTCAAGGTCACGTACTAGTTTTTGACCTTTGCTTTTTTTAAAATATTGAAATTATTTTCGTCCTAAAATGTTCTATTAATAATTTCGAGTAAATTAAGACATGGCGTGAAAAGTTGTATAATACTTTTATAAGAGTAATCTCTCTTAGAATGCCAATCTGTGGTAAATAATACAAAATATTTTTTTTAAATACTTATAGCAAAGTTATAACATTTTGCAAAAAGATGATTATTTTAAATGTCATCATGTAATACAAATTAAAATTAATGTGGAAAGACCCTCAAATGTTCAACCGAACAGTTGATCTTTAATTTTGATAACTTGTTTTTGTCCATAAAATAACTGAAATAATACCTGCTGGACTTAAGCAATCATCCAACCAATCGCTTTTATGTATCTGTATTATTGTATAATATTTTATTATATATCAAGGTGCATGTACGAGACTTCATGGTGATATCTAGGTCCATAGTTAAAATATTGCTTTTACTTAAACTTTTAATCGATGGTTTGTATATAGTTCAATGTTTAAATTTTATAAGAGAGAAGTGACAATTTTGTGTTTATAAATGTAGGTTAAAATTCATATGAGCACAGATAACAGACTTACGTTCACTGCATTCCACGTTATTGTAGGCGAAGGAATGCCTACTGCAAAACAGGGTATTTTCGCAATATCTGTACCCTCAGGAACGACTTTAACAGCATCCAAAATAACTTTTGGGACATCCGTGATATGAGAACCTGAAAAGAAATTATAATCATCATTTACTAACAGTATAATAACAGTTAAACCTGTATATTACGCATTAATGAGACAGGTTTAGCAAAATTTGTCATATTTAAAGTTATGTAAACATTTTTAAGGCACTTGTAGGTCTGATTTCACTTGATATTACAGAGAGTACGTTTTTAATTAGACTAAATCAAATGATCAAAAATTCCTTTAACCGCATGTTTTTTGTTTCTATTTAAAGAGATAAAAGTTTTTAAAAATATTGGAGTGTATTTGAATAAAGTTTTCAAAGCTAACTACCTATTTGGCAGTTCTGACCGTAGTATCCAATATAACAACTACAAGAATAATGTGTTACGTAATTTGTACACACTCCACCATTTCCACATGGATTCCCGTCACACAAATTTATCTCTGGAAAATAATTGATTTGTACATGTGTAAGCAAATAGTACAGTAAATATAATGTTAATATATGCTCTAGTCTTGGGACAAAATTGGACATTACCTCTAAATTTCAGTGCATGTACTGAAATAAATAAGTTCATGTCATTACATAAACATAATTCAAATTTTATATTAGGATATAATGGCTTTTCGAACAGTTTTTAATTGACTGTGAGAAAACCAGCATATATAGAAAGACTGTGGTATGAATCATGTTCACTAGCGATGTACGATGTTCAAATATACAACCAATGCACATGAAAGATAATTCCAGTTATTTGCACTTTCTCCGCTCTGTTAAATTAAAAGATTCTTAATTAGTTTGATGAGATCGGTACGTGTTAATCTTTTATAATGTTTTCAATGTGCATTCCTTGTGGCAGTTAGTATTTATTTTTTATCTTTTCATTCAGAATACGGGACCACTTGACTTTTAAAATCGTTCTTGCCACGTACATACATTTAGTGGTAAAAATGATCAAACGTTTAAAATCTTTCAATAAAAAGGTAACACTGTAATTCATGGTATGCCATAATATTGTGTAAAAGTAAGCAATTTCATACCAGTCTCGCAGTTAAGTCCGGTGTATCCAGATAAACATGTGCATGTGTAATTGTTGATATTGTCTTGGCACACACTAAACTGTGGACAAGGATTGCTTTTACATTCGTCTATCTCTGAACATATAAAACATGGTATATAAACATCATATCCGCTTATTACCTAAACGATAATATCTTGTCCAGATTGGCAGAGTGGCAGAGTGTTATTTTGCATGAACTACTTAGTGTCTTTACATTGTAAATTATTATTGTTATACACATATATTATTTAATTTCATTATTAAATGAACAGGTTTATATAATATTATATAAACTGACTCACTCTAAAATCAAAGTTTGTGATACCTATTTTCAACAATACTAGTCACTGATTGTGTACTTTGGAGTTACCTGTCAGGTGACAGTTATTTTTAGCATCTGTTCTATTTTTATTCTAGTACTTATTACAGTCTTACTGTCTATTGGTCATTTTGATTGATTGATTGATTGGTTGTTGTTTAACGTCCAGCAAGCAATATTTCAGCTATATTCAGGACGTGAAAATTGTAGATTTTAACTTATTAGTATGTCATGCCTCCCCTTTTATACTAAAACGTAATCTCATACAATAATATGAGAGTATATACAGATAAAAATGGGACTTAAAACAATAAAATATGAAGCATCACACTTAGTAGTGAAATTAAATTTTATTAAATAAATTAATTTCTTTTAAAAACTTTAAAATTGTGTCGCCTGCGACAGTTTTATATAAATTAAAATATGTATCTACACTATAGAAACGTTCCCGAATGTGGGCCACGTCCACACAGTCCATCAAGACATGCTTAATGGTGTATGGACTGTTGCATGGCACACATTCGGGTCGTGGCTCATTGTTTAAAATATAACTATGTGTCGTCCTGGTATGACCAAGACGACATCTTGTTAAAACAACTTGGTCTCTTCGACCTCTAAAACATTTAAAAATATTTGTGTGCAGTAGTGGCTGGATCTCATGAAGTTTATTATGAACTTGGAGATCCCAACCACTCTGCCACAAACTAGAAATATATTTAAAAATCAACGGTTTAAAATCAGTAAAAGGAATATTACATTTAATGACATTATTCTTTAGAGCATTTTTAGCCTCCTGATCCACGACTGTGTTTCCACGGATTCCGACATGACTGGGAATCCAGAAGAAGATAACCTCTTTTCCCAAAGCAACAAGAGATTTGTAGATTTGAATAATTTTTAAAATGTAAGGATTTTTAATTTTGAAATTTTCAATAGCCAGTAGACAAGACAGGGAATCGGAGCAGACAATAAATTTGCATTCGTCTGACGAAGCAACTATTTTCATCGCAAGAAGAATAGCTTGCGCCTCTGCTGTAAATACAGATGAGGCAGACGGAAGGCGGCGAGTTTCAACACGCTCTCCGAAGACAGCGGCCGAGGCGACTTTATCACCGTCTTTTGACCCGTCTGTGTAAATAGTACTATGGTCAGGGTAACAAGATTTAATTTCTGCATAATGTTGTTGTATTATTAAATGGTTTGTGTCGGACTTTTTATGTTTTCTAAGATCATAAATAAATATCGGTTTGGGGTTTAACCACGGGGGATTATGCGGAATTTCGATTGCAGCAATTTCATCTAAATTTATACCAGAATTTTCCAAATGAGATTTAATTCGGAGGCCAAAAGGTTGAATTTTGTTTGGATGTTTTTCGAAAATGTTTTGATATAGAGGTTTGAAAACACAGTCGTGGGCAGGGTTGCCAGGATATGCCTTTAATTTGGTTGCATATTGCAAAGCAAGCTTTATTCTTCTTTGATACAAAGAAGGCTCGCCTGCTTCTACATATAAACTCTCAACAGGTGTGGTTCTGAAAGCTCCAAGGCATAGTCGCAATCCTTGATGGTGTATAGTATCAAGGATTTTGACATATGACTTGCGAGCAGAACCATAAATAAAGCAACCGTAATCCAATTTAGATCGAACCAGCGATCTATATAGATTAAGTAAAACATCGCACTCAGCACCCCAGTCGGTACTGGATACAACTTTTAAAATATCTAATGCTTTAATGCATTTATTTTTTAACATTTTGATATGGGGTAGAAAGGTTAGCCTTGAATCAAATATGAGACCAAGAAAAGTAGTTTCCTTTACAATTTTTATAGGATTATTATGTAATTTTAATTCGGGATCAGGATGCATCTTTCTCTTATTACAAAAGTGCATCCCCACTGTTTTTGCAGTGGAGAATTTAAAACCATTCTCCATTGCCCATTTCTCTATTCTATTTAAACATAACTGCAGTTGACGTTCAATATTATTCATGTTTTTTTCCACGGTAACATATGAGGAAGTCGTCAACATATAGAGAACCATCAATATTATCTTTTAAAACTTTAGCAAGGCTATTAATTTTGATACTAAATAAAGTGACAGAAAGGATGCTGCCCTGGGGAACACCCATTTCCTGTTCAAAAGGGTCAGATAGAGTAGAATTTACCCTAACTTTAAATTCTCTGTCAGATAAAAAGTTTGAAATAAAGATAGGAAGTCTACCTTTCAACCCCATATCAAAAAGATCCTTTAAAATACCATATTTCCATGTTGTGTCATATGCTTTTTCTAAATCGAAAAAGATAGACACAACATGTTCATTTTTGGCAAAGGCGTTTCGAATATACGTTTCGAAACGTACAAGATGATCTAGGGTACTTCGCCCTTGTCTGAATCCACATTGGATATTTGAGATTAAGTTGTTCGATTCTAAAAACCAGACAAGGCGATCGTTGATCATCCTTTCCATGGTTTTACAAAGACAGCTTGTGAGGGCTATAGGCCGATAGTTGGACGCTTCAGAGTGATCTTTTCCTGGTTTTGGAATAGGCACAACAGTGGCCATTTTCCATATAGATGGTAAGTCACCCGTTTCCCAAATGTTGTTAAGAAGATTCAAAAGGCATTGGAGAGAAGATTGTGGCAGATGTTTGAGAAGTTGATAATGGATGTCATCTGGACCACATGCTGTATCGTGAGATTTGCTCAAAGAAGTTTTTAGCTCTTCCAAAGAAAAAGGTGTATTGTAATCTTTTAAATTTTTTGACTGGAAATTAAGTTTTGATTTTTCTTTTTGAGTTTTGATACGCTGAAAATCGGGATGGTAATTTTCAGCGGACGAGTGTTTTGCAAATGTTTCGGCCAATTTGTTAGATATATCCGACTCTGATGTTAACAAGTCTTGTCCATCGTTTAAATGATGGACATTTGCTTTACTGTTTTTACCTTTAATTTTACGAATCATGTTCCAAATTTTATTCATGGGGGTATGGTTATTTAGTTTAGAAACAAAGTTACGCCAAGAGGTGCGTCGTCTTTGTTTCGTTACCCTGCGAGCTTTCGCTCGAAAAATTCGGAAATGGTTAAGATTATTTTGAGTTGGGTGTTTATTAAAGCGTCGTTCGGCTTTTTTCCGGTCTTTAATAGCGTCCTCACAGCTGTCATCGAACCATGGTTTACGGGGATGTTTTGGATTTGTCGAGGTCTTAGGAATTGTTTCATCAGCAATTGAAATAAGTGTTTCATTGAATTTTAAAATTGGATCAGAAACAGCTTCAAAAGCATCCGAGTTAAGTCGCTCTATACAGAGTTGTTCAAATAGAGCCCAATTGGCCTTGCCAAATTTATACCGAGCGACTCGTTCTGTGTTTGAAGAGTGTAAAGATTCCAAGATAATGGGAAAGTGATCACTGCCACAGAGATCGTCGTGGACTTTCCATGAGAAATCGGGCAACAGAGAAGGGTCTGCTATTGTAAGATCAATAGCTGAATATGATCCATTCCCAGGATGTAAATATGTATTGGTTCCATCATTAAAAATACACAGATCTTCCTGATCCATTAAGCCTTCAATAATTTTACCTTTATCATTTATTGTGTTACTGCCCCATAAAGGGTTGTGTCCGTTGAAGTCCCCAAGTAATATATAAGGGGCCGGAAGCTGATCAGTAAGATGTTTCAACTGATTTAAATTTAATGAAGAATTCGGAGGAATATACACAGAGCATAAAGTAATCGTTTTGTCTAAAGATATTCTAACAGCAACCGCCTGAAGATCAGTGTTGAGATCTACAGGGCTATGTAGAACTTGATCTTTTTCAAGAATGGTAGAGCCGCCAGCAGCTCTATCATTCTCGTCTACATATGTGCTGTATATAGAGTAGTTTTTTAAAGATATGTTATCACTTCGTTTTAGGTGGGATTCTTGGAGGCATAATGCAATAGGAAGAAAGGCTTGAACTAATAATGTAATTTCCAGAAAATTAATCTTAAGACCTCGACAATTCCATTGTATTATTGTACCCATTATGGTCTGCGAATAGGGGAATAGTTGACAGTTTTTTTGGGGCTATTCCGCCGGTTTCTGCTGGGGGATCTACTTTTAGATCCAGTATCTGGGGGTAGTGTATCCATGGGATCGCCCCAGATAGTAGTGTCTAGTTGATCTAGACTCCCAAACCTGTTGTGGACCTTAATGGGATCCCGCAGCAGTTTTGGAGTACGATCTCCTTTTTGATTTAAGTTTTTATTAGAATTTGAATTGGAAATAGTATTTTTTGAATTTTTTTTTGGGCTGCTTGAAGAATTAGTTGATGATGATTGAGATGGTGCCGAAGGTGTAGCAGTTTGAGAGGATGAAGATTTCCGGGAAGATTGAATTATTTTGTCTGTTGTTTGAACTGCTTATTTGAAAGGTTCTTTTTTGTCAATAGGCCAGGTGATACTTGTCTGCGTTTCAACTGTAGTGAAAACGCGTTTGGCCACACTAGCGTATGTCGTTGATGCAGGAGACGAGAGATTGTTTGTTGAATTTAAGAGGCGACGTGCCTCAGGGTATGTGATATTTTTTTCAGTTTTTAATTTTTGAACCTCCTTTTCTTTTTTGAAGTGAGCACAATCCTTGGATGAGGACATGTGGGCTTCACCACAATTGGCACACTTCGGATTATTTGTGCAGGTAAAGCCCTCATGTCCTACCTCTGCACATTTAAAGCATACCAAGGAGCCTCTACATTGTCCTTTTCCGTGGCCAAATTTCTGACATTTAAAGCAGCGCACAGGATTTGGAATGTATGCGCTGACTTTAATATTGTATAGTCCAATTTTGATTGATTTAGGGACAGATGGAGTATTGAAATTTAAAAGAAAGGTATTAAGTTTAATTTGTTGATTTTGTCTTTTTGCAATAAATCTTTTTACTTTTGTAACACCCTGAGGTTTCAGTTCAAGACAAATGTCTTCATCTGTCAGTTCAGAGAGATCATCGTCTCTGTAATGAATAATACCCTGACAGGAATTTAATGTTCTGTGAGGCGTTGATGTAATTTCCAAATCTAAAATTTTATGTAATTGTAATAAATTTACGGATTGCTGTTTTTTAGAAACTTCAATGAGTAAAGAGCCAGATTTCATTTTAGTGACGTTTTTAACGTCTCCTGCACAACTCTTGATGGTTTTTTCTATGACAAATGGAGAAATTTTGCATAAAGGTTTGTTAGAATCCTTGCTAGTTAATACAATAAATCTTGTCCAGTGTTCATCATCAACTATGTCTTCAAGCGGAATTTCATTTTTTCTTTTTTTGGAACTTGTTTGAACTAAAGGTGTATCGGAAGCCATGATGAAGAAATGCAGTTCACCACCCTTGTCACCCACCCGCCACGGAGTGCCAACAGGGACGATGCTTGGTCTCTGCGGATAACCAGCAGAAAGCATCGGGTGTTCCAAGGGTGGTATACTCAAATAGATGAATTTCTTCACGAACTCAAGCTTCGTGCCAGAATTAACTGGCGAAACAACCGTTCGAAACTCTATCTACTCGATTGACCCATGAGCCACCGCCTTCTTAACAGCTTGTAACTGAACAACTTTGGAACTGAAATTCACAAGATATAATCAAGTGACAAGAGAAATGACGACAAGCTTGTTAAGGGCTCGGCGTGACCAGCCGATTGACCGAACCGGGTCCATCCGGTCTCCCGTCTAGTTGAAGTCAGGGCCAAAGTGGTGTATTGAAAATCAAACCCGCTGACCCGCACTAATGGATGCAGCAGAGAGTGATCTCTCAACCACCAGGATCCCTTCCTCCACCATCACGGGTTGCAACACACGGCAAACATGTCGCCTCTATAAAGCTGAGGAAGCTTTGCCCTTCAGCCACCGCCTTCTTTGCAAATCCTGTAAGGAAGCCGTCTATTAAATGGTACATACATTTCATGGAACAGTTTGAAGGAAAAAATGTAATAGAATAGCTTAAATGATAAGGATTCACAAAGGGCAAGACGTGACATGCCGATTCATCGAAGTTAGGGCTAACTCGATTTCCCGTCTAGAAAAAGTAAGGGTTCAGTAAGTTATCGGGACCGTTTACCCGGCCTACTGAAATCCCGTCCTGTAATCGACACGGGTCGCAACACACGGCAAGTGTTGCCTCTGTTAGCAGACTCTTACTGCAGGCTGAGGAAGCCGTGGGCCTATTCTCCTGTGCCCCGGGTCCCACACGGGGTTGGCTTTTTTGAGGATTTGTGATAACTAAGATTTTCGGTATGACCGTCCAAATTTCATTTTTCAAACATGTGATTTTAAAATCCCATTTGACTTCAGGCATACTTGTTTAATGTCCTCCTGCTGATGATACCCAGTCGGTAGAAGAAAAGGCAGATTCTACAGAATCGTTTCATTACTATGAAAAATAATCTAAACACTTCTTTGAATCTGTTTGATCGTAGTACACATAAGATAACAGTGGAAAAGAAGCTCATTCTTTCTTTGAATTATCAGAAATTAGTTTACTGGTAGCTAAAATTAGTGATGACATTCATCCAGGTAATGACCAGGATTCAGAAAACTCTGGAAGTCATAAACAGAAAATTTAATTTGGTTCTATGGGGAAGGCAATAGTTGTGTTTCAGATTTTAGATATATTTTATTTACATCCTCCACCACCAACTTACAGAGTAAGAGAAGTTGACAACAGTTAGTTAAAAATCGTAATGCAAAAACCATTGAGTAAAATGTGTCTCGGGGGAAAATGTCCCAACCATTATTGGTTTGGTAATTGTTTTGGAATTAGCAGAGTTCAAAATAAGCCAGTTAACTTTGTTAAATATTTAAGTAAATATTGGAAATTATAATATTCAAGCTCAGAAAGCAGCTTTTTGTTGTCATGGCTGAGTTACCCAGCCAAACATTGTGTGATAAAACTTCTCGAATTAACTTGTGTACAGAATGTACTGATGTGAAAGACGATGGCAAGTGTTTCCTTAAAGAGAGGTCAGAAGGTAGCTTGCAGTCATGTACAACTACAGCAGCAGAAAAGTCATTATTTACAGTGATCCAGGCCTTGATGGTTAATTTATATTTTCTTTACGTCTAGCGAGCAGTATTTCAGCTATATTCAGGACGAGAATAAGTAACCAAACAATAAATCAACGGAAAATGGGTGGAATGGGACACATCGAACAAAATGTTGACTGCCACTGGATATCCTGAAAATGGACCAGCAGACATTTGTACCATGTTTTTGAATGCCTTCGAGTGTTTTAAAAAAAAGCGATCTCTGTTCATAGAGCTTGTCCTTTACTGGCTTTAACTACTGTTCTAACCTAAATAGATAGTAAAACATGGGTAAATCTGACTTTTTTAATGACATTATTATGCATGGTTTATTTTTAGGCTACATAAGGATATATAGCTTAAAAAGTCTGTACTAATCATATTATTAGCAACTTATTTAAACAAAGTTTATCATTGGATGATCTTTTTATTTTTATTTTCTAAAGTTGAACATTTATATATAAATAAATTACAATAACTGTCATATTTGGCAAGGTTAATGGATATGCGTCACTTCGTGTTACTATGTGGGGAAAGAGGAACTTCATCTGTGAGCATTTACTGATTTATTACTTGTTTAACGGTGCGGTTCTTTAAATATCCAACATCTGAGCTACGAGCCAGCTTTAGTAAATGCTCAAAGAAATGCTTGTTTAAGAACCATAAATGCTTTACGCATGATGGATTTTCAAATTGTACAATATAAGAAATACATGCAAGTATGCTGAAAAGGCAAAATGTTCAGTTGTTATCCGTTTTATTTTAAACAATATTTAAGGCTTGAGAAAGTGTATTTGAAAAAATGGAGTGTCGGACTGCCGGTGCTGCCCCGCCCCACTTTTGGTCCACTATGAAAGAAACATTGTTTATGCAACATAAAGTGTCCATTTGAAAGAATATGTTAGTTTCGTATTTATCTGTTTTTTTGTGAAATAGTTTGCAATATCACATTGAAAGGAAAATTGAAATGGGGAATGTGACAAAGAGACACAACCCAACCAGTTGGCAAAAACAAACCGAAGACTACCCTAAGGGTGTAGCGACCTCTTTAAAAACCCGTCATGTAAACTCAGTAGGAATTACTGGATGTTATTACTAACAGTAATCAACAATTTACAAAAAATTATGTCAGCCTCACAGCATGTGGAACAATCAAGACAATCTGTGAAACAATTAAAACCCTGTCAGGTAAACTTATTAGGAATTACAGAATGTTATTTCCAACTGTAATATACAATTTATAAAAAGTTCTGTCAGCCTCAAAACATGTCAGGTAAACTCACTAGGAATGAATTTATTTCTTACAGTAATATACCAATTAATAAAAGTGTATATCTCCATCACAGCATGTAGGACAACCAATGTAATCTGTACAGTGTATGTATTAATTTATAACTGAAGCTTGACGGTGGCTGGGTAGGGTGGCTTTTCTGTTTTGTTTCGGTATGACGTTCCAAATCTCATTTTTCAAACAAGAAAAGGCAGACTGTACAGAAACGTTTCATTATTATGGCTCACTTGGACGAAATAAGTTGCCTTTAAAATAATAGATTTTAGAGGGAGAAGTTGAAAACAGTTTAGTGAACAATCATAATACAAAAATGATTGAATAAACTCTAGGTTTAGTGATAAAAATGTCCCAACCATTATTGGTTTTGTAGATTAAGAATTTACAGGCTTCGAAATACAGCAGTTAACTTCGTGAAAACTTTATGCAAGTAATGGAATTATTGTATTCAAGCTGATTTTTGTCGTCATTTTTGATGACAGCCAATTGTTTTGCGTAGATGGAATCTTATCTGCCTTTCTTGCACTTACTTATGGTGCTTCTGTAGGAATGGCAGTTTTTACATCTTTTCATCGATGTCAACAAGACGACATTGTTGGATCTTATGCTGCTTCTGTAGGAATATACTGATTTATTACTTTTTAAACGGTGCGCCTTGTTTGGTCATAAATTAAGGTTAATTGCAAAATTATACATTTTAGTCAATACAAGTGTTGCATCTGTGAAAATGTGTGGCAGCGATAAAGTCCAGTTTTATTCTATTGTTGTAACTGACATCAGTCTCGACATAGTACTTAGAATTGATATTGTTGCACATTTTATTTGTTTGTTTTACAATTTTATGGTTATTGATCCTGGATTTGCCTTTCATGGTAATGATTAGAACTGACTTTTATTGTAGTTAAGAAGTTAAAAGAGAGTTAATAGAAAAAAAAAAACTATCTTTCATTCTCATTTTTGTTTTCATGCATGTTCAAATCCGAAGCGTGGCAACGGCTAGATGTGAATAGGGGTGGCTTTTTTGAGGATTTGTGATAACCAAGATAGATTTTCGGTATGACCGTCCAAATTTCATTTTTCAAACATGTGATTTTAAAATCTCATTTGACTTTAGGCAGAATTGTTTAAGAGCCCGTCTACTAGAAAACCATGCAAAGTGGTCCAGGTGTCACTTTTGAAAACTGTCAAATACTTATGTTTACTTAAAAGGTATATGCACAGAAAGTTGTTCAACACCCTTAAAACATTTCTGCAATGTTTTAATTTTTACAAACGGGAATTATATTTTAGCATCGTTTACATGGTAAGATTTTCTGATTTTCAATCAAAAAGTATCTACTTTTCTTTGTGCCATTCTGGAAAAATGTAAATAGCTTATGTTGTCATATAATATAAAGATAATCTATAGACCACCCTTTTCAGAAATATTTTATGAACAATGCAAAATCATTGAAATTGGCACCTTGCCAAGAATTTTAAAAACATTCCAAATCATGAATATAGCTTGACTGCGTATACTTGGCTGTCTATTCCTTCAAAGTGAACGCCTAAATTTAAATTCAATTTATTAATTTTTGTTGAACTTGAATAAAAAATTATATTTGAATGGGCTAGCTTTGCAAATTACAGGTTAAGATTTTACAGCCTTTGAAAGATTGCCTATTTTGGTGAAAATTTGCGTGATTTACCAGATAATGTGATTTGTATTTGCATTTCTTTCTTCTATTGTCAACATCTATAAGTAGATTTTGGTCATATATAGTCTTAACATCCACTAAATTCAATGAATCGCTATTCAAAGTTAAATTTCAATTCAAAAAGGTTAACATCTTTCACTCAGAGGCCCTTCTTGGTACCCTAATGACCCCCCCCCCCCGCAACTTATGTTTTACTCATTGTTTTTGTTTATCTTGGCTTCTAGTGGTTGCACTTATGACATAACACACATATTTCACTAAAAATAAGAGTTTTCTAACATATGCAATCTCCATGTAGGGTCATTTCTCAAAGTACACGTGCCGTGAGCCTATCTCCCGGCTTTTCCATATTTTTAATGAAACGACAAGGCACAACATTTCAATAGGATTTATTCATACTTTCATCCAAAGTTCTGCCTCTACCTAAGTCATGTCTAAAACAGTAAAACTGAAAGAGAACTTATGCAGAGTTGTTTTGTACCCCAATCATTCATATGTAAACATAATAGAGAGTACAGACAAGGGAGATAATAACAGTAATATTTAGAAGTGGGGTTCTAAAGAGGACATCTAAAGTAAAAAATATATTTTCGAAAATTATGGATAAAAATGGATTGTTCAATTAATTTTAACTGTTTCTGTTTTAAATAAGTTATTTTCAAAGTATTTATGTATACAATAACAACTTTCTGACTTTATTTAGTTAGCTTTTATTCGAAATAAGCATGAAAACGGTCTATATTCGGTCTCAAATTTAACCATATTTAAGCAACACAAATTGAAAAATGTGTCCATGGGACACGGACGCCCTCGCTAAAGGAAGTCCAAAACAGGAAGTAGTTGTCCAACAGGTCTGAAAGTCGCTTAGGACGTACAACTTGTGATAACCACCGGCTGCCAAATTTCAAATTGTTCTAATGTACGGTTTCTGAGTAAAGCTTGACGGAAATTTTCATACTCGTGTAAACACATTTTCATATCGGCCCAGTCGAAAACAGGAAGTAGTTGTCCGACAGGTCTGAAAGTCGCCTAGGACGTACACGTTGTGATACTGAACTATCCTGCCAAATTTCAAATTGTTCTTGTGTACGGTTCCTGAGAAAAGCTTGACGGAAATTTTCATACTCATGTTAACACATTTTCATATCGGCCCAGTCCAAAACAGGAAGTAGTTGTCCGACAGGTCTGAAAGTCGCGTAGGACGTACAACTTGTGATACTGAACCACCCTGCCAAATTTCAAATTGTTCTCATGTACAGTTTCTGAGAAAAGCTTGACGGAAATTTTCATACTCATGTTAACACATTTTCATATCAGCCCAGTCGCAAACAGGAAGTACAGTTGGGTGCAGTCCTAACATAACATGCTAGTTAACTTGTAAAGCAGAGATTCTGACTGCTTTAAGTTAACTTCGAGCAGAGAATTTGACTGGTTTGAGCAGAGATTTTGGCAACCCAAGTTAACTTGGACTGTTCTTTTGACAATTTTTTTAAACAATATATTTCGCCATTTGACAATTTGTTGACAATTTCTGTCCACTGGACATTTTTGTTCTTTTGACAATTTTTGTCCTTTGGACTTTTTTTTCTTTTGACAATTTCTGTCCTCTGGACAATTTTTTTTCTCTCACGTGACAAGTTTGTCAACAGGACATTTTTTGTTCTGACAATTTTGTCGTGACAATATTGTCCACTGGACATTTTTTATTTTAGAAATTTATGTCCACTTTGTCAACTTGCTAACCTTTCAACTGCACTTTAAAACAGTTTTAACTTTTACCTTTTTAATGTTTTTTGACATTTTTTTACGAAAGACCGACTGGTTGTACCGTATGTCCATTTATTTTATCTGCGCGTTGTCGGAATGAAAAGATGAAAGATGAAACTCAAATCCTTGTGGTTTATTAAAATCCTACTACCAAAAAAATAAAAAAACAATCGATATAATACAAAATTAGTAATGAAAGAATTTTATATTGAAGATTTGTTTGCTATTTACGTGTTTCTGGGGGATATCATATCAACAAAAATGTTTTAAATCATAAACATATTACTTATTGCGACGTCGTTTCCTTTAATTAAAATATTAATAAGCGATATTAAATGTATAGTCTAATAAAGTGAGACATATCTTTGTTACATAAATATCTATTAATCAAGCAATTCTTCGATAGCATAATATTAATTACAACTCTTGAACTTAGCAATCATTCAAAATATAAATTAAGGCGATCTTCACTATGTATCCAATTGAAAGTACATTGCAGTATCCAAAATGTGTGATAATAATAAAAAAGGTTAAAATCTATGAGAGTTCTGTATTTTAACCACTACATCTTATTAAAGTACACAACAATTAAACAATAATGTAAAATATCTTGTATTTACAATGGTAAAACCCACATTTTGGTTGCACCTTTGTGTATCAGGAATGATTTTATATGTAAAATATGGTTTTAATTCCATCACTAATATCCCCAGAGTGATTTTATACATATGATAAAAGTTTTGTTTTTACTTTGTTAGCTCAGGTCTCAGGATTGATATTATATGTAAAATATAGTTTTTTTTCTATCACTTATGGTCCCAGGAATGATTTTATATGTGAAATATGGTTTTAAATTGCATCTCAAAAGTCTAGAGATTGATTTTATATGTTAAATATGGATTTTAATTGCATCACTAAGGTCTCCAGAGTGATTTTATATGTGAGATATTGTTTTTTATGTCATTACCAAGGTTTCAGGAATGATTTTATATGTGAAATATGGTTTCTACTTGTATTTATAAAGTCTCGAGATTGATTTTATATGTTAAATATGGATTTTAATTGCATCGCTTAGGTCTCCAGAGTGATTTTATATGTGAGATATTGTTTTTTATGGCATAACCAAGGCTACAGGAATGATTTTATATGTGAAATATGGTTTCTAGTTTCACTGCTAAAGTCTCAGGATTGGTTTTATATGTTAAATATGGATTGTAATTGTATCACTTAGGTCTCTAGAGTGATTTTATATGTGAGATATTGTTTCTTATGGCATTGCCAGGCTTCAGGAATGATTTTATATGTGAAATATTGTTTCTAGTTTCATTGCTAAAGTGTCGAGATTGATTTTATATGGTAAATATGGATTTTAATTGTATCGCTTAGCTCTCCAGAGTGATTTGATATGCGAGATATTGTTTTTTCATGGCATTGCCAGGCTTCAGGATTGATTTTATGTGTGAAATATGGTTTCTAGTTGCATTGCTTTAGTGTCAAGATTGATTTTATATGTTAAATATGGATTTTTTAATTGCATCACTTAGGTCTTCAGAGTGATTTTATATGCCACATATGATTTTTTATTATATTGCTAAAGTCTTATTAGTGATTTTAAATATTTTTTAATTGTATTGCAAAGGTTTCAGGATTGATTTATATGCAGAATATGGTTTTAATTCCATCAATAGGGTCTCAGGATTGATTTTATATGTAAAATATGGTTTGGAATTGCATGGCTAAGGTCTCCAGAGTGACTTTATATGTGAAATATAGTTTTTAATTTCTTTGCAAGTGTCATTACTGATTTTGTTTGTTAAAAATTGTATTTCATTGCATCACTTAGGTCTTAAGAGTGATTTTATATGTGAAATATGGTTTTTGATTACATTGCTTTAGTCTCATTAGAGATTGTATATGTTAAATATAGGTATTTAATTGTATTTTAAAAGTTTCAGGATTGATACATGTGAAATATGGTTTTTTAATTCCATCACTAAGGTGTCAGGATTGATTTTATATGTTGAATATTTTGTTTTTATGGTATTGCCAAGGTTTCAGGATTGAATTTATATGCAAAATATGGTTTTTAATTGCATGGCTAAGGTCTTTAGAGTAACTTTATATGTGAAATATAGTTTTCAATTGCATAGCTTTAGTTTCTTTAGTGATTTTATATCTAAAATATTCTTTTTAATCACATGGCTAAGGTCTCCAGAGTAACTTGATATGTGGAATATGGTTTAAATTGCATTGCTATAGTCTCCTGATTGGTTTTATATGTTCAAGATAGTTTTATTTGCATTATAAATGTCTCAGGATTAATTTCATATGTGAAATATGGTTCTTAATTGTATTGCTATGGGATCAGGATTGATTTAATATGTGAAATAGGGTTTTCAATTGCATTGCTTAAGTACTTGGAGTGATTTTGTATGAGAAATATGTTTTTTAATTGCATCACAAAAGTTTCTGGAGTGATATTATGTATTTAATATGGTTGTAATTTATATTTCTATTTTCTCAGGAGTGATTTGATATGAAGAAGAGGTTTTAATTTGGGATTTTATGTTTGATTTGTTTTAAATTGTGGATTTGAAGTTAAAAAGCATATCCTAGAATGTAGGCAGCCAAGATTTGAAAACTAATTAATATTATTTAGTTTGAAATTAAAAGTGAAATGTAAATATTAATAATAGATTTAATGAGTTGTAACAGTATTATTATTAAATAAAAATATTACAGGTTAGGATTTATACTTTTATATTTTTATTCAACTACACAAAAAATATGATTGCTCAATCATAATAACAATAGCATAATAATAATAGGGAGAGCTACAGTCTAAATATGTAACCACAACAGCTTGCTATTCATTTACCGAAACGCGGACGGGAAAGAAATCGCGTTCTTTAAAATAGACTGCCGTAGATTTTGTTAACTAATTTTTGGTGAACGTCTAATTGACAATTTGTAACGAAATGATTAAATAAAGCATATATTTTGACTTTTTGTACAAAGGGACATTTTGTGACTTGAAAATTGAAAAGCAGAGATTTTGTCCACTGGACATTTTTGTCACGTGGCTATTGAAAAAAGCAGATTTTGACAATTTTTGTCCACTGGAAATTTTTGTCACGTGACAATTAAAAAGCAGAGATTTTGACAATTTTTGTCCACTGGACATTTGAAAGCAGAGATTTTGACCATTTTTGTAAATTTGACAAAAGCAGAGATTTGGACCGTTTTTGTCCACTTGACAAAAGCAGAGAATTTGACAATATTTAAAGCAGAGATTTGGACAAAATTGTGTCCCGTCAAAGCGGTCAAATTGACTGCTTTTTGGTCAAAAAGCAGAGATTTTTTCTCTCAAAAGCAGAGATTTTGACCAGAGATGTGGACTGGTTTAAGTTAACTTGATGTTATGTTAGGACTGCACCTAACTGTAGTTGTCCGACAGGTCTGAAAGCCGCTTAGGACCTACAACTTGTGATACTGAACCACCCTGCTAAATTTCAAATTGTTCCGATGTACGGTTTCCCAGAAAAGCTTGACGGAAATAAAATAAAACACCAACTAGAAATTTGCAAAGGTAGATAATTAAAAGCATGAAAAGTGAATCAAAGATGGACAGATTTCAGCAAAATGCAGATACTTTTAGGTGTTCACTTTCAGAATTCAGGTCAAGGAAAAAGGGGGTCTAGTTAAATATATTTTTAAGTAAATATGTCAAGCGCCTGGTACGCTGCCAATTTCTATTATTCCAAGTTTTATTAAATTAACATTTAGACAGTTTTATATAACCCTAAATAAGATTTATGTCAATATATATACTATATTTCTGGAGAAATGATACAGAAAAAGGTCATCTGCAGTATGGAAACCATGTTATATGATGGGAAAATTTTTTCTAAAAATAGAAAGCCTTGATTCTAAAAATAGAACAGTCCGGAAAATTTTTTTTGATGTGGCTTATAGTTTTTTTATGTTAATATCTTTAAAATACATAACACATTTTGTCGCTTTAAAAAAGTTGCTACTGGTCAAAATTTTGATTTTTGCATGGTTTTCTCATAGACAAGCTCTTAATGTCCTCCTGCTGATGATACCCAGTCGGTAGAAGAAAAGGCAGCTTCTACAGAATCGTTTCATTACTATGAAAAATAATCTTAGCACTTCTTTGAATCTGTTTGATCGTAATACACATAAGATAACAGTGGAAATGAAGTTCATTCTTTCTTTGAATTATCAGACATTAGTTTACTGGAAGCTAAAATTTGTGGAGACATTGATCCAAGTAATGACCAGGATTAAAAAAACTCGGGGAATTCATAAAAAAGAAAAATTAAAATGGCTCTATAGGGAAGATATATATTTTTTCTTTACATCCTCCTCCACCAACTTACAAAGTAAGAGACCTTGACAACAGTTTAGTTAAAAAATCGAAGTGCAAAAACCATGAAGTAAAATCTGTCTCGGTGGAAAATGGCCCAACCATTATTGGTTGGAATTAGCAGAGTTCAAAATAAGCCAGTTAACTTTGTTAAAATATTTATACAAGTATAGGAAATGATAGTATTCGAACTCGGAAAGCAGCTTACAGTCAAACATTCTAATATGACGTCCTTCAAACGCTTTGGAAACACACCTCTATTTAAATATTCAACAAAATACGGCTGTTCCAGCCACTTCAAAAACCCCCGTGTGTTGATGTTTTTGCTTTAAAATTTATTTAATTTTGTACCTTTGTAAGAAAATCCAATAAATAACATGTTTTCACGATAACAAGTCCATTTTCTATTCTATTCCTTTATTGTTTACATGTCACAAGTCTTCCTTGACTTTAGCTACGTTGTGTATTCAAGGGACGTTGCGTTGTTTACAATGACGTTCAATGCAAACCGCGTGACTTTTCCCGCCCACACCAAAAACGAATTTACCGTTACGTATCAAAATGAAAACGCAACCGAATTTCAAAATGTTGATTAATTGTGGAAAATAACTGTATATTTAAATTTGCACCATTGTGGATCTAAAACAGGAGCATAAGATCGACCAAATGCGGTAAGCGGTTTTCATTTCTCACGCAAACACAGCAACACATGAGCAGTCCCAGACACGCCACACGGCGACTGATGTATTGTAATGAAGCATTTAATTTTGTCGTTCTTTGTTATGATTGTTAAATTTTATTGTAAATGTTAATATATATGTTTGTTTGTTTTTAATTTATATTTCTTCGTTTTTTTCTACTAAGTTTTACACGAGAAATATAATAATTTCGAAACAAGGGAGGTTCTCGGAAATTGGAACAGCCAAAAGAAACCTTTACCTAGGTAGCGGCGAAATGTAAAATTTCTGTATTTTCATATCAGAATCGAAATAATTCATGGCTGCCCCAATTTTATGGATGATTTAAATATGGGTAGGCATTATATTCATGAATATTTTGCCATGAGCGTTAGCGAATGGTAAAATATCATGACTATAATGCTTACCATGAATTATTTCTTAAATAGACGAGATATTTTAACATCGCAGTGTGAACATACATTATAAACGGAGAGATGAAGCCTCTCTCAGGAATAGATTGATTAATTGGACGTTTGATTTATTATATATTTTATTATTTGTATTTTAGTTATATTTAGGACGAGAAGAAGTTTACAAGCAATAAATCAACGCAGTCCTGCATCTAAACCCAAAAATCAGCATCAAAATGATGTTGGGGCTTATCAGTATCATTTGGTTACACGAGCTGTAACTATCAGTCAAATTATAATTTTTGCTGGTGATAAATACCACATTTTAAAAAGGTACGAGATTATCTAATGTTACTGTTAAATGTGCAAGATATTACAGGTACTCGTGGACAGAACCCCCCTCTTTTGTATTATGTTGTAAGAAATCCTGAAATTATATTCTGTTCTTTGTTGTATTAATTTCTAACAAAAAAATTTAATAAATAAAATAATGGATTTGTTAAAGATGATTTTCCTTAAAAAAAAATTAAAACAATGAAAATTGGACATTGTCTAATTATATCATTTACAAACAACAAACAATACAAACAATAATAACCAAGTGAATTCCATAAACATCTTCAAGTTTAAAATGTTTGACAATTTGAAACTACTGTTTTAGAGTCATCTGGTATTTATCACCATCAAAAATTATAATTGGACTGACAGTTTAATTGGTCATACAGCTCATGTGACCAAATGATACTGATAAGCCCCAACATCATTTTGATGCGAATTTTTGGGTTTAGATGTAAGACTGAAAGGGAAAAAGTGGACAAGGGGAACCAAATGTCGACTGTCACTGGAAAAGTATGGAGTACTGAGCCTTTTGTAGCGTCTACAATGCGCCTACTCTTTTTTCCTAATCTACAAAAAGTGTAATCGTTACGAACTCCGGTTTGGGGGCAGGCTTTACGTATTATGACCCAACACCACCACAAATAGAGGTTTTCGCCTATCGACACACACTGAACTACTGTGGGGATTGAGTACTGGAAGATAAAAAATCTTGTACAATTTAATGATTATCAAAATGTAAATCTGATACGAAAACTGTATTCAAACACTAAAACATCTATAGACAAAAGGCAAATATTAACTCGTAGAATCGGAATAATATTCAAACTTGTTTTGCAACTTTTGATGGCTGACACTCGTACCAAATATCAGCTCGATATCTGCAATCGTTTAGAAACAACATCTGGAAAACTGCAATTTTTTTTTTATTTTTCTTAATTAATGTCTAAAGGCCAAAACGTCGAACGGGAAATATAAACTTGATTTGTAACTCAAGATCGTTAATCCTTTTACTAACTATGTATACCCGTTATGATTGGATTATACAAATATTCTACCTGTAGATTGTGAACAAATATGGTTGATGTATCGGGTTCATATATGGTTGGTTACTAAAACGTCCTAATACATTGGTCTACTGTCTCGTGTATCTCGTATACGTATTCAGTGCATATTAAAAGAGGTGAAAAGTGAACATTTATAGTTCGATGGGTAAACACTGTACATTTGCAACGTAATACTTAAGCACAGACATATCCTGGTTCTGGGAAGAACAAAGCTGGGCCACATGAAGAGTGAAACAGGGGGACATCACCCAGAATAAAAGGAAAATTGGTTACAGAGTGTGTTTTAATTGAACGAATTAGGACCTCAGTGGCAGGTTCCTTGAATGCGGCTAATGTGCTGACCTTCATACTACACCAATCGATATGCCACAAAAAATAATTCTTCTTAAATGGAAGACGGCTTAATGCTGAAAGTGAAGAAGAGAAAGGTGAACCAGACAATATAAGTAAAGTGCTTATATCTCTAGTGACAGGAAATGCTACCAATTTTTTCTCATGTGCTCACTATTGAAGATATGAATTATGAAACACTATAATTGCGCTTTTGTAGCCTGAACTGTTAATGTACTTTTACTTTCAAAATACATATATTTTTCATGCCCCTATCAAACGCCTGAGTGATTTTGATTATTCTTCAATCAAATTGGAGGCCTTCTAGGATGACATTGAAAAAAAAGTTAAAAAAAAAACAGCTGTTGTATTGGAAAATGCCAAGGGATGTATAGAATGGGTAGGAGCACAAAAAGAGAAAAACTGGTTATGGCATACAGGTTGTGAAATGGCCATAGCGTGTTCAAAAATGAGAGGCTGCTCATAGACTGGCGTATATGATTAGGCATAGATTGACCAGAAATGATATGCCACAAATAGATGAAAACAATAATCAGGTTGAATGCAGCCATATGTGTCACCAAATTCTGTTTGTCAATCCTGATCACACAACTATTGAACCACATGCCTTTAACCAAGACTGACATCATTGTCAAAAAACCAGGGCCATTGCCCAAAACGTCACTAGCCATATTGTTTTATGTGTAATTTATTTCGAGCTTTATAACACTTGTATAATTCAATACGTTAACTATATTACAATTTTTTTTGTAGTTTTTCCATTTAAGTAAATATGCGGAAATTTAAGCCAGAAGAGTCTCCTTCTGAGAAGAACAAAGCTGGTCCACACGAATGACCCCACATTGATAGTGAAACAGGGGACAGCACCCAGAATAACAGGAAAATTGGTTACTGACGAAAGAGTGTTTTAATTGAACGAATGAGGACCTTAGTGGCGAGTTCCCTGAACGCTGGTTATGTGTTCCTTCATAATACATCAATCGTTATGCCACAAAATAACTCTTTAATGGTAGACGGCTTAGCAGAAAATGCTGAAAGTGAAGAAGAGCTAGGTGAACTAGACAATTAAGTAATATTGAAAGTATTAATAGCACAAGGTAGATGTCAACCCCATTATCTGCAATGGTAAACTCGACAAATAAACAACAAATCTGGCAGAAAAAATATATAGATTTGGCAGTTCTTCTACCTAAACATTCTTCCAGTACTAAAAGAAATGCAATTTCAAATAGTAAAAACTTCAAAGCAGGCAGTAATTCCTAATAAACCTAGGTATAGGCTTTATAAAATAGATCAGTGTATTATTGAATTTCTTGGATATATAGCAATTTACTCAGAAAATTTCCCGACCAAGTAAGGCTTAAAATTAAGCTTATCCTCTAATAGTATAGTCAATGCATGGCTAGAATATGGTCAGAGTTATCTTCATAGATGTGGGGGTTATCGTGGGTGTTTTATTGTGAACTTTTACATTCTGGCATACCCGACTCTTTGTTATAGAATTCTTGCTTTGCTATTAGAGGGATATTATACTGTGGTGAAATTAGGCACTTCCCTGTTTATGGGTGATTGTTCAGACCCGATCCCTTGTCCGGGGCATCTCGGGGGTGTTCCAGAGACCAACCATTGGTGGAGCGAAGAAGGCCGAGAGACACGAGAGGTTTCCCGCCACCACAGAAAGCTGTGACGTAATAAGCAGACCTACAGACGCCTTTTTGCTGTGAGCAGTTGTATCATAATAGCGATCAGGTAATATTGCACTGACACATTGCCCCAGGGTAGACCCTGTAACCCACACCTACCGAAGGGAAATTACACAATAGTGGCGACGAGGATCGAAGCGGGCAGGTCAGGGTGCTCTGTTGGGGACTTTTTGGGAAAAGCAGGGGCTTGGAACTTTTCGGGAAAGTTATATCAGGGAAACTTTCATTTTCATATGTAATAGGAGTTCCGTGACAACTGCATTGTAGTTTGGTTACGTTCTTGATAGTTATTTTGGGGATATTGGACAATTGTTTATTGAAGCGTGTGTAGCACACGACACGTTTCACGTGGTGATTTCCCGCCATTGTTGGGTCTTGTCAACCTTTGGGTAAGGTGAAGGCCAACCGGAAATTGGACTTTCGGAGTATACTACTGTGTACTTGGAGCAGAAATCAGGTCAGTCATTTGTTTACATTTTGTAGTTGTAAATAGAATTGAATGGTGATTGATTTTACATAGCGGAAGGCTATATCGTACCACTGAGTGAATTTCTGCGGTGTCCAATTGTTTTTTCCCCAGGAAGTAACTGGTAAATATTGAACGTCAATGGCACACAAGAAAGGCGTTTTGTTTAGGAAGGTTGATATAAACGATTGCGACTATGAGCAGTTATTGTTACTCCAAGGCGTGGGAAAGGCCACTGCTCAACATTTGTTAAAATTACAGGACAATAATATTTGTATCACTAAAGAAATTGTTTGTAGAATTCCATACTTCAGACCCAGTCCCGAGTTTTTTGAATCTGTTATATGGCCAGATCGTGTTGATTTAACACAGGTTGATAGGGACTGTGCTGATCTGTATAACACGTTGGAAAAAGCTGAGCGTGATTGCGCTGATGCATTGCTAGCTTTACACAGGCAACCTGGTGGAACCACTGACAATGTCATTAAACAGGAAATTCTAACAGACACTGACAATTCGTACAAAACACACTTCCAAGACTATCACCATGATAAAGTGGAACAACCATACACATCAACACCACTTGTTGGTAGACCGAACCAACAGTATGGCACACTTGATGATCAACCAAGTCGTCAACTTGAACATCTTCAACAACACAAAACTGTTGACCAACCATGTCAACAAACATTCCAACAGCACTTATTTGCTGAACAACCGTACCAGCAACTAGAACCATGGCAACAACAACAAATACTTGTTGACCGACCAAGTCAACCTCAACAGGTTCAACGGGAACAACGACTAGTTGACAGACCAAGTCAAATCCAACCAATGTTCTAACCCATACTTGGTGACCGACCAAGTCGTGAACTTGAACTTCAACAACATACCAAGGTTTACCGAAAGAGTCAACAACCAATTCAACATTACTTATTTGTTGACCGACCAAGTCAACAACCTCAACATAACATAATTGCTGATAGACCACATCAACAAGTCAACTACCGACCGACCGAGTCAACAACAGCAACCATATTCGTTTGTTAAGCGACCATTTCAACAACCACTTCAACATGTCTCTAGTGACCAACCAGGACGTCAACAACTACTGAAACATACACTTGATGACCAATCAAGTCGACCACTTGAATTACCACAGTACACTTCAACTGTTAACCAACAGAATCACCATCAACAACATTTAATGGTTGACCGACAACATCAACAACTACTTCAACATACACTTGTTGACCAATCAAGCCAACAACAACTTGGATTACAACAACCCGCCGCAGTTGACCGGCAACAACAACAACCTTACGTTGACAGACCAAGTCAACAACAAGTTGAACACCATCAACAAATTGTATACCAAGGTCCACAACTTCAACTATTTCAACATCCACAACCACATATGTTGCACGACAGACCAAGTCAACACACGCAACAACAGCAGTCACTTGTTGACCGAATAAGTCAACAAAACACACACCAACTGCACTCAACAGGTGAACAACACTACACATCAATGGAACAATATGCACACCGCGAACATCTTTATCATGAGAGGCAACAACTACAGGTTCAGTACAAGGAATTGGAATATGAATATATGCAACTGCAACAAAAAGTTGCAGAGTTACAACTGGAACACCAACAACTTAACAAACCAACTGAGGCGACTAATCAGGGCAACACAGAGCCCAAACTACATCATGACACACAAGACGACTCGGACACCGAGTATTATACACCACCAATGTCAAGGACTCTGCTGCCATTTAATTCAGCACAATGCAGGAATGAACCTAATATCCAATCATCGGCGTTGAGTCACTATATGAAATATATACACCACCTAACGCAGTTAACAGGCAAGAAAGGCCTACTAGACAGGATTTACTGCCATGTAGAAGGTTGCAAGCTAGAAGGCAGTCCAGTTCATCGTCCGAACGATCGGAAATACAGATTCCAGTAGCCCGTAACTGTAAACAGGGGAGAAACCGACAAATTCAACCTCAACAAATGTCAATTCAGACACCTAGAGATTTGAAGTTCACAGGCAAGAACAAATCTGCTTGGAGATCTTTCTTCGGGAAGTTTAGTGAGTTTGTTGCAACTAACGGACTGACAGAGCAGCAGAAACGAAGTCAACTCTGTTGGTGTTTGCAAGACGAGGCTAGCGATTATTACAAATTGTTGCTGGACCAAGATCCAAACATCTCATATACCCGTGTCATACGGAAGATCGAAAAACGATTTGGTTACCAGGACTTCATCCAAACCTTGAGGGCAGAGTTTAACAACAGTGCCCAGCGAAAAGGGGAAGGTATAGATGAATGGGCAGACCGCCTACAGTTGTTAGCTATCAGAGCGTTTGAAATCGTCCCAGAAGATTTTGTCAACCAAACAGTAATAGACCGCATCTGTCGAGGATGTTCAGACAAACAGGCAGCGAAACATGCCTGTCACTCAAGACCAGAAACACTGGATGAAGCTCTGGATATAATTAAATACTTCCAGGAAACCAGTAAAGCTATAAGACTCCACACCAAGTGAAACACCAGTCAATCTCAATGACTTGACCATTACGGATAAGGAGCCAGTTACAATTCAGGCATATAGTAGAAAACAAGACAGTACTGCTGAACAAATTTCATCACTCCAAGAACAAGTGAAATCTGTGGTTTCTAGTTTAGCCAAGATAACAGATACCTTTGTTGGCAACATAGGTGCAATGTTAAATAATATGACAGCTATTACTGAAGAGCTAAAGCAACTTAAACATCAAAAAGCCGATACAAATAATCGACCATCTATACACAGAAGTCCATCCCCGAAATGGACACCAAAAGCGAAAAGGAAATTCGAAAATGCACAACAGCAACAGGACTCGTACAAGCATAATAGAGGAGACAAACAAGATCAACAGGCAGTCTGTTACAATTGTAACCAGCCAGGGCACTACCGTAGAAATTGTCCAGAACTAAAGGGTTCACCATTACCACAGAGAAAGAGGGTTAATTTCAGTAATGAGAAAAGGTACCCTACCAGACAGGGCAAAAGACAAGATTACTACAAAAATCCAGAGTCTAGCGATGGAACCCTGGGAATAGGTAAACTGGAACATCAACGATGCTAAGGGTCCCAGTGACAGTACATGTGTATCCAGTGATAGCAGTTCTGGATACAGCTGCAGAAGTAACAGTTATATCCGACGAGATATACAACAGTTTTAAGAACAAACCAAAAGTCATTAGTGATGTTATCATGCATAATGCAGGGAGAGGATTTGAAATGCGTGCTAAACGAACCATCCCTGTGGAACTAGGAATTGGACCACGTAGCCTGCGTGAAACGCTACATGTAGCACCAATTGACGATGATATGTTGTTAGGTCTCGATTTCTTGAAGAAACACAATGCTATAGTGGACATCAGAAAAGATATATTATTTATGCATGGGGATACCATACCATTGCATTATGGGAAAAGAGAATCCATGGAAATGTCGCAACCCAGGATATGTAGGGTGACAGTGGACAGACGTACTGTCATACCCCCACACTCAGCAGTGCGACTAAGTTGTACATCAGATCAGATCAACAAAGAATATGTGGTTGAAACAATAGAACAGGAGCACCTGTTGGGAGCTAGAACAGTGTGCAATCCAGGTAGTCAACCGGAACTATTAATGTCACCGAGGACAATATCATCCTTAAAAGGGGACAGCATATAGCAAATGCTGAGGAAATTTCAATTATTACTGGACCCCCCGTGGGGGGCCAGGTGAACACCATACAATACCAGGACAAACCTAATGTCAAGTTACCGGAATATTTACAACCATTATTTGAGAAATCAACTGAAGAGTTTACAGAAGGACAGAAAGTTAAATTGAAACAACTCTTATATGACTATAGAGATGTATTTGCGAAAGATGACTATGATCTCGGGAATTTTACAGAGATTGAGCACGAAATTGACACAGGCACAGCAAGACCTGTTAATCAGAGAATGCGTCGTACTCCATCATGCTTTGTGGACGAGGAGGAGCAGCATCTCAAGAAAATGCTAGATGCTGGAGTTATACAACCCTCTACATCGGAATGGGCTTCCGCCCCAGTATTAATCCGGAAACGAGATGGCGGTGTGAGATGGTGCCTAGATTATAGGGCCTTGAATGCAGTCACAGTAAAGGATGTGTACCCATTGCCGCTTATAGAGGAATGTGTACATACACGTGCGGGAAACAAGTGGTACTCGAAACTGGATGCCAACAGCGCATACTGGCAAATCAGCGTCAAACCAGAAGACCGCAAGAAGACAGCATTCGTCACAAAGTACGGACTATTTGAATGTGTGAAAATGAGCTTTGGACTATGCAATGATACGAGTACATATGCCCGAGTCATGAACTTAGATTTAAGGGGGCTCACATGGTAAACAGTGTTAGCTTTCCTAGACGATATCCTAGTCTTACGATCAGACTTTGATGATCACTTAGAAAACTTGAAACAAGTGTTCAAACGTTTCAGGAAATATGAACTTAAACTGAAACCCCGGAAATGTGAATTATTCAAGACTTCAGTGGAATTTTTAGGACGAAAAATCACCAGCAATGGTATTCAGATAGGTCAACAGCACATTGAACCAGTAATGAGCTGGTCTGTACCGACCTGCACCAAGGAAGTGGAACAATTCCTTGGATTTGCGAATTATCATCGCAGTTTCATCAAGGATTATTCAAAAATTGCAGGACCATTGCATGACATCACCGGAAAACAACAGTTTAAATGGACTGAGAGTCAACAAAACTCGTTTGACCAAATTAAGTTGAAATTGACTTCAGCGCCAGTCTTGCCATTACCAACGAAACATGACAATTTCATCCTGGATACGGATGCGTCCGACAAAGCTATCGGAGCGGAACTGATACAAGTGCAGAATGGAAGGGAAAGGGTCATAGCTTATGGAAGCTTTGCTCTGACACCAGAGCAACGTCGTTATTGCACGACTAGGAAAGAATCACTAGCTGTAATCAGGTTCACCAGGCAGTTTAGACATCTGCTTGGCAGGAATTTCACGGTCAGAACGGACCATAGCAGTTTAACCTGGTTATTAGGTTTCAAAGAACCGCAAGGTCAACTGGATGGAAGAACTCAGCCAGTATGACATGAATATCAAGGTAGACTCCACGGAAATGCGGATGGACTTTTACGGATAGGAGAGAGTGAGGTACCATGTCCAGGTTTCCAGGCTGAACTGGAGTTATCGGATTTACCTTGCGGAGGTTGTACAAAGTATGAGAAAGCACCCCGTACCTGGAACAAATTTATGTATGAAGTTGATGAGGCAGTATCCCTGACTAGAAACAGAAATGCAGGAATAAGCCCATTCAGGACATTGCCGTTGCAATGATAACATTATTCAGTGTTGATGAACAATCAATCACATCATTGAAAAGTGACACTACACAGGAATATACTGTGGACAATATATTGTTCTCTACAAGCATGGACATATGCTCTGGTACCCGACCAGTGATATTGACGGAGAGTGACAATTATTGTACAGTGACAGCCGTGTCACAGGAAGGAGGATTGTTAATAAGTGGATTCACAAGAAATAAAACAAGCTCAGTCTGAGGACCCGGATTTGACAATAATTCTAAACTGGTTAAGAGACAGCAAAGAACCAGCAGGAAACATTTTATTCTTAGCATTACCAGCAGCTAAAAACTACTATATAAACAGATCAATGTTCTACTTGGATGACCAGGGGATATTGAGAAACATTCCCAAGAAGGAGGGAGCAGGAACTAGGTTAGTTGTCCCTGCTAGCCTGAGGGAGAAAGTACTAACCCTTTGTCACGAGTTACCGTCAGCTGGTCACCAAGGAACGGAGCGTACAATGGCCAGAATTAAAGACAAATACCATTGGTACAATATGTCGAAGGAAATAAGGAACTTCGTTGTAACATGCGACATATGCAGTAAGAATAAGAAACCAAATAGACATGCTAAGTGTAAAATGACACCGTATCATGCGGGTGCACCGATGGAACGCGTACACTTAGATTTCATGGGACCGCTGCCAAAGACTAAGAATGGGAACGAATACATTCTTATGATGGTAGACCAGTTCACGAAGTGGACAGAGAGCAGTCCCTTACCGTCCCAGACAGCGGAAGTAACGGCTAGAGCAGCCATTAATGAATTTTTCACCCGGTTTGGGTATCCATTCCAGATCTTCACAGATCAAGGGAGAAACTTTGAAAGTTCACTATTCAAATCAGTGTGTGAACTCCTTAGAATACACAAGGCTAGGACAACGCCTTACAGACCATCGGCGAATGGTCAGGTTGAAAGGAAAAACAGAGTCCTCATGGACGCCGTTCGATGTTTTGTGGACGGTTCCCAGGACAATTGGGACGAGCACATTGCTCAGCTAGCAGGAGCTTTACGTTCATCTGTGAACAGAAACACAGGATTTACCCCTAACAGGCTCATGTTAGGCAGGGAAACAAATCAACCAGCAGAACTTATGTTCTCAAATGGAATGGACAAATTGTACACAGGAAGTGATGAATATATAGCAAGCTTGGAAACTGCTATTCGCAAGTCTCACGAGATTGCCAGGAATACACTAAATACGACTCAGAATAGGATGAAACGAGATTATGACATTAAAATCTTGGAACACCAATATAAGATTGTAGATCTAGTATACGTGCTGGACACAGCACAAGTAGTAGGGAAGAATAAAAAACTTAGTAGTCCGTGGAAAGGACCGGGAATAGTCGTACAAGTGATTACACCGCATGTTTACAAGATTAAGTTGCAGAAAGTTGTGTTTAACACAAATCATGATAGGCTTAAAGGATGCAGGGACAGGAAAATCCCAGCATGGCTGGAGAAAGCACAAAAGCGACTCCTCCAAGGATAAAACATTTTAACAGAGGAGAATTCACACACCAAGAAGTATAAAAAGTATTGCATTTGTAGAGGTCCGGACACTGGAGAAACAATGGAACAGTGTGACACTTATAAGGAGTGGTACCATTTAATATGTGTGAACTTGTCGGCATTGGAGGCCGAGGAATTGGACACATATAAGTGTCCCAACTGTCGGGAGGAGGACCTCCCCTCGAGGAAAGAGGGGGAGACAGGAGAACAAGTTCCAGTGTTAGGGACTCGGTGGTTGGGGAGTGGCACCACCACCGAGGGGTTAGTCAGTTGTCACGGACAGTTTTTTATTGTTTAAAGGTCTCTAATGGCCTCCTTTTATGTTGCAGGATGTATAGATGCAGAGGAGGTGTGGTAAGGAACACATTGTATGTGGGCACGGGCCGAGGGGAGGAGTTGGGAGCGACGAGAGGGAGAGGGGTGACAGTCTCCCCTCCCTCACCCAGGAGGGCCCCCGCTTTGCTAAGCAGAACAGTATCAACCCAAACTGGGAAGGAGGGTACCTTGGAAAAGTCCATCCAGACAGTTGGGCTGTCGGCCGACGGACCCAAAGAGGTGGCCACACAGACCGAGTCTGAGAATCACCAAGGATACGAAGAGGTGGTACTGGGTGTCGTGCCCGACGAGGCCCAGGCAATGGCTGGGAGGACGCAGAAGTCAGCCCCCTTCACACTAGGGGTGGTCCTCAAAAGCCCTGCTCCAGTGCTGCAGGTTGCACCCAGACAGAAGGGCTATAAGGATCATGACAGCTCTCCCCGAGTGATTCCAGGGTGTAAGATTTTCACCAGGGGGTTGCGTCGGCACGTGGTGTGCGAACACCTGCCCGGTCTGCTTACCGATAAGCAGAGTGGGGCTCAGCTGGGGTCCCGAAAGTTCCAGCGGGAGATCGGCTGCATTCTCCAATATATTGCAGTTTTTCTGTGGAGACGGTGCCGTGATTGCGGACCTCGTGGAGCTGGTCAATGAGCATGGGCACATCCCAGAGGCGTCAAAGATAGCGAAGGAAGATGTGCCCCAGCTGAAGGCCCTGTGCAGGGAGATGGGATGGAAGGTGCCAGGGTACTTCTCCCTGCACCCCATCACCTGCGAAGCCACCCTCGCATATTTGCGGGTGCAGATGGTCCTCCTTTCCCCCATGCCTGCGGAGAAGAGGGAGGTAATGAAGAACTGGCCTGCACCATGGGTTTGAGGAGCTGCAGAGAACAGCCTCAGGACGCCATACCCAGCTAGAACGCGGGATTGTTCCACCATTGGCCGTCACCAGCAGGATGGATGTATATATGTTCAACTCCAGGGAGGAGCGTCCTGCTGTGTGTCCCATCCTCAGATGGGTTTTTTTTTTTACATGTTTACATGAACTTTTCTGTAAATAGTAGCGTAGAGAATTAGAAATTAGGAGAAGGGTAATGAATTGGTTCCATGTGATTTTCGTGAAAATGAATTTATTAGTCTTGGTTTTTGTGGTGTTTTCGCAGTGTCGTTGTGCCAGAGTATTGGACATGTTTTCTGTTCTTGTGGCGAGGAGTTGGTTGGTGTCGGCTGTTGGGTAGTGAGGAAGGAGATGGCCTCAGTGTATTTTACATATTATGTGAGGTGAAGATTCGCCTAGTTCAGTCCCCTGGTTACGGGGAATAGTAAGCTAGGTGTCCTCAGTTGAACGGAACAGGGGTCCCGTCCCTAAGAAAACGGAGGGGGGTGTGGTGAAATTAGGCACTTCCCTGTTTATGGGTGATTGTTCAGACCCGATCTCTTGTCCGGGGCATCTCGGGGGTGTTCCAGAGACCAACCATTGGTGGAGCGAAGGCCGAGAGACACGAGAGGTTTCCCGCCACCACAGAAAGCTGTGACGTAATAAGCAGACCTACAGACGCCTTTTTGCTGTGGGCAGTTGTATCATAATAGCGATCAGGTAATATTGCACTGACACATTGCCCCAGGGTAGACCCTGTAACCCCCACCTACCGAAGGGAAATTACACAATAATACTGATCTGAAGTTGTTTCTAGTCCAAGGTTTTCAATTTGGTTTCAGTTTAGGGTACCGACAAACAAAGATCCTAATTTGGATATTAAGGACATGTCAATCATTTTGTGGCATTCTTATTCGATAAAGTCAGATAACCTTATGCAATAGGTACATATTTAGTTATCTTATTATTTCATATTAGGAATTTTCCTAAATTTGAAAATTAATTTCATAGTTACCAAAAATGTTGGACGGGGCAGGTCGTCCAGCAGCCTGTTCAGATGTAAGACTACCTATTACTTTATCAGTTTTAAAAAGTAATGATGCAAGCATTACCACATATTTGTTCATTTTTTATCAAAATGTCTTTTTTCAGGCAATGATTTCTTTTACAAGCAGTAGGTGAAATGACGGTAAAAGATAATGATCCCACTAATATATTGTTTTTGTTTTTTGTTTGTTTGAATGGTGTTTTAACGCCACTTTCAGCAATTTTTCAGCTATTTCATGGCGTCCAGTTTTTATTGGGGGAGGAAGCCGGAGTACCCGGAGAGAACCCCCGACCTGCGGTAGGAAAACTGGCAATCCTTGTCAATTAAGATTGGAGTCGAGTACACCCTGCCTGCAGTGAGAATCGAACCCGCAATATATTGTTGAGTGATGATATAATTGTTATTTCTAGTTTAAAGAAAAGTGGAACGTATGGGGGCGGTCTACTAGTCGCCAGCTGAATTCCCCAAACGCCCCTTTTTAAAAGCAGTAAAGAAACTTGAAAACAATGTATTAATTGCGCGTCTCTAACTTAATCAATTATTTTAGTTCTTTAGTGTACATTAAGCTACAAAGAAATATTTTAGTTGGTCAATGTAATTGCAAACTTTAATAGACGAGTGCTGCTCAATCAAAATTTGACAACAGGACTTTCAGTTGTTTTTACCAGAAGTTGGCTTTGTGTGTTTTTATGTTCCTAACTGGCAAAGAGATTTTACCGGGAGTCCAACACGGGTATGACCAAGTGCCACTGAATTAATTGGAATGCCTGGAAGGAAGCATAACAAACCTCAACTATTGTAGTCCAAGCCGTGGAATTAACTTGCTTAAGACTGCAAGTTCTCCTTTTTACTTGTAATTCGAGTTGAGTTCGTTCACAGAACCTGTGTCTCTAATAACTTAAATGAAGAAGACGTGGCAAAATATACATATTTTATTTTACAAAAAACAAAAAAAAATCAATATAATAACACCTAGTTGTAACGAATAAGCCATATTTACATCGAGGGAAAACATTTAAAATTTGGACTAAAATCAACCACCCCCCCCCCCCCCCCAAAAAAAAAAAATGAAAATAAACAATCGTAGCCTGGTGAGCAAAGCAGGAAACCGGAAAAATTAAATGAAAATTACCCCTCCTTTTTTTTCTAAACAGACTTCCTCTTAAGGGAAAACCTTTTTGAATGGAAATCAAAGCCTTTTATAGATAATTTTAGCAGCAATTTATTCTGATTGGGAATCAAATAGAAAAGGTTTTAATGAAAGAACGGCCATTATATTTTTGCGAGACAAACATGTTATGTCTCGGTTTGAATAATATTCACTGCTCAGAATTCGCCTTTAAAAATAAAGAAAAAAACCCACAATTTTGAAAAAAACTAGGAACACTGACGACTGGATTTTCCATAATTAAACAGGGTAACAGTTAATGTGGGACGACATGGACTTCATGAAGTGTAGAGTTTCTCTTTACAGAAATAAATAATGATTCTAAAATCCGTTAATGATAACATTTTATTATAAAATATTTCACCGAAGTGAAAAATTAGTTAATTACCGTCTATTCCCTCACCTTAAAACCAATTATTTATAATTTACCTACAGAGCAGCCCAGCGCGTCCCCGGGTGGCGGACATGGGAGACCGTCTCGTTTGGGGCTTGGCAGGTCATAATACGGAAAGCCTGGCCGCGGACCATAGTGGGCAAACGTTTGGGAAGTGCCACGTTCATTGCACTATAAAGATCCCTTTTGTTTATTTCACTGTAGCCGCTACAACATGCTAAATTCTCCGACCCTACCCAATACTCTGTACTTTTCCAGTGGCTGTCAAAATTTTATTTCCCGTGTCCCATCCCACCCCTTTTTCAATTGATGTATTGTTTGTTAACTTGTTCCCGACTCTAAAATAGCTGAAATACTGTTCGCTGGGCGTAAAGCAAACACCCTATCAATCAATCAAAATACATCATAAATTCATTACAACATTAATAATGCAAAAGAACATAGTCCGTGAAATAAAAATTCGAAATTGAAAGTCCAAAGTCTTTTCAAGGCACTGCCACAAACAAATTCTTCGCCCGGTCCTTTCCTCATCTGGATATCTACATCCCTTGTAACTTCTTCCCCTAATTGTAATGTGTATTCACCTTCTTTGAGCATCATACTTGGGGTGTGCGTTGACGAGATCCAGCTGGTCAGAAACAACCTGATGAGTTCTCACGGGAGGTTCCACATTTTACAGGCGCTTTAAATCTGGGATCATTTATAACAACCCAATGAGCTTCTGTATATGGGTTCTTGGCTGTTGATGCTTTAAAGAAGTTGTATTATCTCCAGTGAGCCCTGGGTTTTAAAATACATCACTGGGACGGTTCCATGTGCTCAACCCACAGAGCAGCCCAGCGCGTCCCCTGGTTGCGGATAGGGGAGACCCTCTCGGTTTTTTTTAGGGGGAGGGGGGGGGGGGGGTTGTCAGGTCATAATACGAAAAGCCTAGCCTCGGAACATAGTGGGTAAGTGTTTGGAGAGTGCCACGCTCATTGCACAATAAAGATCCCTTTTATAGATTTCGAAAAAGAGTAGGCTCATTATAGCTGCTACAAAAGGAAAAATTCAACGACCCTACCCAATACTCCGTACTTTTCCAGTGGCAGGTAAAATTTAATTTCCTTCGTCCCATCCACCCCTTTTTCAATTGATGTATTGTTTGTTCTCTTGTTCCCGTTCTGAATATAGCTGAAATACTGCTCGCTGGACGAAAAACAAACATCCCATCAATCAAATTACATCATAAATTCATTACATCATTAATAATGCAAAAAGAACATAGTCCGTGAAATAAAAGTCTTAAATAGAAATCGAAAGTCAGAAGTCTTTTCTGGGCACTGCCACAAACACAAATTCTACGTCCGGTTCTTCCCTCATTTGGATATCTACATCCCTTGTAACTTCTTCCTCAACTTGTAATGTGTATTCACCTTCTTTGAGCATTATACTCTGGGTGTGTTGTTTGACGAGATCCACTTGGTCAGAAACAACCTGGTGAGTTTTCATGGAAGGTTCCACATTTCCAGGCGCTATAAATCTGGCATTATTTATTACGACCCAAGGAGCTTCTGTATATGCGTTCTTGGCTATTGATGCTTCAAAGACATCTTATTGCCTCCAGTGAGCCCTTGGACCTGGCTCCACAAGTCGCAACAGGCAGAACCAAAAAAGTGCTTCAACACTTCTTTATGGAGTCGCCTTCAGTGTCGCATGAATTGGGTGTGCGACCTGAAATGTGCTGCCTTTCACCCAGCAACTTCACAAGTAAATTCTTCCTGAAACATTGGTCTAGCTGATGCCCTACTGCAATAAAAAAATGAAGGGGTGAGTCGTTCATATGTCATCCTAATATACATATATATTATATATTTAATGAAGCTTAGTACCTATATTAGAGCTATTTCGAATGAAATACGTGTAGAGTTTTTATTTGTGACGTGTTTATCGTTTAAAAAAGAACGACTGTTTTACAGTTATTAAGTTTTGTTTTGGTCAAATTTAAAACATTTAATGCTAAATTCAGTTTTTGATTGATACATGTATAATAGCAGCCCAATTTTATGGGTTTATAGGAATATACCATCACACAATCCTTCTACTACTTATTTCAAATGATTGTCTTTTTTATAGACTACAAAGATTATGCGTAGACAAATTAAACTCGGATTAAACAAGGTTATAACAGAGGTTATTACCACGGTAAGTATAACACTTTATAGTATAAATGTTTATTAAACAAACACTAAATTAGCTAGTCATATAGATAACTCAGTAGTGTGTTCGCTGCATAACTTCAGTTTTACTATTTTGAACTATCTATCTATCAGGTAGCTCGTCAGACCAGATCTGAAGAATTGTCCCTAGAAAAGGTTTTAGATGGTCGAAATGGACATTAAAGAGTCATACTTTGGGGAGTTTTTTTGTATGGTACAAGACACATCAGTAAGTTTATTTTGAACTCTATAAGGACCTATCTATCCTAAACCATATTTAATTGCTGTTGTAGGAGGGTACCATCTCCAAACAAAATCACCTCTTTTAAAAGTTCAAAGTTTTATGCCCCTATCGTAATTGTTTTTGTTTCAAGGCGGCATCTGCTAAATTTTTCCTAGCAAAGTTAAAAGTTACTTCAAAGGTTTGTTAGCCACTGAACATATTCTACAGGACATATTTCTATAGATTTTGGATTTCCAGCCATTATATCTACTAAAGGATAAGACGTTTCTTTGCCAAACATCAGTTTGAGTGGACATGTGCTAGCACTGTCATTTTCTGGAGCCCTATATGCCATCAATAAATAATGTAAATGGTGATTCGTATTGTTATTTTCGTATGCGGACAGCATCATTTGTAAAGTTTTATTGAATCTTTCCGCAAGAACGTCACTGTGGTCTGTAAGGGGCACTCTTGGTTCAATCAGTACCAAAATCTTTTACAAACTGCGCAGCAATTTTAAGGCAATTTCAGTCCCATTTTTAAGATGGAGTTATTCCCCTTTTGCGACGTCTAATTATGCACTATATGGCGTCCAATGAACGTTTATTTTCTATAGTTATACTTGGCAAAGTCAATTTTAGATGAATGTAGAACAGTGTAATTTGAATTGTTTGATTAAATGAATTTCTCTCAAGTTAATTTATACTAAAATTATACAGTGTACTCATAATTTTTAGAGATGACAAGTTTTCATCACCTGCAATAGTGTAACACTATGGGTTTCCAACCCGGAAGTCGTTAACATTTTAAAATAATTTTTCAATATTTAATTCATTAATTAAATATTATATTTTAACTATTTTAACATATTTTATCTGTAATTGTATGAAGTTTATCTTTAAAGCGCATTGCGTTTAAAGTTTGTACTCTGGCTTGATAGTATTTTGAACAAATTATCCAATTGACAAGTTTTAATTCCAAAACTATCTGTAATATAAATAATGTCAACCAGCGATCGTGGTAGGTCCGTAAGGTACAATCAGTACTGTTACCATATTGGGTGAGGGTGTTTGCACGACGATTCAATTGATTGACAAACAATGTAACTTGGGTCAACTATGGTAGTGTTGGTGATATGTTTTTGTCACATTTCTTATTGTTTTATTTTTCAAAATAGTTAATTGCTTTTGTGTATTCGAGACTGCAGGTGCAGAGCCAGACATTGTGTCTCTGCGACTGTAACCTCGCATGAACTGGCTGCAAGTGATGGAAATTGCGTCGTATTTTTACTGGATCTATATAAGCAGCTCAATTTCCAACCCTCTTCAGCCTGCTCTTAAACCCTGTTACGAAAACTGTTGAAATTATACTTTGGATTTGGCAACCTTTTATTGTTAAATTAACTTTATTGTTCTGTATTGACGCTTTGCTGATAATACATTTTGTTAACGAACTGAGTTAGTCAATTACGGCCAGTGTTGGTATACCAGTATAACGGTTACGTGTTCCTACATCCAAAGAAACACACAACGCGAAGTCATTGGAAGGCCATCCCTGTCCTGTACCGTAGGACTACACGTGATTCGTTTTGGTGCCGTGACCAGGATCGACCTTAGGCCAGCATATACCAAAGAGATTGAGAAGTTACATACAGTCAAACCAAAAACAAAGGTAGGAGTTTCGTTTTTCTCAAGTACCTTTCTTTATGGCTAACTTCGACGAAAACATTTTGCTTTTTCAACAGCGAATTGCTGAATAACAGGCTCAAATTTTAGGTCAAAATTTTGAAACTACAGTTAACAGGGCTCACATCTGCTGTATATACTCAAAGCGTCTCTCAAATAGTAAGTACTTTAGAAGGGGATCCAAAACAGTTTAAAGAATGGGTGAAAAGCATAGAAAAATATGCAAAATTAAATAATCTAAATGATAAAGATGTCCCCAGGGTCGCGTATCAAAGTTGCTCGGGACCTGTAGCAGATTTTGCGAGAAGGTATTTAACAGAACAAGAAAATAACAAGATTTGCGGATAAAACTGATTCACATCAGGCATTTGCTGTTTTAAGAAAAACCAAACAGAGACCAAATAAAAGTGTTCAGTTGTACGCTGAACGATTATTAAATGTTGCCGAAGATGCTTACCCTCAACCAGGCGATAGGCCAGTTGTAAAACAACAAATGATAAACATATTTTTAGATGGGTTATTTCATGACTATTTAAAAATGAAAATTTTAAGAGAAGACCCACAAAATTTTGACTAGGCTGTAAAAATTGCCGCCCATGAAAAAACATTAGGAAACGTTTTTCTCTAAGACAGGAAATTGAGCCCAAAAAGCATAATAAAAATCATAATCTGAAAACTCCTAGCGATGAATCTCCTATGGAGTGCGATCATTTCAGACCAAAACGTTGCTATAAATGTAAAAGAATAGGTCATTGGGGAAAAGATTGTAAAGTTAAACCTACACATAAAATTGAAGTACTCCAACAACCACGTTTTGGGCGTACAAATCATGATACACATAAAACTCTTCTCAAAACCAATAAAAAGGTAGAAAGTGTGTGTTGGGGGTGTGGTGAAAAAGGTCACTGGAAAAATGAATCTCCTAATCGTGATTCAGTGAAGTCTTCTGATGTCTGGCAGGGAAACTAAGGAACTCTCTTCGAAATGAAGCCGTCGGAGAGAGAAATAATGAAAAGTTTAATTTTAAAAAGTTTAAAATTTCTTTGGCAGGTAAACCAAATTCTTGTATTTTACAAATTGGCAAACAACGATTTCGGGCATTGGTTGATACAGGAGCAGAAATATCTTTAATTCACAGAAAAATATTTGACAATTTGAAAGATAAATCTAAAGTGACACGTTTGCGTCCTTTAATTCAGGGTGTTTCAGGAAAAAACATTATCAGTACTAGGTTGTGCTGATGTTTCCTTTAAAATGGAGAATTTATTGTTAAAACATAAATTTTTTATTGTCGATGGTATAAACCGAAATTTAATTTTAGGATTTGATTTGTTGAAACAAAATGGAATTCGATTATATTTTTATCTTGGTTATTTACGAATTAATAAAACATATATTAGGCTAGAGGAGGATATTCATATTTCTTCAATTCTAAGATTAACTAAGAAAACATTATTGAAACCCCAAACTACTACAATTTGTACAGTTAAATTAAACAAAGGCTTCAACCTTGATGAGTTAGATGCATTAGAAATATCCGACCTTGAAAATAGTTATTTAAGTGCAGAACCAGGCGTAATTTTATGTAGGTCAGTTATAAAGGTAAGAAATCCTAGACGAATAACAGTCATGGTAATAAATCATACCAACAGATGTTTTAGATTGAAGAGAGGCACAGTTATCGGAAAAGGTGAGAAATTGAAACGTCACGATGTTAAAAGTGTAAATGAAATTACTATAGAAGATAAACAAAAGTTTTTATCAGATCCTAGTGTGCCTGAAGAATATAAGGCAGACATAGATAGGTTATTAAGTACAAATCAAGATGTGTTTGCTAAGAAAGATTCTGAATTGGGTCATACTGATACTGTTAAACTTACAATAGACACGGGTGATCATCCCCCAATCAAAAGAAGACCATACAGAATTCCGTTAAATAAACGTAACATTGTAGATGATGATATAGATGAAATGTTATCAGCAAAGATTATTGAAAGGTCGCGTAGTCCCTACAGTTTTGGTCTTGTGGTAGTTGACAAAAAGGAATGAACAAAGAGAATTTATGTAGACTTTCGACCATTGAACAAAATCCTAAAACTAATTTCTTTTCCGCTTCCGCTGATTGATGATATTTTATCTTTGTTAGGAAATTCAAAATTCTTTGGAAAGATCGATCTAAAGTCCGGTTATTGGCAGGTATTGATTGATGAGAAAGATAAGGAAAAGACAGCGTTCGCCTGTCACAAGGGGTTGTTCCACTTTAACGTTATGCCATTCGGAATAAGTACCGCACCAAGTATTTTTCAGGAACTGGCAAATATTGTTTTAGAAGGGTGTAACTTTGCAACAGCTTATCTTGATGATATTATAATTTATGAGGAACATTATAATTTTTTCAAAAACTTATGAGGAACATTTAATTCATATTCAAGAAGTTTTTGACAGACTTAGGCAACATGGCCTAAAAGCAAAATTAAAGAAATGTAGTTTCTTTCAGAGTGAGACTGAATATCTTGGATTTGTTATTAATCAAGACAGAATTAAACCAGATCCTAAGAAAGTAGAAGCAATTAAGACATTACCAAGTCCCAAAAATGTCAGGGAGGTTAGAATTTTTATGGGAATGTGTAGTTATTACAGGCGATTTATCCGTAACTTTTCAAAAATAGCGGAACCACTGATTTTGTTGACAAGAAAGCATGCACGGTTTAAGTGGAATGATGCTTGTCAAAGTGCTTTTGAATTTTTTAAGAATAGCTTAACAGTAGTTCCATTGTTGTCCTATCCTGACACAAACAAGCCATATGTCCTTTATACTGACGCCAGTGACACATGTATAGGAGCTTGCTTAACTCAGACAGTCTAAACAGAAGAAAAACCAATTTATCTATCTCATAAGTTGAGTAAATCGCAGGTCAAATGGTCCACGATTGAAAAAGAGGATTTTGCAATACATTATGCATTACAAAAGTTAGATCACTACTTGCATAATGCAGAGTTTGTTATTAAAACTGATCATAAGCCTCTGAAATATATTTTAGACGCTCCGATGCAGAACAAGAAAATTCAGTTATGGGCCCTCGGAATTGCTGGTTATAACTGCAAAGTCGAGTACATTGCAGGGACAGCAAACTCCTGTGCAGACTTATTGTCTAGAATTCCGAATGTGGAAAGTAATAAGGAGTTGAACGATGGGACCTCTGACGAAAACGTAGACATAGATGAAAGAACCTTTGAAATAAGTACGTTGAACTCAAATCTATTTAATCCCAGAAAATTTGAAAGCTGCGATATTGACACCTTTGTAAACCAGAGTTAAATTTACCTGAAGAAATAAATCTAAGTAAAGAACAAGACGAAGATAAGGCTATACATGAACTAAAGCTACGATTAAAAGGGGGAACTGCAACAAAAACCGAGAATCAGAAATTTATTATTCTTGATGACATTGTTTATTTCTTGTCAAATGCAGATGCTGATCCCATATTAAGACTGTATGTACCTGAAACGCTTAAACCTGTTGTGATCAAACAATATCATGATCACTTAGGTCACATGGCGCTTGACAAGACATATGACACTATGAGAATGAAGTATTATTTTCCCAACATGTATAAAGAGCTCAATGAATACATAGAAAAATGCATTACATGTCAAACCAAAAGTGCACGAAAATTGAAACCACCACTACAAGAGACTGATATACCTCCATACCCTTTTGCTAAAATAGGACTTGACCTATCTGGTCCTTACCCTGTAACATTGTCGGGTAATAAATATAATGTCTCTTTCGTTGACTTGTACTCTGGTTGGCCGGAAGCATTCGCTGTACCTGATAAATCGGCAGAAAACATCGTTCAATTACTTATTGATGAAATTTTTCCAGTACATAGTTCGCCATTACAAATTTTAACTGACAACGGAAGCGAACAAGTTAATAAGGCAGTAAAAGAAACTCTTGAGGCACTTAACATTCACCATGTTACTACTTCATATTACTGCCCCCAGGGAAATGGAAAGGTTGAAAGGTTTCACAAGACAATGCATGATATTATTTCTAAAAAATAAAGCAAGTCACATCGTCTTGGGATATTTTCCTCAATCAAACATTAGCAGCGTACAGGTTTCATGTTAATGAATCCACAGGTTTTTCGCCATTTTATCTCTTGTACAATCGGGATCCAGTCCTTCCCTTAGACAATATTTTGAAACCAAGGAGGAAATATACAGGTGAGGAATTTCAAAAGATTGCATTACAAGAACAGCATAGATCTTTTGCTTTGGTTTGTAAGCATTTGAAACAAGCAAAGAAAAGGCAAAATAAATATGCAAATAAGGATAGTCAAGAAGTTGATTTAAAGGTCGGTGATGCCGTTTACCTTAAAAACCATCGCAGAACAGGTAAATTAGATAGTAAGTGGACACCTTATTACAGGATAGTAGAACAAAGGGCACCAGTGAGTTTTATTATTAAGAATCAGTTAACAGGTGAGTCTACTAAGGCACATGCTAGACACATAAGACCAGCAAATATTCCTGAATGGGATCTCCCTAAGGAGAAATTAGCTCGCCCTTTAAGAAAAACTACTTGTGTTGTTCCCCAAGAATCATCTGAAGAACAGGATTCATTAGACGAGTCCTCAGATGACAATATTCCTCTGTCTCGAATCACTAAGCATTATAAAAAAGAAAAAGAAGACTGGTCTTCCGAAGAAGACATACCCTTGTTTGAATTAAAGAAAAGGTTAAGACAAAAGGCCCAAGAAATTAAAGAAACAAGTGAAGAACCAAAAGAAAAGTTAACAAATGAATTAAATGAAAATTATGATTCCGATGAAATGCTAGTTAATACTGCTCTTGTATCACCGAACAGAAATAAAAAGAAAGGCTTCACTGACGAACAAAATAATAGTAACGATAGTTTAAAAGTATTATTTGCAACAATTGCGAAATTAATTTAGTCATTCTGTGTAACATTATAACACAATTTTTAACAAAATATAAATAATAATGTTACTTACATCTTTTATTTCGTTTTATCCTCTCATAATTATTCCAAAATGTGTGTAGACATAAATTATGTCAACGATTGCATAAATTTGGTGCGTAATTGCCACAGCAGTTACAGCAGTGTTCTCATTATCAGTGTGTTAAGGTCAAATAGTTTTATTGTTTTGTCGGGAGTTTTATGGCATATAGTAAACTTGATGACATTGTAGTAAACATGTTAAAGATGAATGAAATTAGCGTGGGAATAAAATAAATTATAATTTATTCTGAAAGGTATTTCCATACGGCTAAAATTAGCGTGAGTGAAACTTTTATAACCTTTCAGATGGGTTAAAATTTGATATTTAAAGATTAAGAAAATAATAGAAACGATAAAGGAGAATATAATGAATTATTTATAAAAGTTTCATAATGTGAATGAAATAAACTTATTACCCAACGTACGGGAGGTTAATATAAATTCCTTGTGTACTAATATTTCAATTAGGTAAATACAGAGATAGAGCCTATGTTAACTACTTCTATTTAGATATTATATCTAATTTGAGCACTGCTGTTGTTGTTTTTAAATTTAATTATTTGCTGTTATCACTTCAAAATTATAAAGTTAGTCAAGAGTGGGAACGAGGAAACGGAGTCTTCTCGTATATCTGCGGACCAAAACTGTCAACATGAACTTCAAGCAGTTAACCAAATGGTGATGATACCAGTAAAACTGGATGACGATGAACCCGTCAACCGAGATGAGCAAAACGCTGCCTCGGCTCTGTCATCAAAGAATGGGAAAGCAAATAGTGAAGAAGGACATTTCACTGTAAAACAACTTTATCCGAGATTACAAATCGGTTAAGAAGATAAATAGTGCCGTCATGTAAATAAACTAACCCTGAATGAACTCAGAATATTGACATTTGATATATGCGAAGAAGTTATTCTACATGTAATAATGATAGTCAGTCGAATCCCGTTACAATGACAATGCTTTGTGTATTTAGAACACATGATATAGAAGACAAGCACAATAAAGTTTATGGTGTTCCGAAGTTGTGAAGAAGTGAGGAAATGAGGACATAAACATTTGCTATATTCCGTTTTATACCTGATGTGTGCGTTACATATCCGTGCAAACCGATGATGAAACGTCGTGGGAAGAAACGTGTACTGTACATAGATGTGTATTCACCAAACTTTGAAATTGCATGTTAAATATATTCATTTATATGTCATATATGTTTGATTTGTCTACTCTTTTATAATTAAGGTCTTTCCCACTTCCAGTGGGAAGACCTTACTGTATTTCTTCTGATTATTATTCTTTTTATTCTTTCTTCCGCCACATTTCAAAACAGTCTGTAAAAAAGAGTTCGCGACATATCATTTTGATCTTTTAAAGCAAGTATCGTACTCTTAAGAACTATTCGGTGTTAACCCTGCGACACCGAAAACTTTTTCTTAACAGAGTTATCTGCCCAAACACCGAAAACCTTGTTATCAGAACAACTAAGAAACTATAAAATTTAGAGAAAAACTGAAAAGTGAGAAATGTTAAGGAACTTTTGAGACAACTTTGTGTCATAATATGACCAAAAAATTTTGTCGAGCGAAGGCGAGCGGTATACCTTGAATGTTTCAATGACTCCGGTCATCACTAAAACTCACAAACTGGAAGTCGGAAACACCTTGGCTGTTCACCATTTGTTGTCCTGTGACATTACATTAAGGAAAATCTCAAGGTCAAAGTTCAGATATGACCTCGACATTAGGCCTCGAATCTTGTTACATTGTATCATAACAACTCGAAAACCGTAAAAGATAGAAGCAGACAATAAATTAGAAAAATACTCCTCTTATTTAGACCTACATTTGGTCTTTAATGTCCAAAACTGTTCAATGAACCGTTTAGGAGTTATTGCCCTTGACATGTTCCGGTTGATTGGTTTTTGAATTATTACTCGAAAACCGTAAAGAATAGAAGCAAACAATAAATTGGAAAAATACTCCTCTCATTGCGACCTACAATTGGTCTTTAATGTCAAAAATTATTCAATGAACTGTTTAGGATTTATTGCCCTTGACATGATTCGGTTGATTGGTTTTTGACTAATAACTCGAAAACTGTAAAAGATAGAAGCAGACAATAAATTGGAAAAATACTCCACTTATCGAGACCTACATTTGGTCTATTATGTCAAAAATTGTTCAATGAACCGTTTAGGAGTTGTTGCCCTTGACATGTTTCGGTTGGTTGGTTTTTGACTAATAACTTGAAAACGGTTAGAGATAATATGGTAAACATGATAGCTAAAGTGATCAGTATGAAAAGAGCTTCAATTTCATTTGTGATTTTCACTATTTTTAATAATATTTCACAGCTTCTGAGAAACTTTTAACTCAACTATATTGTGCTGAATTATGTTTTTTTCTATTTTTTTTTCACTTATGCCTTACAAATATAACATTTTAACAGAACAGCCTGGTAATGGTCTGAAAGCTTTGTATTAATCTGAGAACAAAACGGTTATATTAAACAGATCTGATTGCAAGTGTAAATTTTTATATATTTTAATGAGATAAACATATCTCTAAGAATTAATAACTCCAAATAAATACAGAAATCATAATTTAGTATTATGAGTAAGTACAGTTTCTTATAATTAATTAAATAAGATGTAAAATGGCTAATTTTTAATTGTAAATAATGCTCATCTTACATATGATGCATTCTGAGATATATTCTGAACAATTATTATTATAATGTTTAGACTGCTAAAAATCCTCTTTTAAGTGGTAAACATATTGTCTAATTTTGTTATTTAAATTAATTCGTTTTATGTCTTATCAATTGAAGTAGAATAAGAAATATTCATATATGTATTATTTTTTTCTTTTTATTTGCATGGCGCAGACGTCTTGTTATAAAACAAGATAGATTTATCTTTCTTGCACCAATATTAATGCTAATTTAAAATTTGTATATTGCATGACTTTATTAGTCGTTACAGTATGTTTTGTTGATTCCTACTGCACATAAAGCAAAAATAAATAAATAAATAAAGCAGTGTGTGTTATTTTTTGCATGTTTTTACATCCAAGTGTCCAGTTGTATGCCATACATCCAGAGCAAAAAACTAGTCAAGTGAGGACAATAATCGTCTATTTCATTTGCTGTAAATTTGTTGAACCAAAGGTAGTGCTTATACACTGTAGTATCCAATATACTGAATATATCTAAAAGTCAAACTTTGTTGGTCAGCAAGCGATTTTGATATCAGATGTCACAGCGACATACAGCCAAGCGTTTGAGACGATTTTTTTGTAACGTGAAAATGCATCTATAAATAACATTTACTACCTGATTCGCAGCAGTCACCAGTATATCCTTTGTGACATTCACACGTTCCGTAACACTTTCCGAATGAAGATAATGTGCAATCACCGTTATGATGACAATCTTCAAAACAATCTAAAATGAGTTATGTAATGTTAAATTTTCGTCTTTTTATTGGAACATTACATGTTCAAAATTGTTAGGGTATAACAAGAGCTGGTTTATGTAATTTTCTTCTTAAATTCTATACCAAACTATACTTCTACCCCGCAATAACATCTATCAAGCGCAGCGCATCTCTGAGTCGGACAATGAGAGATGTTTGTGTGTCAAGCATTTGATTATTAGCAGGAAGAGGCCAAATAAAATTACATGATTTGCGACACCAACAAATTATTTATTTTAATTGAAAACGGTTTTAAATTAGCCTAATCCTAAAACTTAAGCTCGTGTAATTACAACTGATATCTGAACGTCCAACGAGCAATCTTTCAGTCTATGTTTATGATAATAATAGAGCTCCTTGTGGCCCTACTATTTTTGTCAAAGATACATTTTTTGCTTATCCCTGTTGATCTTCACATTGATTTTTAGGCAGTCGCTGTTAGAATATCGTTAGATCAACCAATGACTCTATGCTCCTTATATATCCGTCTTAACGCACTGTTAAATATAAATCAACTGAAACAACTAACTGATCAATTACCGTCCCCATATATATGACTAGGGGGTTTCAATGCAACAATCCCTTCTGGTGAAGTAAAACAGAAAAGAACATTGAAGCTTGATGTCACATGAAGACTTGTGCCTTTTAATGATGGTTTCAATACTGTATAACATCTCATGCAAGTTCAGCGCGCAGTATTTCATCTATATTCAGGACGGGAACAAGTTAACAAACAATACATCAATTGTAAATGGGGTAGGATGGGACACAGGTAACACAATTTTGACTGCCACTTGAAAAGTACGGAGTATTGGGTAGGATCGGAGAATTAAACCTTTTGTAGCGGCTACAATGAGTGTACTCTTTTTCGAAATCTACAAAAGGGATCTTTATTGTGCAAGGAGCGTCGCAAAACATGTTACCCACTATGGTCCACAGCCAAGCTTTCTGTATTATGACCTAACAACCCCGCTTTCAAAAAGAATACGAGACAGTCTCTATTTGGGAATTGATTAATTGGATGTTTGTTTTACGTCAGGTGAGCAGTATTTCAACTATATTCAGGACAGGAACAAGTTAACAAACAATTAATCAACGCTTACAAAGGGATGGGGAATAGGGAATAAAATATTGACTGTCACTGGGAAAGTATGGAGTATTGCGTGAGTGGAATTTCGCTTTTTGTAGCCGGTACAATAACTCTACTCTTTTAGAAAACTTAAAAGGGTCTTTTTCGTGCAAGGAGAAGGGCAATCTCCAAATACGTAACCCACAACGGTCAGCGACCATGCTTACCTTTTTAATACCTGACAACCCCCAACGAGAGGGTCTACCTTATCCCACGCCCGGGTTTGCGTAGGGCTTCTCTGTGGGTGGAGCAGTGAAAACATTCCAAATACGGTCCCAGATTTAGGGATTGTCAGCTTAAAATATGTTTATTTTTAATAGCGTAACGCAATTTTTCGTCCGAAAGATGTGGGTCAATTTGTACCTCATATTTCAATGATTGTTTGTTCATGTACGCCTTTTGTTTGCTGGAATTTAGGTAATTGTTCAATAAACCTAATTTTAACAAACCATAAATTTTAGAAAAACATCCAACAGACCATGTCCAAATAGCATAATTATGATGTTTACAATCGCCATATTCTGCTAATGCGCCATCAGTTTTCAGTAATAGTTTGATAAATCTTTGTTATGCAATAGTTTGTAATACTACGTTATCTCCAAAAACAGGAAACAGTTGACATAACTTCAATATTTGAAGATTTTCCTGACAAACTTGCAGCAAATCGAAAAAAACTATATGTGTTATTGCATGTAAAATGTATGCTGTACTGTTGCTCATCTTTGGTTTTATTTGTTTGTTCCGCTAAGACTGTTTATTAATTTGCATTTCTTTTAATTTTACAGTGTAGCTTTTGGTAACTTATTTTTAATTTCAAACTATCATACTTCGTGTTATCCAACATAAGGTTTCTCTAACTATATGTACATAAATTAGAATTAATTAGATAAAATTAAACGCTTTTTAATATGTTAAAATGTTTAAATCTATAAAAAAACAGAGTATGAGATGAAAATTAAATAAGAATATCATATTGTACGTACTATAGTCTTCCACACACTCAACAAACAACATAGTCAATGTGCCTGCAATGCAGTATATTTAGAAAAGTATAAATTGTTAAATAGTCATTTGAAAAAGATTCCATTGCTGCCAAGACATTTTTAATGCCGCTAAAATGTTTTGAAAGATGCTAAGGATAATTTTGCAGTTGCTATTGCGGAAGGCATGACCGCGGACCAATATGGTTACGTGTTTGAAAAAAGCCCCTCAACTTTAACAATTAAAACCTCTATATAGATTTGAACAAAGAACTCATGGTAACTCTACCAACGGCTTTATTCCTTATCCCTATCCATCGGTTAATGTATTTGTTTGTTAATGTTTCTTGTCCTGAATTAAGCTAATATTTCTCGATGTACAATGAGCAAATATTCACTCATTTAATCAATCGGACAAATTACCGTGAACATATTGTTTTCTATATTTCCCCTTTGTTCGACATAAATATGCCCTTGGTCAAAGTGATATAGGTAATACAGTCTTGAGAGATTAATTTATCTGTTTTCGTAAAAGCTGAGAAAATCCTATATCTGTCTACTATCGTGATAAGACGTCAAAATATTACAAAACAGATTACTCTACATCGACGCAAGCTGCTAGATTGATAATTTTGATCTTTGAAATAAACCAGCATAAATCTATATTAAGCTTCCATTTGAAGTATTAAAACAACGATAAAATATATCACCAACTAGATTTTTCTAAAAACTGGCAAAATATGTACAAATTTTATAATATCGTGTTATGATGATATAGTGGCATTAATCGTTTTTTTTAATATCATCAATACATCTTAGTTTTGTCTGATAAAATTGTAAATAATTTATGCCCAACTTGTAAAAATATCTCAAATTTCGCGGAATAGACACTTTCAATTCAGGATACAATACTATTTTACTTCGGACTGGTTAAGAAAAAGTATTATTTAGAAAGGGTTAATTTTTTTAGAAAAACTATGCAGATTTATAAAAATTATAAATGTGACAGTCTCTCCTGTTAAAGATTATTCTTTATATGTTACTTATTTGTATTAATATATTTTTATCTTCTCTGCAACTGTTTATGTTTATGTTTTTGTGAATAAAGTCATTCATTCATTAATTCATTCAAATCACAACTACTGTCATCTCTTTTAATACTATACATGTTAAATGACATTTGTTTGTTTAGAATAATATCCACATTTGGTACGATGTCGTAACACTTACAATTAATTAGTACACTAAAGAAGGACACAAAACAAATTTAAGAACAACATATGGTACCCTAAGAAAAAGCTTTTTAATCGACCAAAAAAAAATGGTAGGAATATTGTTAAACATTCATATATTTATAAAAAAAAAATCTAATTTCAACAATACAAACCAAATGCAAACCAATGCAGCCAGTCCATGTTTAAAAGTTTAAAAGAATGTAAATCATACACACTTTATGATAAGAATTGCACTGACTGCATATCTACGCATAGTACAATCGATATCCGAAATGTAGGTTACAAATGTATCTGTAGACGTGTAACTAATTTAAAGGTATCAATGTGGTATTGGTTTATTTATTGAATGTTTCTTTACTTAATTTAAAACAACCGAGGCCAAATGGACCCAGTTCGATCAATTGGCTAGTCACGGTGAGCCCTTAACAAGCTGGTTCTTAATCTTCTACTGTCACGTGATTATATCTTGTGAATATGGTATCTAATTTGTTCAATTACAGCCTTTTGAAAATGCGGCATAGGCCAATCAAGTATAGTTTTGCCAGTTAACCCCGACATGAGGCCTGCGTTCCTTGAGATATTCTTCTAAATGAATATACGACTTAGAACACCTGATGCTTTTGTTGAATATCCGCAGAGCCCAAACAACGCATTGCCTCGCTGATGTTGACACTACCTGGCGGGTGAGGACAGTGAGGTTCTTTGTTAAAATTTATTACACGTGTTAAATCGGCATTTAAAGGGAAAACGATCGTATGCGTTGAATATATATTATTGTTCGGAAATACAAATAACATACAATTCTAGATCTTTCAAAAGCAAATTATGTTCTACGATATAGAAAATATTTGGTTTAAATCTAGATGTTTTCTCGTAAATATAGATGTATAATATGCATCAAAATGTAATAAAATTAATGCAAAGTAGCTATTTTTCGCAAATGTATCTAACTGTTATTGAAAACGTGTCGTCGTTCTATTTCAATCCACTTCCCGTTGGATATCCAACAAACTCAACACAATCTTCGTTAAAATCTTCATTGTTTGGTTCTCCGGGTGCCCAATCGCGGAAGCCCGAATCGACAGCTGATATGTCCGTTACCCATCGAATAACTCCATCCTTACCTAAATCACTAGCTCCAATCCACGTCTTTTTCATACGGCGATCTTAAATATAAAATTGTTCCCTTACAAGCTGATATGACTCTTATGTCTACTGAAGCTAATCCCTTTTAGTATTTGGAATAAGATGTACATGTACTAAACAAGATTTATAATTACTACTTATAAGCCATCCTCAGCGGTTGTCTCTGCATGCAGTACTTGAGATTGAAAACGCAACACTTTTATCAATCCGTCAGCGATCCGTCAGCGTTCCAAAATCCGTCAGCGATCAGTTATCAATCGGTCAGATCAGTCAAATCGTTCCCAATCTGTCAGATCGTTCCCAATCCGTCCATCCGTCAGTTGACGGATTCGGAACGATTTGACTGATCTGATGGATCGATTTGGACTGATCGCTCCAATCCGTCCATTCAACTTCCGGTTAGTGAAATCAATATTTCGAAATGTGAAAATTCGTTTCACTCGCAAATATTAGAAGTATACAAATGTCAACTGTTATGTCCTCATTTATGGCTCGTTTAACCTAATAATAAGGCTAAAATAGGTCTAAAGTTATTAATAATACGAATGGAAAATCCCCCCAATCTATTACTAGTTATATATGCATCTTTGACGAAATATAAACATCACAGTGTCATTTTATTTACACAATGACTTAAAACAAATCGACCTCGCGTGCCAAGGCGTACGTCTCGTATTTGTCTTCGAATTTGTTAAAGCGGAAAAAGTCAATTCTAAAGTTAAAAATCATAAATGGAAATTCCCCCAATATATAACTTATGCATCTGTGACGGAATATAAACATCACATAGTGCAATTTTATATAAAACAAAGAAATGGAAAAAAAACACACGCACAATGAATTGAAAAAATATTTGACCTCGCGTGACAAGGCGTACATCTCGTATTTGACTTCGAAATTTTTTTAAGCGGAAAAAGCGAGAAAGACAAAGGCGGAATTGTAACATTTTTTTCACGCCGCGCTTTCGCGTTAGCATTATTTGTATGTATGATTAAAGTTAGTTTAACACTATTTTCAAACATTATATTAGTCTATTTAATATGGCGTCGAGTGTTTATAAGGAAAAGCTGCAGTACCCAACGAAACAGCATACCTTAGACAGGAAAACTGGTTCTCTTTGCAAATTTAGGGATGAGTTGAACACACCCTCTCGCTGTAAGGGTCGAACAGACAACTCGTTGATCAATACTAGATTACTGCTACCTTAACCACCGCGGTCGAGGTTTTTTATTATAAACGCGTAAAAAGATCACTTGTCATGGTTTTATCAGTTTTTTGTCTGTGCCAGAATTCCTAAGAATTCCGGTGTATAATACGGAAAGATTTACGACAAAAGCGAATACATCTATTTAATATATATTTTATTCATTATCTAATTGTGTCACATGAATTTACACAGAATTAAATGTCAAATAAGGAATAAACGCGTTTGTATATAGAAGCTTACGAGGTAAAGACGCAAACATGTAAGCATAATTTTAAAATCAATTCTGCTTTCGCATTTTAGCCGTCACAATTTGTTTATTTTACGATGTCTGTTAAGGTCATTCGATATTTAATGATATATAAGTATAAATGGTTTCCTATAAATTCGGAAGTGTTTGAAATTAGTTACTAGGTATTACGTTTCTTTTGGGAGGGGGTGGTCCAGGACATAATAGAATTGCCGCGAACCATAGTGACGTGTTTAGAGAGTACTTGCACGCTAAGGATCTCTTTTGTAGATTTCGAAAAGGAGAAAGCCTAAAATTTTCCGCCCATACCCATACCACTTATTTTTCCAGTTGAATTCAAAATGTTTGCCCTTTTTTCCATCTTTCTCTAATTGATTGATGGGGCCTCAGTGGCCGAGTGGTTATGGTAGTCTACTATTGATCACGTTGTCTGTCAACACTGAGGTTGCGGGTTCGAGTCTCAAGGCGGGCAGGGTGCACTCGACTTAATTGACAAGGATTGCCACTTTTCCTACCGAAGGACCGGGATTTTCTCCTCCTCCAATAAACACTGGACGCCATGATATAGCTGCAAAAATTGCTGAAAGTGGTGTTAAACAATATTTAAACAAACAAACAAACAAACAAATCTAATTGATATTTAACATATTCTCGTCATGAATAAAGCTGAACACCCTCGCTGAAAGAAAAGCAAGCATCCAATCAATCAATCAATGAAAAAAGTTATTCAAATTGAATGAAAATCTTTTCAAGGGTACGTTTTGAAAAGGTTCTGTTTTATTGATATAACTGTAATGACAATGTTCAAACCGATCTTCATAGATCTAGGGAATTAATGACGTGTTGTTAAAAAAATTACTATTTCGCACTATATCACGTGTCTATCTGTAACACATTTTTACGCTTAACTGCAGTATTCACAGACAAGTCTCCTCGGCGTTATTAGGGCCTCAGTGGCTGATTGGTTAGTCATTTACTAGTTATTACATGCCTATAAACAGGTTGCGGATTTTTGAACGACTGTAGATAGGGTGTGACCGACTCCAACTGTATTGACTTGTCCGTTTTAACCCGTGTAATCTGGCTTCCTCCGTCCCCAACCCCCCCCCCCCCCCAAAAAAAAAAAAAATGGACGCCATGAAATAAATGAAACAATGCAGCGTAATTGTAATTATACTTTTTAACTTCATTTATTGCCTGTCAAATAAAACTTGAGACCATAATCGCTGTATATTTTACAATACAACTTTTTTTAGTATACAGTTTGTTTTGATTGACAATACTTGTTCAATAGTTCAACAATTGTTTATACACAACAGTTTTATAACTGTATTTAAAAATGTTGTAGACTAAATAAAAACACGTAGGCATACATTTAAGTAACTAGCAATGATGTCAAAAAGAGGCCACGTCCTAAATGAAAATAAATCTGTTACTGATTGGGAAAGTCAAGTCGGGTCGGCTTAATATACGACAAAAAATATACATGTAACAGGTCGCAGAAAATAAAAGAGGCCGAAATCACGAGTCGCGGAAATAAAAAAAGAGAATTAATAAAGGACTATGAAACTAAAACATTTACCTCGTTGCTACTGATGTGCCTTAAATCCAAGTTTTTTTAAGATTTACAGTGCGCAACCCGCAAATATGTCCTGTTTTAAAGAATTTTGCTTTATTATATATTTTTTGTTTAAATATGTTTACTTATGTTATTTTTAAGAACGAGACATTGTATTACCTTTTGAATACTTGCGTTTATTTTATTATAAATTTTATTATAAATGCGTATATAATATACAAATCTCGCAGAATTCGTTTTATCTTTAATACGTATCCGTCAATAAACTGACCGATTTATGCATATAATTGAATGACGGATTCTGGATCGCACTGATTGAACTGATCGCTTACGGTTACCCAGGTAATGACGGATTCATAATTTTTGGACGGATGTATTCATCATCAATCAGTCAGCGATCCGTCAGCGTTCCAAAATCCGTCACCAATCAGTTATCAATCAGTCAAAGTGTTGCGTTTACGGGTGCAAGTACTGTATAACACACTACGAACAATTTTCAAGAAAGTTCTCTTGAGCGATTTTTCAGAGAGTCTATAATTATCTACCTTGATGGCTAAATTACGACTTGGTGTGCATAATTTTATAGTTGTGTTACTTTGTTTTATTCTTTTGTTTAAATGGAGGTTCTTTACAATTATCACATGAAGTTAATGTATCAGTTATATCTTTCTAACTTGTGGCAATTGCATTCTGCTGAAGAAGAAGCGCTTGCCTTTTCGAATCACATGTGCATGTGTAGTTGGGTTTGTGATGCTTATCTGTATTTTTCTGTGTTTTTCCTGTTGGCCCAATGATCAACTTAAATTTTTGCCTTCTTATTGTGCATTAAGCTCTTGTCTACCAAAAATTTATTACTAGTTAGTGCCACAATTAGGGAATGCTTTAGGATATTTTTATTACCTTCTATTAATGATTTAAGAAACAAATTTTCCGCTGCATCTTCAATTTTTGCTAAATTCCCAAACATGTCCTCACAATAGCGGTGCAATACAGAACATTCACATGGATGAATTATTTTTTACTATTTGTATCCAGACGATATCTGAGTGCGGGTAAGAGATATTTAATATAGTAACAAATTTAGATGAAAAAACTAATTGAATTTACCTCAATAAACAATATTATAAGTATTGAAGATGTTGTATTGCTTTACACATAAATTTACTGTTTTTGTGCAACTTTAAACGAGAATTAATTTTATGAAAAGAAATAAACTATAAAACTAAAGACGCAAATAGGTATAATCGTGAGCATCAGAGATGCCACGTAATGATTACATATACAAAACAAATAATGCTGCCGAAATGCAATGCGATGTGTCGCATACTATGGTTGAAAAACTTTGACCTCAATGTCAGCGGGACCCACATAGATGGATTTCATCTCACTGATATCTTGTTAAATACACCTTCGCGTCATTCCACGTCTTTAAGTCGGATCCAAAGTAGTTGCAATATCTTCCAAAAAATGACCATCCTGCATCGCAATTTTTTGCTGAAAAATGTATCTATAAATTTAAAAAGCAAACATAACTTAAAATTTAACTGATAGTTATAATAACAAGTAATGTGTATTATATGGACATTTGATTTTGTGTTGTCTAACCGCCATGTTAGGATATAAGGTCCATTTAGAAGGTTGGCCATCTAGCTGAAATACGATTGTTCGACGAACGCTTTTTCTGTATCTGTAGTAGCTAAACAAAACAACTGGAATTGACAAGGACTCACAATTCGAAATGCAGACAAATAAAACCAAATGTACTTTATTTAGCAGATATGTGTTAACGTTGAAATTATTTGAATTTATTTCATTATTTCCCATTTTACTGATTTTTTTGCAATATTGATATAACAAAGTTAATATTATTATGACAACCTGATGTTATAACAAAAAACTATCACAAGGTGGATGCCTGTGTATTGGAAATATTAAATTGCTAAATCTGGTTATTCTGTAAATTGAAGAAATAAGTTCTTTAATACCATCGCCTTTGTCTCCTTTCTGCCCTTTTTGACCTTGACTTCCAGGTTGACCAGTAATTCCCTTTTGGCCTACCGTATAATGGAAATAACAAAATGCAAATACTTTCATTAAAGAAATTAAATCATACTGCTAAATAACGCCCTTGTCAATAACCAAAACCTCTGCTTATTATGTATTTACTTAGTTTATGTACTCTATTTACATTTTTGTAACCTATAGTTGTTCATGACTTTGGTTAACTTAGATACATATGTAACAAACACTCAATGCTCTTTTGCCAATAAATACAATTGACTTTAATTATCTTGTATATCTGTTGCAATTATGCTCTTTGATAGTTTACTACTTTTTTCAAATATTAAAATCTTAAAAACGCAACAAGTGTACGTAGATAATGTCGAAATAGCAGAACAACATGAAGAAAAAGTTCCGTAGTGACTGCATTGTATAATTGATATTCATATTCAAGATGGGTATGAAATCGGCCAATTAAACAAATGCTAAGGTCAAGGTTGGTTGCTGGTCAGTTTTTTTAAATGTTTTGTTTTTCAATGTAGTAATAGTTTGTAAGAAACTTTATATCGAAAAAAAATAATCATGGGGGTCAATACACTTAGTTTTAAAAATATAAGCTATTATAAAAGAAATTGATTTTTAAGAACATGTTAAGAAATATAAGTTTTGACAGCTGCCTTGAATAGCATTTTGTGATGAAATATTTTTTTTATAAATTTGGGTTAAAACACACCAGGACAAGATATTTCTTTGAAATTAATACATTCTGAGAACAAGAGAAAACTGTGAACTGCAATATAAAAATAAATAGTGACCCCACATTTTTTAAATGAATACAATCCAAGGAGGTTAAACTTGTTTTGTTATCACGACAATGCTAATACCTGCTGCTATTAGGATGGGAGTCGCAAAGTAGAATGCAATTTAAGCGTAGTAAAACTTTTGCTTTATTTATCAGATCAAAACAAGTTATACTAATTTAAAAAAAAACCTGCAGTTACTAGTAATGTTTCTGTTCCTGCTGACATTGACATACATGAAGACCATTTCTATCCATTTTGCTCTACAAAAGAATAAAATAATGATCTGTCGAGTACTTTTATATTTAAAAGTAATTAAATATATTAATATAATGAACGCGATAAAAAATGTAGGTAAAAGAAACAAAGGTATACATAAAAATATAACGAAAGGTAATAACGTCTTCACAAAAAGGCCTAATCATCTGCAATTTATTCTTGAAATGGTACATATTTTGAGACATTTTGTTTATATTTTTTAGTTTTAAATTCACCTCAAAACTTCAAATGTGTTGTTATATTAAATGATGGCAATATAAAGGAATCCTTATTAGCCCTTACTCAATCCATCAATAAAAGAAGCATCTTCCTTTTAATGGTTTGAAATAGGAAATGGGACTTTATAACACAAACTGAGACCTTTGGTTGATAACATTTTCTGCAAAATGACTAAGTCTGAAAAATAGAAAACTTCTTTAACAATCTATAAAAGCAACTCGCGGAACTTCAGAATGTTTGCATCATGCTGTGGGGTTTCTGGATCTGGTTTTAAAACTGTAATCGAAGTTTATAGCTGCCATATTTTCCTTGCCCAACGTTATAATATATCCGAACGTAACTTCATAACACGAAATATAAATTTCAATAAGTTACGCAATACTTTCGTATAACACGAACTCACTAATTGTACATATTTAAATATCAAAGGTTTTTTTCCAATAAGACGTTTAAATAAAATATTGTCTGTATAGTATTTTAATATTAAATGTGTTTCATCCTCGATGTAATTTTTAAAAAATATACATTATAACTTCTTTCTGCAGAAAACCAATAGATAAACTTTCATTTGTAAGCCTAAATATACAACCACGTATCTTAACTATGGCAATACCTCCTGCCGCTACAAGTCGCGTTGCACGACAGTTCTATCCTATGGTTCGATGTCATATTAATCTTAAGATTGACAGTCGTACAACGCTATTTTTTGTCAAAATAAATATTATAACGCCCATTGTTACAATTTCAGACATATCGCCTGGTAAATTCATTCTAAGAACAAACCTTCTGTACTTCAGATCTACATTCAAAGGCTGCGGTATATATGTCTTAAAGCCGTTTTGGACAAGACAGTCTACCATTGAAACTAACGAAGCATATATACCTGTTGTTAGCAAATATGTCATCTGTGTCAATGTTACATGAATATCCCAGTCGGACAAAAATAATACGATAATAGATTAATGGACTAAAATTACAAAAACGTACCTTTCCTGCTTTCACAAGTAGGACAACCGTTGGCATCCACATCATTGGTTTTGATGACGTCAGATTGTAAACAACTACTTATCCATTTAACATTTTTGGAGAAGAAATTTTTTGGCAGGGTTAGCGAATTTAAGTTACAAAATACAATCATCTAGTCAATGTTTAGTTCTGCTTCGATAAGCTCTGACTAGTTGAATAATTAAATGGTAATATATTTCATCGCACTAAATTTATGTGACTGTGTAAACAGGCTAACCGTATCCCATTTGGATGGATATTTGGTCCATATATATACACTTACCGTCGTCATCAAACGCATTAACAAATGGCAAATAACCGTTCGCGTGATGCTGTTAGAGACACCACATAAAATGTTTTGTTTTAATATCAATACAGAAAATGTAAGTAACAAGTACTAGCGTTGATTTGTTCTACGAATTATTATCCGCAGAAGTAGTAGTGATGTGTCTTAAAGAAGTCAAAATGTAATTACATCGCAGAAAGTCACTTATCCATTTAAAGATCTTATCTCGTTGTTGCTGCTCGTTTGCTAAAAAAATCCTACGACAAAATCAACTTCATACATTTTTACTTCAATTTTTAGATTGAAACAAGATCTAGAGTGGTATCCTTTGTATATGTTAGACAAAATAATATAGAGAAAGACATTTATCCACCTTTTTGCATCTTTTCATATTGACGTTTAATTGACTGGCTAACTGATTGCAGCAATCAAAGTTCTTTAAATTTCGCTTAGAACTGAAGCTCGTCTTGATATTGTTTAGTTCTTATCGTGAAAAGATGCTTTAATCTTTAAGCCCTTAATTCGATGAACTATGGTGCTTAATTACGTGTAGAAATTACTATTTTACCACATGTACTGCAGCATGGGGGTGGTCCGCAACAATTTTGGCATGCATCTTGTTCTACAATCTTATTATGTTAATGGATACATCATAATAGAACTGTTTTTCACTAGTTCAAAACATTGAACGTTTGTATTTGTGATTATTGTAACCTGCAATGATTTTGTTTGATGCCTCCATGTCGATAAAATTAATCAGTGAACAACGGGTAGTCCGGCTTCCTCCCCCAATAAAAACTGGACGCCATGAAATAGCTGAAAAATTGCTGAAAGTGGCGTTAAAACACCATTCAAACAAAAAATCAACAGGGAGAGACAGAGGACAATGGCACAGGCGGTATTATATAGTTTATAAAACTGATTAAAAAGTGCACCAAACCACTAAACATTAGCTTAAACAAATTTTTCCTTGTCGTCACATACACTATATCAAGTCAAATTAGTTTTACGTATTTTATCTTTTAATAATGTACGTGTTCTACATGTACATGTTATCTCACATTACAGGTACATGTACTGTGTATATGGAAAAGACACGTAATAGTAAATATCAGTCACAAAAAATATTTGAACAACAATGCTTCTAGTATTTATTACATTTTAGGCGCAAATTATGCGATTTGATTCAATTTAAATGTTTTGACAGAACATATAGAAAAGGGAGGAACTATTACATTAAACTTATTATATCAAAACAGAGAGAATACATGCTGAAAATGTAACTTGTACATTAAAAAACTGTTTATTGCAACACAGAGTATACAATTGTCAAAATGTGTCTTAATGTATCAGATTAACGCATTCATATCATATGTCTCATTTGCTCTTATCCGTTTTAGGTTGGGTGTACGCATTTTGAATTTTAGATCCATGTATTGTGGTCGTAATGGTTTCTTCTGGATTTTTGTATGGGAACGTTGGGCAAGGTTAAAAAATCAGACAACAAAAAGGCGAGCGGCAAAAAAAATTGATGGGGACAAAATATTTCCTTGAAATGAAAAAATACTAGACGATCGAACATAAAACAAGAACAAGATTTGATCTCCAAAAGCAAAAATAATGGGGACTCGATTTGTCCTTAAAACAAATAAAATCCGAGGTGTTTGAATATCTGATCACAAAAGAAAAATGTTAACTGTAAGAATCACTGAACAAACAACTAGTGTCGAGGTCAAAGTAACAGATAGTACTGAAAATTGTGATAATGATTGTTTCTACTTAAGTGAAGACCGTGTTCAATATTAGGTACTTTTGATGATAAATTTGAAGTATTATGTGATGATCATGATGACTGTCCCGGAACAGAAAAATGCTGTATTAGTGGTTGTAGTATGATATGCTTTTAACTTAACATGAAGTGAGTTATCATTTATATAATGGTGGACGAGTTTAAATTTAAACACTGACGTGAACAACTCTTAAAAATCAAATTAGTTTCATTACAATTTTTCTAGAAGTCTACGCTCTTTGAAACCTAGATTTTGCTCCCAATTTGATTATTTAGTATACTGCAAATGAGACTTACGCATTTAAATTGTATGCACATAGTTAACTTAACACCGTATGTTCAAGAAGTGTTCATTTTAAGATATTTTGCTCAAGTTTTCTAACGTCAGTGTTAAAATCGTTCACATTCAGGTGTTCAATAATTTTTTACATTTTGTGTTGAAATTGGAGATGAAATTTTTATTATTATTGCTCAGAAACTTAATTTAACACTTGGTACATGTATGATAAGCAATTGTGTTAACTTTGGAAACATCAATAAGTATTACATAAGTGTTCTCAGTTTTACCACCTCATTTTTTATCTTGTCATTTTGATTACAATATTTCACTGCGCAAGTTTGCAAACAATTTATCATTTGCGAGGACAAATGAGAGGCCTAAGGGCAAAAACTGTTGACTGCCCCACTTTAGAAGTATAAAGTATTTATATAAGGGCATAAATTTTATCATCTTTTCCGGTTTAGCCTACAATTAGCCTACTTTTATCGACATATTCAAAAGGAGTTTTTAGCGTTAAATGATCGTTCAAAGGTTTTTTGCAAATTACATCGGCTTCCTTCGCAATAAAACCTTAACACTACGATATAACTAAACACCTGTGCAAAATGACTTTAAACAATATTCAAACAAACGTATGTGTATATTGTTTGCAAATAGATCAATTTCGATTTAGCGTTGATGTGCTTATATAATATACATTGAATTTCTTTACGTTTTAGTATATTCAGTATTCAAACAAGTTTGTTTTATGATTAATATTTACTTGTATTTTCTTATAAAAATGAGCTATGTCTACTGGTTAGATGTTCTGGGTTCGTGGACATAAATATGATTCAGATGATAACGCTTGATAAGACATGAACATGTAAACTAGGTAGACAAATCTAACGCAATTGTTTTTTTTCATAATGACCTGATCTTGTGTAGATTATTTCCCTTTGTAAGTGTTTTAATTACCTATTTATTTAAATGTATATAAATGCATATTCTTTTGGGAACATCGTTTATAATAAATCGCCTGATTAAATATAAATAATGCTATCTTTATAAAAACATACAATTTTAAGCATGCTCCATGCATATAATACACCAATGGAACATCTCTCAGCCATTTCAGTCCAGGGTCCGACAGTGTGTGGAAATAACCGAGGATCATGCGATTGTAATTAAACAAGACCGTGGAAGAAAAACAAAATTTGTGTATTTTCTGTCTTTTAACTTTATCTTAATGGGTATCAGCAGGATAAAATAATGTTTAAAATAATGAATTGCTCACTCCAAAGCACAAATAGAATATCGTTTTTTAGAAATATATATTTACATATTTACAATATGCCGCTGCTATTTTTCTAAAACAAAACCAGGTTACTTTAAACTATTGTGGGTAGTGCGCTTTCTTGAGATACATTTCTTCATTGATACTTACAAAATTTGTTGTATTCCCTGTTTCCACAAGACTCAAACCTAAATTAGTTACTGGAAAGGTTTGACAAAACTCGATCCACAGAGCTGCTCATCGCGTCCACAGATGGCCCTAGTTGGAGGATATAAGCATAACGCGTGCCATAGTGGATAACGTGTTTGGAGTGTTCCAATCAGGACAATTTGTAGAGTTATAAAAGTAGGCGATTTATAGTCGCTACAAAACACTATTTTTCCCTAATAAATACTGTATAATTTTGATCTCAATGTTGTTCTTCATGTCCTAACACTTATCCTGTTGATTCATTGTTCGCTTTCTAAATTGCCCTCAAGCAGTCATTCAATGAATCAAGTACACTTGTTTTTCAAACATAGGATATCTTCTTGCAAAAGGTCGACCGTACACATGTTTCTTTCTTGTAAAAATGGGCCTCGGTTACCGAGTGGTTAAGGTATTTCGTCTACTATGGATCACGCAGTCTGCCAACACTGAGATTGTGAGTTCGATTGTTTCTACAGGCAAGGTGTGCTCGACTCCAATCCTAATTGAGAAGGATTGCCAGTTTACCTAATTTTCAGTAGCATTCTAAACAAATTGTATACGAACCATGGCTAACGTTTGTAATCTATCAGCAAAAATGGCGATACCGACTCAAAATGAAGTCGTATATGTCTTATAGTAAATAATATATTCTTCAATTACATTGTATACACAAATTGCCAGACACCTACTTTCAATCCATCTTAATCGTGTCAGTACATATTATTTCTATTCAGTAGATTTGTCTATTTGTTGGTTTGTTTTGTTTGCTTGAATAGTGTTTATACGCTTCTTCTAGCAATTCTTCAGCTATGACATGACGTCCAGGTTAATGCGTGAGAAAGCCTTTAAAAAGCAATGACGTTCGACATGAAATTTATGCACAAAACAAGCACATAGTACAAAGCTATGTTTTAATAAATATGTAGGATTCATTTTCTATGAATAGATTAAAGATGGATGACACTTCCTCTGGTGCTAGTAGAAAGATGTGTTGTAACCAAGAAGATAGTTATGTCCGTGTCGTGCCACTTTTTCTTTATAATTTTAATAAAACCGTTATAAATTGAATAATATATTATGTATTCAAACAAAAATTGTTTTCATGGTTAATTCTAAAATTATGCCCACTTTTGTTTTCTTGTCTACCTACTTTAGCAAAATTAAAATTGTATTATATTCTTTTAAGTGTTGTTGTTGTCATATTTAAATGCAATTATTTATCATAATAATTCTTTCGGTCCGACCAAGGGCATTAAGTTGTCGGTGTAGGACGTAAAAAACTCCCCAAGAAGAAGAATATTAATTCCGGCATTTACTTTACAGTAATTTGTAAAGTTGCGCGCAAAGAGCTATTGAGAAAGTAACATAACATGTCGAAGAGTATACAAGTTGCTATACTTATTCAATACGTATCACTCGTTCTGCAACAAAAACCTTCGAAAAGTAAGCGGGCGAAAATAGTAAGTGAGAAATCACTATAAGTCACATAGTAGTCCCACGGATATCAAAGATAAAAAGATTGTAATTTTTCGCAAGGTCGGTGCATTAGTTGTTCATATTTGTCTATCGACTTGATTTAATTTGGTTGCCTCTTTCTTTTTATTCTGACGTTGAATTAATTATTTTTAAGTACTCTTTTTGTGGAAGATGTATTTTATTTGAATCAATGATAGTCAAGGTTTATGGTCAAATTTCATTTTTATGCTTTGTTGTGTTATGAATACTTTCTGTAAACACGACGAACAGTTCTGTAATAAGTTTAATAAAAAGTATAGTCATTGTCTATACAGTAGAGTTCGTTTATAACGAATTTCAAGGGACCGTCGGCCGCATTTCGTTATAAGCCTATTTCGTTACATGAGACGGTTCATGTTGAATTACCTCCCCTTTTTACACACTGTTTATAATATACTATACTGTTTGTTTAAACTACGGTTAATTGTTTGTTTAGCCTTCAAACTTGTCAAAACAATGTGTTTTTGTATGTTTTTATATGCACTGTAATATTTTAATAAAAAAAATAATATTTTATTTGTAGTTTTATTGTAGTTGACACTTTTGCAATATGCTGAACAAAAAAATACAAAATTGTTGTCAAGTTTACTGATGTCAAAACAAAAATAAGCACTAGTATAATTGGATTGAAAATTAAAGCACTAAAATGTTTAAATGCACAAATGTTCTTTAAACTTTAAAAAAGTCTGTCATGGACTTCTGTACGAGATCTGAGGCAATGCATGTCTGGAAATATGTCTCCATATCCGATAGGTTGTTCAACATGCGGTCGGGAACATCTTTCTTTGTAGCCAGTTTCCTTTGAAGTTTAACAATCAGCTGGAGTGACTCTCGATCAGAAATGACAGGTTCTTCGTCTATGTCTGTTTCTGGGTCTTCGTCGTCGTCCTCACATTCGTCCTGTTTAAGAACTGCAGCGACAATTTCGTCTTCGGTTGGGACCTCAGCAACTAGCACATTGTCGTCAACACGTGCGTAAGTTTCGAAGTCGACATTCTCGGGTACAGTGGTGATTTGCCGCCAGTTGGTTTGCAGTTGCTGTAGGGGTACGTCGTCATCATCGTCGTCGTCGCTTGTGTCGTCTGATGTTTCCAAAGTACGGTCGGCTGGTTGATGGAATCCACCACGGTTGAAACAATTACGAATGCAGGTTTGAGTCACTTGTCTCCATGCTTTGTGGATCATAAGTATCGCTGTGTATACATTCACTGTGTGAAATTTGTCTTGGTGTCGTCGCTATCAATGAGTTTCTGGATCAGTAGACGCCTGTAATTCTGTTCGAAGTTCCAGATTTCCCTTGATCCATCGGTTGAATCTTTGATGTCGTGTTTGGTGGCAGAAATGTCAGTGTTACGGACGGGTTGGTAACATGCGGATGTGCTGGACAGTTGTCGATAAAAAGTATAACTTTTCTCTGTTGTCTGGTCATCGATCTGTCAAGTTCCTTAATCCACTGCTCGAACACGCCACTGGTCATCCATGCTTTTTTGTTTGATTGGTACACCACAGGTAGGCTCTTAACGTTTCTGAAGCACCTCGGGTTAGCGAACTTTCCAATAACCAATGGTTTTAGTTTTTTTTTTCTGTGCCTGTCATGTTTGCGGTGAGTGCAACTGTCAGTCTTTCCTTGCTGTTTTTCCCTCCGTGACAGGGTTCTCCTTTAAACTGCAATGTTCTTACTTGTATTTACTTCCCTGAAAGTTCGAAAATTATTTCAGATTCTAAGGTTTTTCTATTTTCAGGTTGGCTATAGCCTTAGCCGGATTTGGTATAACATTTTGAAAATTTGGTGACAAAAGCTCTACAACAAACATCTTATTCATTTGGATTTAAATATTGTTTGGGTTCGAGCGCAATGATGTGTCTTGATAAGAGGAAACGCGCCTGTGACCTAGTAAATTATATTAACCGTGGTATCTTTGATGACATTTTTTATTACATACAGTTCACCTTAGCAATTTTAATAACATTATATTAACCGTGGTATCTTTGATGACATTTTTTATTACATACTGTTCACCATAGCAATTTTAATAACATTATATTAACCGTGGTATCTTTGATGACATTTTTTATTACATACAGTTCACCTTAGCAATTTTAATAACATTATATTAACCGTGGTATCTTTGATGACATTTTTTATTACATACAGTTCACCTTAGCAATTTTAATAACATTATATTAACCGTGGTATCTTTGATGACATTTTTTATTACATACTGTTCACCATAGCAATTTTAATAACATTATATTAACCGTGGTATCTTTGATGACATTTTTTATTACATACTGTTCACCATAGCAATTTTAATAACATTATATTAACCGTGGTATCTTTGATGACATTTTTTATTACATACAGTTCACCTTAGCAATTTTAATAACATTATATTAACCGTGGTATCTTTGATGACATTTTTTATTACATACTGTTCACCATAGCAATTTTAATAACATTACATTATGGAGATGTAGTAGTAATATAAATGAACGAAGAACGAACATTTACTTAAACTTTTTAATGTCTTTCATAACTATGCAAGTTAAATTTATTTTAAAACCAATTTACGAAAGTTAAAAGGATAGTACTTTGCCAGAAAACAACATTTACATTGAATATTTTTATCTGAATTTCTTTTGATTTTAACGAGCCACTACAGATGTTAATTGAATCCCGGATTGTTACTGTCTTACAGTTTACTACAGGTGTTAATGTAATCACGGATTGTTACTGTCTAACGGTTTACTACAGGTGTTAATGCAATCACGGATTGTTACTGTCTAACGGATTACTACAGGTGTTTATTGAATCACGGATTGTTACTGTCTAACGGTTTACTACAGGTGTTAATGTTATCCAGGATTGTTACTGTCTAACGGTTTACTACGGGTGTTAATGTAATCACGGATTGTTACTGTCTAACGGTTTACTACAGGTGTTAATGTAATCACGGATTGTTACTGTCTAACGGTTTACTACAGGTGTTAATGTAATCACGGATTGTTATTGTCTAAGGTTCACTACAGGTGTTAATGTAATCCCGGATTGTTACTGTCTAACGGTTTACTACAGGTGTTAATTGAATCACGGATTGTTACTGTCTAACGGTTTACTACGGTTGTTAATGTAATCACGGATTGTTACTGTCTAACGGTTTACTACAGGTGTTAATGTAATCACAGATTGATACTGTCTAACGGCATAACGATTTGATCGCATCCATCGAGATACACATTGTCATGTCTAGGAGAAAGTCAAATCCAAGAATAGGAAAGATTACATATGACTCAGCGATAATGTCGTATCGTATTTGAAAAAGATGGAGTAACGATCAATTAAGTCTTAGTGACAACCAGATAACGTTTAAGGCATCATATTAACCTAGGTGCAAAAAAACCCTTGTTTGAGTAGCTTTGTAGTCAACATCAGTGATCGGTTTTGAAAATCGGAATGCCTATCGCATGATCTAGTATAACGTATAAGTTGTGAAATTAATACACCATATGCTAGCACTGGTGGAATGTTACTATCGATGAACAGGAAGTTGACATTTGGAAAGTTGACGTCATCACTGTTTTCGTAGATTGTAGTTTTTAGTTTCCCCCGAGTCTATTTATAGAAGTAGGTCTAAGTAAGAGGCCAACCTAAGTATTTTAATGATGACTTTAATTTCAAGTTCGCTGGGGTACTTTAAGTGCAGATAGTCACCAAATTTAGCATAGATGAGGGAAAATATCATCAATACGGCAGAATGTGAAAATTAAAGGTATGGGCCCGTATCTTTTCTTTTTTCTTCAGCAGGATTTCTTAGAACTGTCTTATAAGAGCACAAAGACAGGTTGGAGAGTAAAGGATCACAATTACTAGTACTGACGTTGAACAACATGTCCTCCAACCATGACAAATATGTTGTCAATAACAAAATCTATATTTGACAAATTCAGTATACGGTATAAATGAAGAATTCCAAATCCTAACTTAAAGATACTACGCCATATATATTAACGCATTTGCTATATTATTTTTCAATATTTTATCTTGTTGTTTGGATCTTAGGATTTATTGTAAAAGATCCTGAACTATTTTTTTTATTGTAGATGATTATAATGCACTGGATATTGTCTACAGCAAAGGGTTGATGTCTTCAGAGGAAAACAATTATACTAAGATGGTCAAATCAACACAAGAACACCAAACCTCATCAGTCAACCAACCTGGAAATGAGGACGCAGCAAATGTTCCTAGAGCAATACCAAGTGGTGTTGGATTTAGTGCTATACCAAAGAGCACAAGAGCAATCCTTTCAGTTTGGTAAAATAAAAACCAAAATGACCAAAGAGGAGATAAGAAAAAAAATGTTGCAAGTACTAAAAAGTGAAAAATACACAATGAAGATAGGCCGATTGATTTTTTGGGACTTTGGTGGCCAGTATGTGTATTATACAACACATCAAACTTTCATGACATACCGAGCCATATTCCTGGTTGTATTTGACATTAGTAAAAGTCTCAACGAAGAAGTAAACGACGTGGTAAGTAGTATGGAAATGACAGTTCTGCCCCAAAGGGGAAAGTCTGCTTGAAATCCGGAAAAATCAAGGTTTTGTGCAAACGGATCAAACCCTCATACAAAACCTGACACAGGAATCAGAAATTGAAATAACACCTTAGAAACAGGGAAGGAACGTAAAAATTTCGCGATCCAATCGGATCGGGAAATTTGACTGAAAGGAATCTGAATGAAATGGGGGAGATAGGAGCGAATGGAATAACACAGCCTACGATGCATGCGCATCAAGTTCTTCACTAAATAATGTAGAACTTTGACGCAACTGATCCTTTTCATCGTAGTAGCTCTTCAGACAGATTGCAGGAGCACCGTCTTCACCGGCCAGCTGGGACTTGAAGGATCGGGCTAATCGCACGGTATCTTGATGCTTCTTTTTCTTCTTGGCGACTCGGCGTGAGATCAAGGAAAATACTAAGGTACCGGTGGCACATAGGCAGGCTAGGGTTCCAAGGGGGATGGATGCAGCAATACCTACGCCAGTCAGGGCAGATCCTATGGTACCACTAGTCAGCAGTAGACTGCCCACGGAACACCCACCCTGTGCAATGGAGATGACTTTATCCAAACGGTTATAGATTCTCAAGGCATGCTCATACCTCTGGATCTCTGAGGTGAGTTCTTCTTCCATGCGTGCGATACGACTGGCATTGATTTCATCCATTTATTTATAAGAGCATGCCGAGCAAGGGGATATTCTTAAATGGACTATCGGGTCCTAAGATCAGACCGGAGCCATCGTGGAACTGCCGACCCTGCTTCAAGTAGAGCCCATCCCTCTGGACGATTCGTGCGGTCGAAGGCTTCAGGTAGAGTCCATCCCCGCTGGGTTGCACGGTGCAGATGCATCCGCCGCGTTTCAAGTACAACCCCGAACCGACTGCTTTGGATACGGCGGCATTACCTAACCCACTCAAAGCTCCAATGCCTGGGGCGGGCAATATGGTCTTCGTGATCATGGAAAGAGCCCTCGCAGCTAGCCCGGCCAGCATGGGTAGGAAACCTCCTACCTTCTGCACGTTCGCCTTCAACTGAGAGGTGCTCATCTCCAGAGTCATACCACCGGTACCTTTCTGCAGGAGCTTGGAGATCTTTTGGATCTGCTGCGTGGTGAGCATCATCTTGTGGTCGCCTTGCAAGTTCGCGTGGGACAAACGAATGGCGATCGGGCAGCCTTTCTTCACAGCCCGCTGGAGCTTATCGGCCTGACCTTTCGTCAATCTCAAACTGTATTCGGAGTAACTCATTTATCTATACTTCGCGAAGATGAAAACGAATAGTGATATTCTCACCCCTGAGATCGATGGGGGTGCCGTTCTGATCGGTGAGATGAGTCTCCATACGATTGATGGTTCGCAAAGTCACGGGCAAGTACACTAGATTTTGGGGGGTCTGAAGGATCTTCATGCCTGGGTCCACGTCGGGGAAGAAACTGTAGATGGTGGACTGCTGGGTTCCGTTCACGTAACTTCCATGGATGATGTCGCTATTCACCAGAATGCTGTTGATGCTGATGATGTTGACGATGAGATCTCCCTCCGTGTAACCGTTCGTGCCTCGGTCATAAGCGTAGACCTTGCGCCCGAAGCCAGCACGGTGTTGATGCTGTTTTCGACGTCGAAGTCCACTTGATAATCTCTGGCGAGGGTTAGAGTGGCTCTCAGCGTCGCGCGGTTGGCGTCGAGAATGATCTTGGTCTTGTGACCGTTGAGACGCAGTAGCCGCTGAATCTCATCGTTGATGTCTTCAATGCCATAGGACCCGGTACTCAGTGCGATGGGGAACCAGTTGGCACCACCGCCCGCGGAGTAGCGGAAGGAATTGTTACCCGCATGGATATTGGGAAAAGAGTAGTACGTCTCCAGATTGACCAAAGCCATCTCGTAACTTTCCCCCTCGCTCAGTTGCAGGGGTGGGCTGAATTGAGTGAGAATCCGACTTTGGTTGCCGGACACAATGAAGGAAAACCCCTGCTTAGGGGCAGTGTTCTCGACGATTCGCTGTAGCAAGGATTGATCCATTTATTTATACTAGAATACGACGCTCATCTTCTGACCGTCGGACTCGAACTGAAGAATCCTATCAGAGATTACGAGGGCGAACGCTTGAGTATTTGTTGGCACGTTACGCTCGAATTCGGCGCGGACCTGAATGTCGACCGTAGACTCTTTCAACCGCTCGGACTGATGACTTACGTCGATGACGAACAGTGGGTACAGGTCGATGTAGTCGTTGGGTGTTATGTTGCAGTTACTGTGGCGAGGATCCATGTTGTAGTAATTCTTCCGGAAATCTGCCGCGTTCTTATAGAGTCTAGCGGTCCGATTTTGGGTGAAACCTGCATTAAAGTCTACGGCGGGGTAGCGGTCAGCGTTGAGAGTGACGTAGATGTTTCGCAAGCGGCAGTGGTCGAACACAGCAGCATTTTGGGTCTGGTCGTTGCTCTTGCCGGTTTGAAAGGCCACGATGACGTATCTGGGTTTCTCTCGACCGCTCTTGGCTGTCAACCGCCAGTTGAACTGAGACGTTTCGGGGACGGCTATGGAATCGCACTGTCGCATTCGGAAATTGCAATCGATTTTACCCTTGCTCTGGATGGTCTTGTACAACCGCAGTTTCTCCTGATCGGAGGGGGTGACGTGGGGAATGAACCAGGAGATCTTACTCAGGGTGATTCTTGCTGGGTCATTGACGGCTGCAGCCCTCAGAACGGCATTGGCATCCGAATCGCGCACGAGAGACAGTTCATGCTTGAACCCGTACACGATCTTATCGTAGTCGTCCGCAAAGCCGAAGATGTGCTTCAGGGGAATGGCGAAGGAGAACGACCCCTTGTTGGCAGGTTTGACGATGGTATACCCGTGGCGAATTGCAAAACCGGAGTTCTCTGCGGCGGCGATAGCGGTGGAATCCTTGAACCACAGTTGGTTGAGACCTTGAGATTTGGAGAAATCGTCGGGATAGGTCAGCATCCCTTGCATGGTGGTGGCGATGCCAGGGTCGTTGATGTGCTCGATCTGTTGACCGGAGAGCCTGTAAGTGATGGTTCGAAACAGATACATGATACCGTTGTGGGCGAGCGAGACGAGATCCGCATTGGCATAGGCGGTCCCATCATTCTTCTGGAGCCTTCCTTCCACCAAAAGGTAACTCTCAGCGGGATGAAGGAAGAGATCCTGGGTCTCAATATTGATGCGTATTTCAGCACCGGCGTTATTCAGTTGAGCTCCGGCTTGAGGTTCGTATTCGTGGACTTGATATTCCTGGAGGCCTTCATCGAAAGCTAGGGGTTCGACGATGTCGAGAATGTTTGACATGATATATTTATTTATAGCGGTGGACGAAGTCGTGAATTGTGGCAATACCACTTCCAGAAATTAGATCGTTCAGCCGGGCTTGCTGATGGGGGGTCATCGTGGAATTATTTCCCGAGATCAGATAGTTCAACCGAGCTTGCTGATGGGGAGTCATCGTGGGGTTACTTGGCTTGACGAGGTTGCGAGGTTTTGAGGTCGCCTTGTCGATCATATAGTCCACAGCTTTGGAGGCCCCCTTTTCAACCCCTTTCAGGGCGGCATTGGTGGCGGCGCTCATGGCCTTGCTTCCCAAGGTCTTCGCGGCTGAGGAGGTGAATATGCGTCCGGCCAAGTTAGCGACCGTATCGAATAGCCCCCGCCCGCCGACGACGTATTTTCGTCGATATCCGTGCTTAATCAACAATGGCATCGTATATTTATTTATAGGAGAAGGCTACGATGGAGTTCTCTGTAATAGGAGTCGTCGATGTGACCGAACGTCCTCATAGCATCGAGGATGGCCACCATCTCGTTGCGCACCCCATTATTACCAGCCTTATAGGCGGCGGCGCAAAGTTCGAGGCGATCTATCAACGAATCGAGGTCTTTCGGTAAGAATACCGTTTGGAGTCCGGAGCCATGTCTGTCTTGCCGGTAGAGATGAGAAACGATCTCCTTCCATTTGTAACTTCGGCTCGACTTGGGGGTCCGCGAGAGAACGGAGTTTCCTTGGTACATGGCACCCGAGGTTCGCAGGATATCTCCATAGGTCATCAAATCTTCAGGATCGAACGATCCTGGGCGCTTCTTGACAATGAGCTCCCAAAGACCGGGGGTTCCTTTGTGACGCACGCCATCGACGAAGATATCATCTCCATCGAAGGTGACGGGCCGACTTCCGATCATGATGGTATCGTCCTCTACCCTCAATCCAAAGGTATGGTCGGCTGCTGGAGTCATGCTGAGCTGCAGATACTGAGTCGCCCGGGGGCCTAGGCGGGTGTCTTGAGGTGGTTCAATGGCTAATGGATGGGCTAAATCGGTTGGGGGAGGTAGCGCAGGCATCGGCGCAGGCAGTTCCTCGATCGTTTTAGTGATCTGCGAGGCCGCTTCCTTTTGAGCTTCCACCACGGGCTTGAACATCCTGGCGAGGTCGCGGTCGAGTCCGATATTGTCGAGGCGATGCTGCATATTGCTAGTCTGAATACTTCGCTTGAGATCCTGCAATTCCCTAGCGAGCGCCTCACGTTGCTTGGGGTCGGTGATCTTAATAAATGTCATTTTTTTATAGTGTTGATCGCTGTTGAACGCCCCCGAGCGTTTGGTCCAACGCACCTAAGCGTTCGAGAGCGTTCGACTGAACGCCCCTAAGCGTTTGACGGAACGCCCCTAGACTAAATAGAACTCTTCTAATTTGTATCGATATTTTCCAGCCGCCTTGGGACTCGTGAGGTCGATCGTCATGAATCCGTAAGGTTTGGACCAGCAGCGGTCGCAAAGGACGTCAAACTGCTCCTTGGTGAGGTCATTGCAGTGATCGCGACGGATGTGCTCGCGGTTCTTAGCATCTTGCTCGAAGAGGCAGATGAAGTTGGTATTTTCACGGATCGATTGCCGGGGCAGCTTGAAATAGTTTTGGCAGAGGTAGAAGCAGTCCACGTTGTTGTGACGACCTCTCACGTAGTAATCTTCACACTTACTCTGCTTGCTCATCATCAAGTCGTCGAAGATCATGAGATTCTTGCGGGTGGGATCGAGTTCGCGGGGGTCTGGCACATCGTCTCCATGCTCAAAGAAGAAGGCTTCGATACCGCCGGGGTTAGGCGATGGATTCAGCACTTCCACCACATCGATCAACGGGTATGGGCACCTATCTTTGATGGAGAGTATTTCTCGGATATCGTCCTTCGAGAATCCCCTTTCCAGCGCCCGCCGCAGCAGCTGGTAGATGGGTTGGTGGAGCGATTTCCCGAAGACGTATAGTCGATCGTAGTCTAACCACCCTTCGCGCAAGAGGAGGTTATTCAGCAGCGTCGTCTTGCCGCAGTCCGACTTGCCTATGATTAAGCCTCGGATTGATCGCTGCGGGAGAAGGTAGTGATTGCACCTGGTCGATGTGGACTCGTTATACGACATATCTTCAACGTCCATTTTTATATATAAATGGGAATGTACTGTTTGAAGTGCGAAACGAAGACCGAGACGAATAGCCGTGGAGTGATCCCTACCAGCAACGGACGACGGAGGAAGGTGGGTATCTGTGCCGTATGCGGTTCTAGGAAATCTCAGTTCATCCGGTCCGTGGAGGGTACTGGGTTCATGAACCACCTGATCAACCGACTACCCATAGAGATGCACCTTCCAGGCCACAATTTCACCGGACCTGGGACCAACCTCGCCAAGCGGCTGAACGCCGATGGTACCCCCAAGGATTGGTCGAAACCCATCAATCGAGTGGATGAGGCTGCGTATCACCACGATCTCTGCTACGCCAAGCATAAGGATACGGCCTCGCGCAACTCCATCTGCGACGCGACCATGCTGGCCTCCCTCGATGCCATTTCCGACCCCACCGCACGCGAACGCCTGGACCGTAGCATCGTCAAGCCCATCATCGGTACCAAAGCGCGATTTGGATTGGGTGTTAAAAAAAAAACCTCGTCTGGTCGGACGAACTAGCCGAGGAACTGCACAAGCCAATCCGCCGCAAATTTCAGAAGCGTCGTGTGGTGGTGGGTGGAATAGATGCAACCTGGGCAGCCGATCTCGTGGAAATGAGTGCCTTTTCCCGAGACAACAAAGGTCATAAGTTCATCCTGAGCATCATCGATGTCTTCTCCAAGTATGGGTGGCTAGTGCCGCTCAGGGATAAGAAGGGGACTACGGTGCGCGACGCCTTCCAAGCGGTCTTCAAGTCTCGCATCCCCAAGAAGCTATGGACGGACAAAGGAACGGAATTCTACAACAAGGAGGTGAAGGAGCTTCTCCAGAAGGATGACGTCGAGCTCTACTCCACCGAAAACGAAGAGAAGTCGAGCGTCGTGGAGCGTTGGAACCGTACCATGAAGGAGAAGATGTTCAAGTACTTTTCCGCCAACTCCACGCGAACCTATATCGATGTGCTAAGCGATCTGGTTCATCAGTATAATACCACCAAGCACCGCTCCATCAAGATGACTCCCACTGCCGCCAGTCAGAAGGAGAACGAAACCAAAGTCTTCTGGAACCTTTACGGAGATCTCCCTCCCATGCAACCACCGCGATTCAAGGTTGGCGATAAGGTCCGAATCACCAAGAAGAAGGGCGTGTTCGAGAAAGGATATACTCCACGCTGGACCGAAGAAGTCTTCACCGTATCCACGGTCTTAGGAACGCAACCGCCCACGTATCGTCTCAAGGACCTCAACGACGAGGAGATTCAGGGATCTTTCTACGAGCCTGAGCTCCAGAAGACCACCCAGGAACTCTTTCGCATCGAAAGGATCTTGCGGCGACGCACCCGGCAAGGAGAACGGGAAGTCTACGTCAAATGGCGAGGCTATCCCAAGACGTTCAATTCATGGGTAAAGGCTTCCGAGCTCCAATAGTCCTTCGATTTTCCAGTCCCTGGAGTGGGGGACTAGAGAAGCGGAGGAGGGGTCAACCGATCCTGCCGGGAGTAGGAGGCTTAAACTTCACGTACTTTTCAAGAGCTTCAATCTTTTTCCTGCTTATCAGCCATCTGCTTTTCGAGGGTTTTATATCTAGATTCTACAGCGTTTATCTTCTCCTGCATGGTTAAGGCGAAATCCTGCCAGTTCTTTGCATACCAACCATTCGTCACGGGATCCTTGGAGTCGGTTCCCTCGGGGAGGTTACGAATAGCATGGCCCTGCATATCTATCGCGCCGGTCATCTTACCGCCGATCGTGGGCAGGCACTTTGCCACGTCTTTCTCGATGCCATTCAAGCGTTTCTCCTTATCCTCGAGCACTTTCAAGACCTTATCGATCTTTGCCGCGAGCTCAGCGATATCCTTCTGATCCTCTTTCAATTGCAGATTGACCCAGTGCCTCGTCGCAGCGTCCGACCCCTCTCGCGGTGCCCCCAGGCCGGTGATGCGGTTGTCGTTCATATCGAGATCTTGGGACCAGACCAATGCGCGTTTTCTCGAGTGAGATCCGAATTTGTCCATTTATTTATAGCGAGAATATCACGTCGTCGAACGATCTACCCTCCGACAGCATCTTCAGTACGTAGAGGCAAAAGTGACCGCACACCACGTCCCCGCGATGCTGCAGCTCATCGGTGTTGTATTGGATCTTCGGACGCAGATAGTCGACCATCTCGTCGGGCGGAGGCAGACCGTAAGAGTCGAAGTAGACTTTGAGTCCTCCGCGCTTGTGCCAGCAGGTCCAGTGCGTTCCGGGACCTTGGAAGTCATCGTGGTTCAAGATGCCGCATTCATTAGCTCGTGGCGCTGGTGGTAGGGCATCTCTCATGAATACCCCTCTGAATCGATGGATCCCTAGGGCCGAGGCAGCTTCTTCGAGCTCTACATTTGAGAGGGGTTTGAGTGGGACAGTTAAGTAGTAAACTCGTACGCTGCTCATTTATTTAGATTCGATAGTGACCGTGCGCGAGGGTGTGGACCCCGTCAGGCAGAATGTGTCGCTTATCATCGTTGGCTGAGAGAGATTTCTTGCAATAGGCCATGGTGAATATCTGATGGAGCCGGCTTCGGATGAGGTTCATCGAGCGGTACGTCTCCTTGCCGGTGTCTAGGCACTGCTTGTAGTCTGCGAAGGTCAGTTCAGACTCAACCACACTCTTCTTCACGCCTTTGGCTCTCGTATGGTCCTCAAAATCTACTTTGAATGCATAGGCCTTTGGCCGGATTCCCACGTACTCAGTCATCGGTCGGCCTGCGCACTCATCCTTGAACATGCCGATCACCTTCTTGTTCACGTCGGCTGGGATCCCGGAGGCATGGTTCGCAGCGTAGTTGGAGGTATCGAACCACTGATGTGCGCTCGTCGCCATATCTTTGTATACGTCCGCCGTCTGAATGTCACAAATCAAGCTGTCCGTGTCGGTGTAGCAGATGCTGGCCCGGTCACCGTACGTTGGCTTGAGGTAATCGTAGACGAAGTCGGTCATCAATGTCTTCGATAGCTCGAGAATGGAGAATCCAAGGTAGATTGGTTTGTCGAAGACCAGTTTCGTGCGATGTAGATGCACTGCAGCCAGATCCGCGTTGAACACCGTCCTGCGCTTGAAGTTGGGTCTCGCTACCAATTTCCTGGCTACCTTCTCACTGTTGACTAGTCGCACGTCCACCCTGTTCAGAATGTTCTCCATGGTTTTCCCGAACACGGCATTGTTCATGAGTTTGAAGAACTCCTTCTCGAAGGTAGTGGCAGCAGCAGCCCGGCACTCCGTATTCTTCTCGACGTACTTCTTCAACCAGGGGCTTTGCGTGAACTGGATGGCTCGATGGATTTTCTTCAGCTTCATCCCCCTGGCGAGGTACTTCTTCAGATTCACATAGTGAACCACGTATTTCTCCCGGTCGTGGAGGTTGGCCACCAGTTTTCTTACTCCATTGATCTCCACGGATTCCGGCGCCAGAGGGTAATCGTTATGATGGTCGTGGAGCCCCCTGGGGTACTCGAGGTCCACTTCCAGGATGTAGCCCTTTGTATCCTCCTCTCCGATCGTGCTAAGGTCTGGAGCCTCCGAGGGATCCGTCCACTTGAAGTCTCCCGTGGGTAGAGTTCGACTCATCGCCCATCCGTAGAGGTTGTTCGCGTCCAGGTACATGAGGTAGTTGGTCGGCTTACTTGGGTCGTGCGCCGTCACGTAGGGATTGTTCGCTCGGGCATATCTCTTTGGCGCCATACTGAGACCTCCTCGGATGCCCTTTTCGATCATGAGTAGCATATCAGGATCGGAGATCAGATCTAGTTGGATGGCGCTGACCTTGAGTGCTGCATCATAGGCAAGCCCTGGTGCGGTGTAGTAGTGCGCCGGGTCGAGTCCATAATGCTTCAGGCAGATGTTGCGGAAGTTCTCGAAAACATCAGCGAGCAAGATCACGTCCGTCTTCAAGTATAGGTCATGGTACTCCCGCATGGTCGAGATTCCCCAAACCCTCCAGACCTTCTGAGCATGGGCATAATCAGCGTCACTGATGTCTTCCTTCGTGAGCGCGCTATAGAAGTCCTTCTTCGTCGGCAGTTGGGTATCCTGGAGCCTCTCAAACTTATCCATGTAATCATATGGATATACTCCCTTACGTAGCAGTAGATCCAGATTGTCGACCTTCTGCACCTTCGCCGTGAGTGGGATGTCATATCCTTCATCCATCTCTTTGACTGTGAAGGTAATGTCCGCTCCAACGACCTGCTTCACCTTCTCGCTGCAGCCTTGGAGGATTTCAGTCAGTCTGGTGTGCGTCATCTCGTTCTTGTGAATCATCAATCCATCAAAAACGAGCGCTCCCACTTCGATTCCTTGTTCAGTCAGGTAATCGAAGGCTGCCATCAAGGCCTTGTTTTCCAGGGAGCACATGACGTAATTCACGGTGGTTCCCTTGATGTTGTAGTCTGTGAGTCGCCTTTCCTTGGATTCGCGGGCAAGCTTATGTAGGTCTGGGTTCAGCTTGATCACCTCCTCCATGATAGTTCTCATTCCCTCATAGTACTCCTTGAACCAAGCGGGTGCATCCTCCTTCAGTCCGATCTCCTTCCCATTAATGATGGCTAGGAGGGTAGTCTTGGCTTCGTCCTGCGTGATCCTTTGGTAGGCCATCAGATCTGCGGTCAGTTTCTCCCGGTTGGCAATGTAAGCATCGAGCCCGGTGCACTCAATGCCGTTTTCATGGCAGTACCAGGAGAGTAGGGTTGGGTGCGCGTTCTTCATGTCGATATCGATCATGTGGTCTGCGCAGAGGGTATGGCGGATGCGGCGACTCATATTCTGCAGACCAATCTTCTCGCTGGTCCAGTATCTTCCGAAATCGTTCCGCTGGTAGTATCGCATGGGGCATTCACCCAGAGCGTTGGTGCGATCCAGGTAATCTTGCAGTAACGTCAGTTGGGCATTCTTTTCAAGCTTCCGCCCCTTGATGTATCGACTCCCCAGTTCATACTCTTCCGGATGCGTCACGATGTACTCCAGTTTCTGTCGGTCGATGACCTCGCGTAGGGTAATGTTTCGACCATTCTCCGACGTGAACTCGCCCACCTTGAAGAGCTCGGGGTTCATTGGCACTGCACCAAATTCTCGCCGCATGTCGGTGAATGCCTCGACCGGCGTTGCCTCGACTAGGCTCTGGAGACTGGCATTCATGAATTTGAAGCTGTCAATGAAGCGCAAGTATAGGTATTGCGTCTTCGTCTTTCCTTTCTTATCCTTGTACTCTCCAATCGGTACGCTCTTCGTGAAGGAGATGTAGCGCTCTTCCGTGTTGGGGATGCAGTCGATCTTACCTTCGGTTCTGCCCAGGTTCTTGATGAAGAGGTGACTGTCATACCCCGCCAAGTTATGGAAAATCACGGGGACGAATTTGGATGCCTTGAAGTTCAGATTGCAGTCGCTATGGGCTGCCCCTCTGAACTTACCCGTGAAGTGGCAGTGGTCCTTCACTTTGTCCTCGCCGAGCTCTTGGTGGCAGATGGTGCAGTGGGTGGTTTCCTCGAATGCTTTCTTGTCCTCCTCCGTCATCACCATGGGCTTCTTGAAGTCGTTCTGTTGGTAGATGTCACGGACGTCTTTCGTCAACCGATCCACAAAAATCTGGGCCACGTCTTCTCCTTCCTGCTGCATGGTGTAAATCACCGGTTTCTTTGCGTATACGGTCTCGTCGAAGCACTTGATGTGGTAGCAGAACCCCGATGGTATGTGCTTCTGGAGGATTTTGGTAGCTCCACCTGCCGCGGGTTCCTCTTCCATCTTCACTTTGGTTGTGAAGCACTCGAAATCGGCGTAGACCACGAATGGTACTTTCATCGACCGGGCATGGTTCTTGAAACTGACCTTACTTCCTTCGTCCGGCATCTCGACTTTTACTGCCTGCTTCTGGCTGCAGTATTCCATGTGACGGTCCAGGAGATCTTGCCGGGTGAAATGGTTTAGGCACCGGCGGCAGAAGTAAGCTTCCCCATCATGCTTGGTCACCTGCGCCGTCAAGAGTCGTGAGAGGTTCTTTACCGAACTGTAGTGTTTTGTCTCTTCATTCCCCAATAGCATGAGGTCCACATGCTTCGCTCCGGTGTGATCACTATTGGATATCCTCAGCGGGTAGACGCCTTCATTCTTCTTATTCTCGAACCCAAAGACGTTCACCTTGATCCCTTCGTTAAGTCTCTCGAACTTATCAATCGCCCGGAGTGAGACTGGGAATTCTATCGTATCGAACCTTAGTTCATCCTTCCACCTTGCATAATGGCTCACGCGGTCAGCATGCTTCTGATCCACCTCGTCGTGGTGAAGCGCCGAGAGGATTGCCCATCGAAAGCACTCATGATCGTCATTCTGCACATTCACGATTGCCTTTTTGCCCGCAAGCTTCTTGGGGAGGGGTATGTAAGAGCTGCCAGCCAGTGGCTTGAATTCGTTCAGTTGAATTTCCATATTCTCAATGCGTCCAAAGGTCCACCCACTTCCATTTTCCTGGAAATTCGCCATGCTCTCCTTGATCTTGTCCATCATCTGTGCTATCGCCTGATCCAAATCTACCGACTCAGTGATGGTGAATACGGCGGATCGGAAATATGTATCAGTATTCTCGTTCTCACCTAGATTCGTGGGGTTGATCTTCACCATCTCCACCTTGAGGACTAGTTCCACTTTCAACCCCTTCTTCTCTGCTAGACCTGCTGCAATCGTATTTCGAATGGGTTCCCAGCTCACTTGAATAAACGTCTCGACGTCGTGCTTCTTCAGAGGTTTGATGATCACTGTGCCGAACACTCCCCCCAACGCCTCTCGCTTATCCTGCACATCGATCTCATGCCTGGCATCTTCAAGGCTCTGTTTCACCCTCTCTACTAATTCCTCCTTTCTCAGCTTCGAGTATTTGGTAATCCCTCTTCGTCTAGCCATAGCCATGAGCTGCTTCTTATTGAGCACCTCTTGACGAATGAACCGTCGACCTGTGGACGATTCAATGAGTCTCACCAAGGCAGTCTTATTCTTCCTACTGTACCCCCTCAACCCCTCCTCTTTAGCAATTTCACGAAGCTTCCGGATGGTTTCAACTACCCGGAACTTACCCCCAATCGGCTGATCATCTTCGTCTTGCTGTGGGGTGTTATGGGTATGTCTCCAGCAAAGACCATTCCTACCCGGTTTGCTTCTGCAGAACTGACCTTTCTTCCTTTTCAAGGGTGCTCCGCAGGTTCGTTGGACTCCCCCCACTGACATCTCAATAGTTTCAGTGTTCATTTATATATATACCCTATCTTTCAATGTTTCTAAACTAAATTTTTTTCATTTTTTAGGAGGCAGTCGATCCCTCGTATACCTTCTCTATCAATCCCTTCACATGCGAGTTCGTTTGCACCACCCAATTTCCTTTCCAAATCCTCACTGATTGCCACCCCAGCCTTGGTTACCTTTTTCGATGAGGAAATCCCCCATCGGAAAAAGTTTCTACCAACCTGTTGTTACCAGATTTCAACGTCGAAGTACTCATATCCAGTCTTCTTCGACCTCTTCCTGCCTTTGTTATTAATCTTGAGAGTATTCCAATTTTCCTTTCGTATTCCCTTCAACACTCGTATCACCCTCGCGCACGCCCAGACCTTGGTTGTCTCGCCCTCACTCTCCAATGTCAAGATCATGCCAGGTCCATAGGCCCCTTTTACCTCCCAGGCATCTACCACGTTGAATGTCTCCCCCGGTAGTTCTCTCCACTTCAGGACTGGTGATCCACGCTTGACCTCGGTTCTCTTCCTTCCCTCTCCATCGCTTTCCTGAATTTCAGGTTCCTTTGGAGTTTCAATCTGCAATGTCTGGAAGCTCTTCTCAATCTCTTCAATACCTTTACATCGGGGCTGTAGGAGTCTGACGTGTCTGACCACGTTGACTGTTTCAGTGTTCATTGTATCTACCCTATCGTTCCTTCTTTCTAAGGTGTTATTTCAATTTCTGATTCCTGTGTCAGGTTTTGTATGAGGGTTTGATCCGTTTGCACAAAACCTTGATTTTTCCGGATTTCAAGCAGACTTTCCCCTTTGGGGCAGAACTGTCATTTCCATACTACTGTGGTATGCCTTCCAGGACATCATGGTACCCCAACTGCGGCAGGTAAAAATAAGATTATTCATGAAATATGCAACAGCTTCTTTAAACAAATAATTTTTAGCATCTGCTTTATCCTAACAGCAGTATATCACCAATATGCATTATCTTATTCCAATGATTTTAGTCCATGACTATGCACCATAACACGTTAATGGAGAATAAATCAGTACACTTGGCTTTTTTAAATTAGTCCATATGAGCTATCAAAATAATGCTTTATGTTAAAAGTTTTCTGATGAACTGATAATGTAGTCATATCGTTAGCAATAGCTTGTTTTGCGTCCTTTATCAGACCATGAAATTGTCACATTTTAATCTTTTCCTATGAGAACACAAGGCCAATTGTAAACAGACTTGATATAAATGATCTTTGGATGACCTGTTAGTATCAATACTGCAATTAGTCACCTACACGCCAACTGATATGGTTACTTTGACATGAATTTTAATGACTATTTCTTTTGAATTGATCTTCAAACTTGGATTTGAAATGTAGAAATGAACACTATACCTTTGGTTTTATTAAAACGTGAATACGTTTACAGATTAAGCCAATTATGTATTTCCAAACACAAATAAAATGAACTGAAATAGTTCTAAAAGCCCTGGGTCAATTTTAAACGAGCTTAGGATTGCTTACCCATAGAAACCCCTACAAAAACTTATCTGATATTCTGCCTTTCACTCATGATAAATTAGATTACTTCAAATATATTCTCTTACATCCTGTTTTAAGTATAAATATTTTTTCCAGTATTTTTGCAGCACTGGGTCAATTCCATTTTGACATACTGTAAAGAGATATATCCAGGAATACCCCAGATACTGTTTATTGCAACACATACGGATTAAGTCCCAAAGGTAACAAACAGAGCTGGTTGTTTGGTTGATAACGCCAGGTTATTCAAGTTATTAGGGATTCAGATTATATTCGCCACTGTCAAACACAATTATTCCGACTCTAAACAGAAAGAACTGATATATTGATATAGGGTCAGAAAAACTAGGATTTAATTGAATTTGTAATTTTATTTTCATTCAGGACTATCGACCTTTGTATCTAAAGCCAAATTAAATTTGATAGCCTATTAAACTTCTATGATATCTACTTTTTGTGAACTGTTTTGTTGAATTTTAGGCACTTGTTGAGGAAAAGAGATGTACTCTGTACGATGAAATTGAAGACCTCTTTAGGCATCACGAAGGTTGGCATCATCTAATCTTGGAAGACCGGTTATTTTTAAATGCAATTAACAAAAATAATCCATAAATTAAAAACCTTAAACAGATCATCACTGATCTAGCATTTAGACATCAATGTTGGGGTGAAAAAATGCCGAATACATGGGTTCCACTGGAGTTGGGAATTGCTAAATTGGCAGCAGAGGGAAAGCAAATATTATCAATAAAAGAAGTGAAAGATATAAACGAGGTCAGCGAGATTTCAGTCTTGTCTGAAAAAGATCTGAAGTTCTTCTTACAGTTCCAGCACTCGTTGGGAAAAATTGTGTACTTTGACACTCCTCAGCTAAGAGAATTTGTCGTTATCGGCCCTTTATTTATAGTTGAAGTCTTTTGTCACAGGTACACTTAATCCACTTTATATCAAGTTACTTCTCTTTGCAAACAGCTTTAGGAATAGTACTAATATATTCTTAAAAGAATTAAGAAATATGTATGTCTATATAACTAGAACAAATGTTTTTTTATTATAAACAATAACTTACTTTCACTGTAGTAAGTTATTGTCTATAATAACTTGTTTTCAAATGTGATACTGTTACGTTTTGGGTGACCTGGGTTTCGTTGGGAAATTGTGTTTTGCTCATTCAAAAAGTGAATTTGTTTTACCAGTTATTAAATATGTGCAGTTATAATAAATACGTGATTTTGAATTCCTTTCTATACAGATGAGCAGTTTTGGACCAAAGCAGCAACCTTTTGAGAAGATGTCGAAATATGGCATAATAGAGAAGAATGATCTGTTTTGCAATTTGGGAGAGACCAGAATTCGCACAAATTCTGCTACATAAAGAATTTGTATTTGACATGCTTGTACATCTTGACATTTTGTCAGAGCAGCGACGATATGATGTCGGAACAGGAAGCAGACTACATGTAGAGACCTTCTTTGTTCCCTGTATGCTAACAAAGATAAATACAACCACATACATAGAGAAGGAGTGTATCCCAAGTAGAGCTATTGGTTTGGCATTTGTTTTAAAATGCACTATTATTCCACCAGCTTTGTCAAGTCGTCTGATAAGTGCATGTCTTTGTATGTGGTCCGTAAAAGAATATCATAAAGAGAAACTTTTGTATTCAGGATTTGTGGCACTATCTAAGGATAAGTCGCATGACATTGTAGTTTGTGTGAAGAGTAACAGAATAGTGGTCTGTATAATACATTGTAGATCAAAAGGATTAATTGTCAGTGACGTTGCCACTGGTGTAAAGGAATGCATCAAAAGGATTGATTGTCAGTGACGTTGCCACTGGTGTAAAGGAATGCATGCATATTACTTTACAGAGGATTTCTGAATTCTATCGGTCAACCGTCAGCAATGAAACTACTTATAAAGAACTGCCTTTCCATGTGGAATTCGCATGTTCAGACTAAACATATTATGTACCAGAAACGACCTCTTTTGGGAATATACAACTTTGCCCTGAACACAGAAATAAGGTTGACGTAAATGTTTGGTTTTGTTTGTTTGTTTGAATAGTGTTTTAACGCCACTTTCAGCAATTTTTCAGCTATTTCATGGCGTCCAGTTTTTATTGGGGGAGGAAGCCGGAGTACCCGGAGAGAACCCCCGACCTGCGGTAGGAAAACTGGCAATCCTTGTCAATTAAGATTGGAGTCGAGTACACCCTGCCTGCAGTGAGAATCGAACCCGTAATCTCAGTGTTGACAGACCACGTGATCAATAGTAGACGAACCACCTTGACCACTCGGCCACCGAGGCCCCTAAATGTTTAGTATCAAGACAAGGTAATATAACTACCGGTAGAGTTGATAAGATTGTTACTTGCAGTTAACATTAAATAATATAAACCCTTACCTATATACAAATATCCAGATATTGTGTCGGTTTTATATTGTCAGATATTAATTACATTTGGACCAATAAAATACAAATGCTTTAGCTACCATTGTTTTGACCAAAATACAAACGTATGTACAATGTTGTAGACAATACAGATCGAACATAGATGATTTCGTATTGTAATAATAAACCCGTTGGGCTAGATTTTGTAATACTAGCTAACACGTGTATATATAATTGTCAACTCCGTTGTGTTTTTACCCATTAGCTGATCAAACAACATATTGCTGCACTCGTTAAGTAACAACTTAAACTTTCCGTATTTAAGTTATTCAGTTACGATCAATGCCCTTTATTTGTTGTTTTTGTAGTATGTATGCAAGTGTGATACTTTATGTGTGGGTAAGTTTACTTCTGTTATTTTGTTAGTTTGTTACATACAATGTAAATGAAAACAGAAAATGATTTGTAAGTTTGCACTCTGATTTATTAGTTCTCCTATTTGTATACGTTATTTAAAGCTGAAGTAAAATGCGCCCTGTTATAAACAAAGGAGACGACTGTAAAAATATTCACTGTTTTGGGGCATCGGTGGCCGAGTGGCTAAGGTAGTTTGTCTACTAATGATCACGTAGTCTGTAAACACTGCGGGTTCAAGTCTTACTGCGGGCATGGTGTGCTAGATTCAAATCTTATTTGACAATGATTGGCAAAATTACTACCGAAGGTGGGGTTTTCTCCAGGTACTTTGGCTTCCTCCCTTAATAAGCTGGACGTCATGATATGGCTGAAAAAGTGCTGAAAGTGGCGTTACCCACCATTCAAAGAACAAAAAACAAACAAACAATGTACTGATTTACCTGATAACATTCAAATACAAACAGAATTATTAGAACTGTGTGAATATTAGATATGGTTTTATTAATTTTTGTGTTTCAAACAAAACATGTTTAATGTAATTTAATCAGTTTCTATCACACAATTTCATAAGTTGCCTCGTGTTGATTGCTCTTGTGATGATCTATAAATCACTTGTAGAATAAGGTCAAGCAGGAAAGGTGTGGTCTACTTCTAATCTACAATAACAAGCTAAGGATTGCAACTTTTTCTCCTGGAGGTCCTGTAGTCCTGCTTCCTTCCCAATAAAATTGGTAAAAATATAACTAAAATATCCTGATATTGGCTTTAAACCCCTTTAAACAATAAAGCAAACCATATTTATTGAGAACACATTTATTCATTTTTAGTTATACAAGCAATAACATCAAAACAGCACATTGTTGATTGCTCTTGCGATGGTATTTAAATTCTTTGTAGGATTAAGTTTAGATGCTCTTAGCTAGACACCTAGCGATGCTGAAATTCTGCGCTTGTCATCAAAGTTAGATCCTGAAACGGCACGACAGTTAGGACTTCATCTTGGTATGGAAGACAGTGATTGGAAGAAGCTTGAGTATAATTACCCAAGGGACTGTGATATGGTGATATTTCTCATGCTGATCAAGTGGAGGAACGTAATGAAGGGCACCTTTAAACATATTTCAGACGCCTTAACAACAATGGACATTAGATCACACATATTGTGCCAGGTTTCAATTTGATTATTGTTGTGTTTTACCTGGATACAATTTTCCAAGTGTTGTTGTTTTTATTGTTATTTTTACAAAAAACGCAAGGACATCAACAGCGTTTCAATTGAACTAGCCAAAAATCAAATAGCCACTGAGTGTTGCCTTTTAATATTACCGTATAACTAGCACGACCATTGGACTAAACCAAAAACAAATCAGTTTAAGCACATTTTATACACAATATAGTCACCATAGTCAGTAACGTGTTTGGAGACTGCTCCTACAAGATAACGACCCTGTTTATACTTTGAAAAATGCTCAATTTCATTGTCCAGATACTGCAGTTAAGGTTTTTGGATTAGGTCATTTCCTTTGTAACTATGTATGGTAACTATGCATTATAATATGCAATTCAGTAAGTCAGCCTGTGCATCTGGCGACATTTCGTGTCAGAGAGGTCTGTGAAAGGGGCGTTTATATATGTTGATAGGTATAATATGCTGCTAGAGAGGTCTGTGAAAGGGGCGTTTATCTAATATGTTAATAGGTATAATGTGCTGCTAGAGAGGTCTGTGAAAGGGGCGTTTATCTATGTTGATAGGTATAATGTGCTGTTAGAGAGGTCTGTGAAAGGGGCGTTTCTTATCTATGTTGATAGGTATAATGTGCTGCTAGAGAGGTCTGTGAAAGGGGCGTTAATCTATGTTGATAGGTATAATGTGCTGTTAGAGAGGTCTGTGAAAGGGGCGTTTCTTATCTATGTTGATAGGTATAATGTGCTTTTGTATGCCAAAAGAAACAATAATATAGTTTTATCTGAGGAATTTCAACAACGCAATCATATTTATTGCAGGTAAGGCGGATGAGAAGAAATCCTACAGGTATGCATATTCAAGATATTTAGATATGTTGATTGTACTGAACAAGGATGTGTATCATATCAAAAAAATACTTTCATAATACAGAAGCAGTATTAAATATTAAGGAAAAGTATTGCACGTTTTGTCTTTTATTTCAACTTTTAATGTTGTCTTCAATTAGTTTTGTTTCCATATTCAATATATTTGCAAGGAAAAATGCGTGTCGACAGAATATTATAATTATCGTAAGATATGAATGTTATCAACTTCAATAATCCTTAAGTTATCACCCCGTGTGAGACCCGGGGCACAGGAGAATAGGCCCAAGGCTTCCTCAGCCTGCAGTAAGAGTCTGCTAACAGAGGCAACACTTGCCGTGTGTTGCGACCCGTGTCGATTACAGGACGAGATTTCAGTAAGCCGGGTAAACGGTCCCGATAACTTACTGAACCCTTACTTTTTCTAGACGTGAAATCGAGTTAGCCCTGACTTCGATGAATTGGCATGTCACGTCTTGCCCTTTGTGAATCCTTATCATTTAAGCTACTCTTACATTAGTTTCCTTCAAACTGCTCCATGAAATGATAGACGGCTTCCTTATAGGATTTGCAAAGAAGGCGGTGGCTGAAGGGCAAAGCTTCCTCAGCTTTATAGAGGCGACATGTTTGCCGTGTGTTGCAACCCGTGATGGTGGAGGAAGGGATCCTGGTGGTTGAGAGATCACTCTCTGCTGCATCCATTAGTGCGGGTCAGCGGGATTCGATTTTCAATACATCACTTTGGCCCCGACTTTAACTAGACGGGAGACCGGATGGACACGGTTCGGTCAATCGGCTGGTCATGCCGAGCCCTTAACAAGCTTGTCTTATTTTTCTTATCACTTGATCATATCTTGTGAATTTCAGTCCCAAAGTTGTTCAGTTACAAGCTGTTAAGAAGGCGGTGGCTCATGGGTCAATCGAGTAGATAGAGTTTCGAACGGTTGTTTCGCCAGTTAACTCTGGCACGAAGCTTGCGTTCATTCTATTTGAGTATACCACCTTTGGAACACCTGATGCTTTCTGCTGGTAATCTGCAGAGACCAAGCATCGCTTCTGTTGGCAATCCGTGGAGGGTGGGAGACAAGGGTGGTGAACCGCATTTTTCTCATCATGGCTACTGAAAAACAAATAAAAAATTGTCCAAAAAAAAAGTAAAAATGACTTACCGCTTGAAGAGATGTTTGATGAAGACTTCTGGTAAAGATTTATTGTATTATCCAGCAAAGATTCTAGTAAACCAATAACTAAAGTCTCTCTATTCGTTATTGAAAAAGTGATAAAAGGTTGTGCAGGAGATGTTAAGAACGTCACCAAGATGAAATCTGGTGGTCTTCTCATTGAATGCAACAAAAAATACCAATCCTTGAACTTGCTAAAACTTACAAAAATTATAGATTTAGAAATTTCGACCTCCCCCCATAGAACATTAAACTCAAGTCAAGGAATTATTCATTATCGCGACGATGATCTCGTCGAGCTTACAGACGACGAGATCTGTACAGAATTACAACCTCAGGGTATTACAAAAGTTAAAAGATTTATTGCCAACAGACAAAGTGCTCAGGTTAAACTGAACACCTTCCTTCTAAATTTTAACTCTCCAACTGTCCCCCAATCAATCAAAATAGGTCTCCAAAATATTAAAGTCAGCACATATATTCCCAACCCTGTGCGCTGCTTTAAATGTGAAAAGTTCGGCCACGGAAAGGGACAGTGCAGAGGTCACCAGATTTGTTTTAAGTGTGCAGAGGAAGGACATGAGGGCTTCACCTGCACTAAAACTCCAAAGTGTGCTAATTGTGGTGAAGCCCACATGTCCTCATCTAAGGACTGTCAGCACTTTAAAAAGGAAAAAGAAATTCAAAAAATAAAAACTGAAAAAAACATCCCTTACCCTGAGGCTCTTCGTCTGTATAATACAAAGAATAATCCCTCGTCTCCTGCATCAACGTCATACGCCAGTGTAGTCAAACGCGTTCTCACGTCAGTTGAAACGCAGACAATCATCACCTGGCCTATTGAAAAACAGAAACCTTCAAATTTAACAGTTACAACAACAGACAAAAGCATTACATCTTCACGAAAATCTTCATCTTCACAAACTGCTACGTCTTCAGCACCCTCTCAAACTGCTACGTCTTCAGTACCCTCTCTGTCCTCAACCAATTCTTCAAGCAGCCATAAAAAAATTCAAAAAATATCAACTCCAATTTAAATTCTTCCAACTCAAATTAAAACTCAAATCAAAAAGGAGATCCTATTCCAAAACTGCTGAGGGATCCCATAAATGTCCACAACAGGTTTGGAAGTCTAGATCATCTAGACACTACTATCTGGGACGATCCCATGGATACACTACCCCCAGATACTGGATCTAAAAGTAGATCCCCCAGGAGAAACCGGCGAAATAGCCCCAAAAAACTGTCAACTATTCCCCTATTCGCAGACCATAATGGGTACAATAATACAATGGAATTGTCGAGGTCTTAAGATTAATTTTCTTGAAATTACTTTATTAGTTTAAGCCTTTCTTACTGTTGCATTTTGCCTCCAAGAGTCCCACCTAAAACGAAGTGATAACATATCCTTAAAAAACTACTCTATATACAGCACATATGTAGACGAGAATGATAGAGCTGCTGGCGGCTCTACCATTCTTGTAAAAGATCAAGTTACATAGCCCTGTAGATCTCAACACTGATCTTCAGGCGGTTGCTGTTAGAATATCTTTAGACAAAACAATTACATTATGCTCTGTGTATATCCCTCCGAATTCTTCATTAAATTTAAATAAGTTGAAACATCTTACTGATCAGCTTCCGGCCCCTTATATATTACTTGGGGACTTCAACGGACACAACCCTTTATGGGGCAGTAACACAAAAAATGATAAAGGAAAAAATATTGAAGGCTTAATGAATCAGGAAGATCTGTGTATTTTTAATGATGGAACCAATACATATTTACATCCTGGGAATGGATCATATTCGGCTATTGATCTTACAATAGCAGATCCTTCTCTGCTGCCCGATTTCTCATGGAAAGTCCATGACGATCTCCGTGGCAGTGATCACTTTCCCATTATATTGGAATCTTTGCACTCCTCCGTCACAGAACGAGCCGCTCGGTATAAATTTAACAGAGCCAATTGAACAACTCTGTATAGAGCGACTTAACTCGGAAACTTTTGAAGCTATTTCTGATCCAATTTTAAAATTCAATGAAATACTCATTTCAATTGCTGATGAAACAATTCCTAAGACCTCGACAAATCCAAAACATCCTAGTAAACCATGGTTTGATGACAGCTGTGAGGACGCTATTAAAGACCGGAAAAAAGCCGAACGACGCTTTAATAAACACCCGACTCAAAATAATCTTAACCAATTCCGAATTTTTCGAGCGAAAGCTCGCAGGGTAACGAAACAAAGACGACGCACCTCATAGCGTAACTTTGTTTCTAAATTAAACAACCATACCCCTATGAATAAAATTTGGAACATGATTCGTAAAATTAAAGGTAAAAACAGTAAAGCAAATGTCAATCATTTAAAGGATGGACAAGACTTGTTAACATCAGAGTCAGACATATCAAATAAATTGGCTGCAACATTTGCAACGCACTCCTCTGCTGAAAATTATCATCCCAATTTTCAGCGGATCAAAATTCAAAAAGAAAAATCAAAACTTAATTTCCAGTCAAAAAATTTAGAAGATTATAATAAACCTTTTTCTTTGGAAGAGCTAAAAACTTTATTGAACAAATCTCACGATACAGCATGTGGTCCAGATGACATCCATTATCAACCTCTCAAACATCTGCCACAATCTTCTCTCCAATGTATTCTGAATCTTCTTAACAACATTTGGGAAACGGGTGACTTACCATCTATTTGGAAAATGGCCACTGTTGTGCCTATTCCAAAACCAGGAAAAGATCACTCGGAAGCGTCCAACTATCGGCCTATAGCCCTCGCAAGCTGTCTTTGTAAAACCATGGAAAGGATGATAAATGATCGCCTGGTCTGGTTTTTAGAATCAAACAACCTTCTGTCAATATCCAATGTGGATTTAGACAAGGGCGAAGTACCCTTGATTATCTGGTGCGTTTCGAAACATACATAAGAAACGCATTTGCCAAAAATGAACATGTTGTGTCGATCTTTTTCGATCTAGAAAAAGCTTACGACACAACATGGAAATATGGCATTTTAAACGATCTTTTTGATATGGGGTTGACAGGTAGACTTCCTACCTTTATTTCAAATTTTGTGTCTAATAATTTAAAGTTCGTATGAATTCAACTCTATCTGACCATTTTGAACAAGATGCCTCAGCCGCTGTCTTTGGAGAGCGTGTTGAAACTTGTCGTCTCCCGTCTGCCTCATCCGTATTTACTGCTGATGCGCAAGCTATTCTTCTTGCCATGAAAATAGTTGCTTCGTCAGACGATTCCAAATGTATTATCTGCTCGGATTCCCTCTCGTGTCTACTTGCTATTCAAAATTTCAAAATTAAAAACCCTTATATTTAAAAAAAATTGTGAAATTTACAAATCTCTAATAGCTTTGGGAAAAGAGGTTGTGTTTTTCTGGATCCCAAGTCATGTGGGAATCCATGGGAACACAGTCGTGGATCAGGAGGCAAAGAATGCCCTGAAGAATAATGTTATAAACTGTGATATTCCTTTTACAGATTTTAAACCAGTAATTTTTAAATATATTTCCGGTTTGTAGCAGAGTGGTTGGGATCTTCAAGTTCATAATAAACTTCACGAGATCCAGCCACTACTGCACACAAATAATTTAAAAAATTATAAAGATCGTTGATCAAGTTGTTTTAACAAGGTGTCGCCTTGGCCATACCAGGACGACACTTAATTATATTTTAAATAATGAGCCGCGCCCTGAATGTGTGCCATGCAACAGTTCATACACTGTCAAGCATGTCTTGATGGACTGTATTGACGTGGCGCACATTCGGGAACGTTTTTATACTGTTAATACTTACAGTAGTTTGTTTACAACTGTCGCAGGCGACACAATTTTACATTTTTTTAATGAAATTAATTTGTACAGTAAAATTTAATTTTTCCGGCAATTTATTATCTATATTTGTATTGTTTTATTTTCCTTTAAGCTGTATATATGCTCATATTACTGTATGAAATAACGTTTTAGTACTAAGGGAGAGATGTCTTGTTGTAGCAAATAATCCAAGTATTATTATTATTATTATTCCAATTATTATTACTTTCACGTCCTGAATATAGCTGAAACATTGATTGCTGGACGTAAAACAACGACCAATCAATCAATCAACCTTAAGTTATCATTTTGACATTTTATTCTGCCTAAGCAAAACATGTAACAGAGCGATTGTTACTCGTTACCTTTATGCTAAAGCTTTTTTGACATTATATTCCATACTTTTCAAGTCTCAAGTTACATTGCAAATGTTGTTTTTTTTTAAAGATAACCCAAATGAAAATGTTTTTGACAAGAAAGTTTTGATTAAATTGTGTGAATTGCGTTATATTTTACTTGTTGCTCGACCGGAATTTGAAATGAATAAAACTATCCAATATGTATGTATGTTCGTAACTTTATTCAGCAATGGGTCTCAGAGTAAGAGTTATATTACATGATATCATAAACAACATCTATGTAAAACAAATATAAAAACATAGCAATGAAAACCGACCGAACAACAAGAACCAAAAGCCAGGAGACAGTTACAAATCCGGATTTAGACAAACACAACACAAAAACAAAAACATAAAACACACGAAAACAAGTTGAACATACCTGTTCGCACTGATTTTTGTGAATACCATTACAGAGTGATTTCTTTAATTTTACTGCCAATAATAATTAATAATTTAATAAAAATATATCCTTTTAAAACCAGTTCTTTCAGAAGAACATTTGGGATCAATTCCAACAGATGAAATTCTCGATTCTTTGGCTCCAGAAATAGGAAGAGTTTCTTTCAGCGCGGAATCGAGCTTGGTCGGAGTGTACCCGCATTAGAAACTATACAGTACGATTACGAAAATGACTTAGTGACTCAAATGAAGAAGATATTGTACAACTGGAGGAAAGATCTGACTGTAAAAGCTACTCTATGTTTATTGGAACAAGCTTTAATGAATGTTGGGAGAGGGGCAATGTGCCTGAAAAATATTGTTGATGAGCTTGGTGTTAAAAACCGATTTGAAAGCGGAGAAAATAGGACACAAAAAATGGGTTACGACATAGATTAAATATATCTTGTGTAAATGATAGGCCATGTGAAAGTTTTAATATTGGTTTGATTGATTGATTGATTGATTATTGTTTAACGTCCAGCTAGCAATATTTCAGCTATATTCAGGACGTGAAAAGAATCATAATTTCATTATTAGAACTTCCAATCCTTAGGATTAAAACATGATCTCATACAATAATATGAGAGTATATACAGATAAAAACGATAATTAAAACAATAAAATGTATGAAGCATAACAAATTCTCAGACATTTTAAATTTTACAATACAAATTAATTTCTTTTAAAAACTTTAAAATTGTGTCGCCTGCGACAGTTTTAAATAAATTAAAATATGAATCTACACTATAGAAACGTCCCCGGATGTGTGCCACATCCACACAGTCCATTAAAACATGCTTAATGGTGTATGGGGTGTTGCATGGCACACATTCGGGTCGTGGCTCGTTATTTAAAATATAACTATGTGTCGTCCTGGTATGACCAAAACGACACCTGGTTAAAACCACTTGGTCTCTACGACTTTTATATGATTTAAAATTACTTTGATGCAGATGTGGTTGGATCTCGTGAAGTTTATTGTGAACTTCCAGATCCCAACCACTCTGCCATGTATTAAAAATATATTTTAGAATAAATGATTTAAAATCAGTGAATGGTATTTTACAATTAATTATGTCATTATTTAAGGCATTCTTAGCTTCCCTGTCGACGATTGTGTTTCCATGGATTCCCACATGACTGGGAATCCAGAAGAACACAACCTCTTTACCTAAAGTTGTCAGCGATTTATAAATTTGAATTATTTTTAAAATAAATGGATTTTTAATTTTAGAATTTTCAATTGCCTGAAGACATGACAAAGAATCTGAGCAGATAATAAATTTATTCTCATCTGACGAAGCAATAATTTTTAGTGCAAGAAGGATAGCTTGCGCTTCTGCACTAAATACAGAAGAAGCGGAAGGAAGACGGCGAGTTTCAACACGCTCTCCAAAGACAGCGGCCGATGCAACTTTATCGCCGTCCTTCGATCCATCCGTATAAATTGCAGAATGGTCAGTATAGTTAGATTTTATTTCTGCAAAGTGTTGTTGAATAATTAAAGGGTTTGTGTCAGACTTTTTATGGTTTCTAAGGTCAAAAATAAATACCGGTTTGGGGTTTAACCATGGTGGGTTATGAGGAATTTCAATAGCAGCAATTTCATCTAAATTTATACCAGAATTTTTCAAATGAGGTTTTATTCTGATGCCAAAAGGTTGAATTTTGTTTGCATGCTTTTCAAAAATGTTTTGATAAAGAGGTTTGAAAACACAGTCGTGGGCGGGGTTGCCAGGATATGCCTTCAATTTGGTTCCATATTGCAAAGCAAGCTTTATCCTTCTTTGATACAAAGAAGGCTCGTTTGCTTCTACATATAAACTATTTACAGGTGTGGTTCTAAAAGCTCCAAGACATAGTCGCAATCCCTGATGGTGTATAGTATCAAGGATTTTGACATATGACTTGCGAGCAGAACCATAAATAAAGCAACCGTAATCCAATTTAGATCGAACCAGCGATCTGTAAAGATTGAGTAAAACATCACATTCAGCACCCCAGTCGGTGCTGGATACGACTTTTAAAATATCTAATGCCTTTAGGCATTTATTTTTTAACATTTTGATATGGGGAAGAAAGGTTAGCCTTGAATCAAATATGAGACCAAGAAAAGTAGTTTCTTTTACAATTTTGATATGATTATTATATAATTTTAATTCAGGATCAGGATGCATCTTACGTTTATTACAAAAATGCATCCCAACAGTTTTTGCAGTGGAGAATTTAAAACCATTCTCCATTGCCCATTTCTCTATTCTCTTTAAACACAACTGCAGCTGACGTTCGATATTATTCATACTTTTCCCTCGGTAACATATGAGGAAGTCGTCAACATATAGAGAACCATCAATATTATCTTTTAAAACTTGAGCAAGGCTATTAATTTTAATACTAAATAAAGTGACAGAAAGGATGCTGCCCTGGGGAACACCCATTTCCTGTACAAAAGGGTCAGATAACGTAGAATTCACCCTAACTTTAAATTCTCTGTCAGATAAAAAGTTTGAGATAAAGGTAGGAAGTCTACCTTTCAACCCCATATCAAAAAGATCTTTTAAAATACCATATTTCCACGTTGTGTCATATGCTTTTTCTAAATCGAAAAAGATAGACACAACATGTTCGTTTTTGGCAAATGCGTTTCGAATATATGTTTCGAAACGCACCAGATGATCAATAGTACTACGACCTTGTCTGAATCCACACTGAATATTCGAGATTAGGTTGTTCGATTCTAAAAACCAGACAAGGCGATCGTTGATCATCCTTTCCATGGTTTTACAAAGACAGCTTGTGAGGGCTATAGGCCGATAGTTGGACGCTTCCGAGTGATCTTTTCCTGGTTTTGGAATAGGCACAACAGTGGCCATTTTCCAAATAGATGGTAAGTCACCCGTTTCCCAAATGTTGTTAAGAAGACTTAGAAGACATTGGAGAGAAGATTGTGGCAGATGTTTGAGAAGTTGATAATGGATGTCATCTGGACCACATGCTGTATCGTGAGATTTGTTCAATGAAGTTTTTAGCTCTTCCAAAGAAAAAGGTTTATTATAATCTTCTAAATTTTTTGACTGGAAATTAAGCTTTGATTTTTCTTTTTGAATTTTGATCCGCTGAAAAGTGGGATGATAATTTTCAGCAGAGGAGTGTGTTGCAAATGTTTCGGCCAATTTATTTGATATGTCTGACTCTGATGTTAACAAGTCTTGTCCATCCTTTATATGATGGACATGTGCTTTACTGTTTTTACCTTTAATTTTGCGAATCATGTTCCAAATTTTATTCATGGGGGTATGGTTATTCAGTTTAGAAACAAAGTTACGCCAAGAAGTGCGTCGTCTTTGTTTCGTTACCCTGCGAGCTTTCGCTCGAAAAATTCGGAAATGGTTCAGATTATTTTGAGTTGGGTGTTTATTAAAGCGTCGTTCGGCCTTTTTCCGGTCTTTAATAGCGTCCTCACAGCTGTCATCGAACCATGGTTTACTAGGATGTTTTGGATTTGTCGAGGTCTTAGGAATTGTTTCATCAGCAATTGAAATAAGTGTTTCATTGAATTTTAAAATTGGATCAAAAATAGTTTCAAAAGTATCCGAGTTAAGTCGCTCTATACAGAGTTGTTCAAATAGAGGCCAATTGGCCTTGCCAAATTTATACCGAGCGACTCGTTCTGTGTTTGAAGAGTGTAAAGATTCCAAGATAATGGGAAAATGATCACTGCCACAGAGATCGTCATGGACTTTCCATGAGAAATCGGGCAACAGAGAAGGATCTGCTATTGTAAGATCAATAGCCGAATATGATCCATTCCCAGGATGTAAATATGTATTTGATCCATCATTAAAAATACACAGATCTTCCTGATTCATTAAGCCTTCAATAATTTTACCTTTATCGTTTATTGTGTTACTGCCCCATAAAGGGTTGTGTGCGTTGAAGTCCCCAAATAATATATATGGGGCTGGTAACTGATCAGTAAGATGTTTCAACTGATTTAAATTTAATGAAGAATTCGGTGGTATATACACAGAGCATAAAGTAATTGTTTTGTCTAATGATATTCTAACAGCAACCGCCTGCAGATCAGTGTCGAGATCTACAGGGCTATGTAGAACTTGATCTTTTACAAGAATGGTAGAGCCGCCAGCAGCTCTATCACTCTCGTCTACATATGTGCTGTATATAGAATAGTTTTTTAAAGATATGTTATCACTTCGTTTTAGGTGGGATTCTTGGAGGCAAAATGCAACAGGTAGAAAGGCTTGAACTAATAATGTAATTTCAAGAAAATTAATCTTAAGACCTCGACAATTCCATTGTATTATTGTACCCATTATGGTCTGCGAATAGGGGAATAGTTAACAGTTTTTTTGGGGCTATTCCGCCGGTTTCTGCTGGGGGATCTACTTTTAGATCCAGTATCTGGGGGTAGTGTATCCATGGGATCGCCCCAGATAGTAGTGTCTAGATGATCTAGACTTCCAAACCTGTTGTGGACCTTAATGGGATCCCGCAGCAGTTTTGGAGTACGATCTCCTTTTTGATTTGAGTTTTTATTTGAGTTAGAAGAATTTAAATTGGAGTTGGTATTTTTTGAATTTTTTTTTGGGCTTCTTGAAGAATTGGTTGAGGATTGAGATGGTGCTGAAGACGTAGCTGTTTGAGAGGGTGCTGAAGACGTAGCAGTTTGAGAAGATGAAGATTTTCGTGAAGATTGAATGATTTTGTCTGTTGTTTTGACTGGTAATTTCGAAGGTTCCTGTTTGTCAATGGGCCAGGTGATGATGGTCTGCGTTTCAACTGAAGTGAGAACGCGTTTGGCAACACTGGCATATGACGTTGATGCAGGAGACGAGGGATTATTCGCTGTATTATACAGACGACGAGCCTCAGGGTAAGAGATGTTTTTTTCAGTTTTTATTTTTTGAATTTCTTTTTCCTTTTTAAAATGCTGACAGTCCTTAGATGAGGACATGTGGGCTTCACCACAATTAGCACACTTTGGAGTTTTAGTGCAGGTGAAGCCCTCATGTCCTTCTTCTGCACACTTAAAACAAACCAGGTGACCTCTGCACTGTCCCTTTCCGTGGCCGAACTTTTGACACTTAAAGCAGCGCACAGGGTTAGAGATGTATGCGCTGACTTTAGCTTTGTAGAGACCAATCTTGATGGATTCAGGGACAGTGGGTGTGTTGAAATTCAACAGAAAGGTATTCAGTTTTACCTGAACACCCTGTCTGTTAGCAATAAATCTTTTTACTTTTGTAACACCCTGAGGCTCTAGTTCTGAACAGATTTCGTCGTCTGACAATCCCGAGAGGTCTTCGCCTCGGTAACGAATAATCCCTTGACTTGAGTTTAACGTTCTGTGGGGTGAGCTAGTTATATCTAAATCTACAATTTTGGAAAGTTTCAGTAAATTGAGCGATTGTTGTTTTCTACTGCATTCTATTAGCAGGGAACCGGACTTCATTTTGGTGACGTTTTTAACGTCTCCTGCACAAGCTTTGATAGATTTTTCAATGATAAATGGAGATACTTTTGCCAAAGGTTTAGTTGCGTCTTTACTAGATAATACAATAAATTTAGGCCAACTTTCGTCAACAACCAAATCTTCAAGAGGAAAATCATTTTTTCTTTTTTTTGGACCTTTTTGTGTTAAAGGGGGTGTTTCGGAAGCCATGATAAGAAGATTACGGTTCACCACCCTTGTCACCCACCCGCCACGGAGTGCCAACATGGGCGATGCCTAGAGTCTGCGGATCTCCAGCAGAAAGCATCAGGTGTTCCAAGGGTGGTATACTCAAACAGACGAATTTCTCAATGAACGCATGCCTCGTGCCCGGGGTTACCTGGCGATACAACCGTTCGAAACTCTGTCTACTTGATTGACCCATGAGCCACCGCCTTCTTAACAGCCTGTTACTGAACAACTTTCGTAGTAAGATACACAAGATAAAATCAAGTGACAAGAAGAATGACGACAAGCTTGTTAAGGGCTCGGCATGACCAGCCGATTGACCGAACCGGGTCCATACGGCCTCCCGTCTAGTTGAAGTTAGGGCCAAAGTGGTGTATTGAAAATCGAAACCCGCTGACCCGCACTAATGGATGCAGCAGTGAGTGATCTCTCAACCACCAGGATCCCTTCCTCCACCATCACGGGTTGCAACACACGGCAAACATGTCGCCTCTATAAAGCTGAGGAAGCTTTGCCCTTCAGCCACCGCCTTCTTTGTGAATCCTTAAAGGAAGCTGTCTATCAACTGGTTAATACATTTCATGGAATAGTTTGAAAAGAAATAAATGTTATAGAAAAGCTAAAATGAGAAGGATTCACAAAGGGCAAGACGTGACATGCCGATTCATCGAAGTCAGGGCTAACTCGATTTCCCGTCTAGAAAAAGTAAGGGTTCAGTAGGTTATCGGGAGCGTTTACCCGGCCTACTGAAATCCCGTCCTGTAATCGACACGGGTCGCAACACACGGCAAGTGTTGCCTCTGTTAGCAGACTCTTACTGCAGGCTGAGGAAGCCGTGGGCCTATTCTCCTGTGCCCCGGGTCCCACACGGGGTTTTAATATTGGTGTAAAACTAACTATTTAAATGCTTAAGAATATTTGTTTATCGCTGATTTAGCAAAAATAATTAAGCGTGTTCAGTGAAACTGACGGAAAACCGTAGTTTACAATTTTAATTAAATAAAAGTGCACAAAATGCATAATTAAGGGGACAATACATATATATTTTATTTCTAAGCATGAGTTTTCAGATATGTTTTTAATTTCTTTATCAATTATAAAAAAGCGGGATTCGTGTTGAAAGGGCACTCAGGGTTTATACTATTTTCATTTAAATCTTACGGTTTGAGCATTTTTCAACTGGTTGTTTATTGCGTTTGAGTTCAGATGGAATTCTCTTCAGCAAATATATTGAGTCATTAATCCGTTGACTATATTTTTCTGTTCACCGCTGCTTATAACAGAAGCAGGTATCTTGAGTGTGATTGATCATTTGATATATTTGCTGTGCACCGCTGTTTAAAACGACAGCAGGTTTCGAGATTTATTTATCATATTGTAAATACAGATGGATGAGTTAAGGAAACAGCGCGGAATACTCTTTTCGCCAAAAATTTAAAATGAATAGTTGGTTTAAAAAGCTTTTTTAGTTACACCCGAATGCTGATTACCTTTTTTCAAATTCTTAAATCTAAAATAGCGCTGTTCTAATGCTTAGACAATGTCGAATGAGCAGGAAATTTAGGAGAAATAGTTCCGTGGTCAATACGTTGTATGCATATGCAAGAAGGGTATGCAATAGGTCAATGCTAAGATCAAGGCTGGTTGCAGTTCATTTTTTAAAAGAAAATTTCTTAAGGTATCCTACCCATAATTGAAGTCACCGTTCCGGGATTTTTTTTCATACTGTCAATTTTAATTGATTAGTGAATATAACTTCAAGGTTGCATCCGTAAGCAGTTCTCTTTACGCCAATAATTTTAATTAATGAGTTTAGTTGTTTTATACAGCGTTTTCAGCTGCACCAAAATAACAGTTTATTTACCTTTTAACATTTTAAAATCTAAAATATCGGTGACCTAATACCCTGATAATGTCGACAGGACAATGAGAAGAAATGGTCCCGCGTTGAGTACATTGTATGCATTTTCAAGAGGAATAAGAAATGTGTCAACAAAAATGCTACGATCAAAGTTGGTTGCAAGTTATTTAAAATAATTTTAAAATAACTACTGTGTTAATAATTTGTAATAAAAAAAACCAAAACAATCATGATGGTCGATATACTTTTTGTTTTAAATATAAGCGATTTATATTTGATTTCTAAGAATATTGTGTGTCTTAAAAACCATTAAAAAATAGTAACAGATTTGTCAGTTGGCTTGGTAAGATGTCAATTATGACATTATACAATAATAAGTTGCGTACAAAAAGGGACATACTATTTCTTTGAAATAATTATTTCCGATAATTTTGAACAGATAACAAAGGAATAATATCAGCCGCAAGACAAAAATAAACGAAGAAAAGACAAGATATTTCTTAAGTAAATACATTCAAAGGTGTTCGAATTTAAGACACGAGGAAAACGTGAGCCGCAAAAATAATAATAGAGACACATAATATTTCTGTGAAATGAAAAAAATTACGATAGTTTCGAGTAAAAAAGAGAACTATTGAGACAAAATATTCACATCAATAAAATCCGATGAATTCTAATGTCAGACACCAAAAGGTACACAAAAAAACTAATAGGCACAACATATTTCTGTAAAATTAATAACATAGGAGGAAATTGAATATCTGTGAAGAGAAAAAATGTGACATGTAGATATAGATCGTGTCCAATAATTACGCCTGATAGTGCTGGTATATGTTTAGAATCAGGTGAGGAAAGCTGTCCAGGTAAAAATGTTGCCTTAACGTATTTGGTAAGGTTTGCAAAAAAGACGTGAGTTTTGGTTTAAATAATGGTGAACAAGTATGGACATTGTAAGAACACAGACGAGAACAACTTATGGAATAGTTCGTTTACTAATTATCATAATGAGGTTGCAAGTTCGAGTCTTACTGTAGAAGGATGTGATTTACTTCAGTCTAAGCTGGCCACTTTTCTTATCGATAGTGAAGGTTTTTTCGAGATCTCCAACGTCCTCCACAATAAAATCCAAACGCCACGATATAACAAACAACTGTTTGAAGTTTTGTGAATGTTGTTTAACGTCACTTTCCTTCCTTCGGCAGGAAATCTGACATTTCATGAATAAATTTTGGAGTCAAGCGCATTCTGCCCGCAGTGAGACTCGAACCCGCGATCTCAGTGTTCCCAGACCACATGAGCAGTAGTAGACAAACTACCTGAACCAGTCGGCCCTCGAGCCCCACTAACAATTGTGGAGGCGTACAAACACTAATCAAAGTATCCTTTTATTTCTTACAAATAAATCGATTGTTTACTAATTCTTTTTGTTTTAGCGTAGATGAGTATTATTTAATATACTTAATATTGAATGTACATGCGTTTAAGTATCTTTCTGTATTTAGACGAAATCGTGTGTATGATCACTAGTAAAATTCAATTGTATTCTCTTAAAACAGTATATTTGTGTTCCTTTGTTATGAGTTAGATATGAGTTGTCGATGCTCAGTTTCTTCAGAAAATAATATATCGTATCGCCATATTAGATGTTAAATAGCATGCAGTATATTACCGACATGTTCACAGTTGCTTACTAAGTACTCGTGTTTAAATCGTGTAAGATTCTGAGAAAAAACACCTGACGATAGGATTCCCACTCCGAAGCTTTGAATATAGACCTAGGAACCAGTTTTGACACCAGTAATAAATACAGTTGGGTGCAGTCCTAACATAACATGCTAGTTAACTTGAAAAGCAGAGATTCTGACTGCTTTAAGTTAACTTCGAGCAGAGAATTTGACTGGTTTGAGCAGAGAATTTGACAACCAAGTTAACTTGGGCTGTTCTTTTGACAATTTTTTTATACAATATATTTCTGTCCATTTGACAATTTGTTGACAATTTCTGTCCACTGGACATTTTTGTTCTTTTGACAATTTTTGTCCACTGGACTTTTTTTCTTTTGACAATTTCTGTCCTCTGGACAATTTTTTTTCTCTTGACAAGTTTGTCAACAGGACATTTTTTGTGACAATTTTGTCACGTGACAATTTTGTCCACTGGACATTTTTTATTTTGGAAATTTTTGTCGACATGCTAACCTTTCGACTGCACTTTAAAACAATTTTGACTTTTCCTTTTTAATGTTTTTTGACAATTTTTTCGAAAGACCGACTGGTTGTACCGTACGTCCATTTATTTTATCTGCGCGTTGTCGGAATGAAAGGTATACGAAAGATGAAAATCAAATCCTTTGTCGTTTATTAAAATCCTACTACCAAAAAAAAAACAATCGATAAAATACAAAATTATAGTTAATGAAAGAATTTAAGTTTTGTTTGTTATTTACGTGTTTCTGTAGGATATCAAATGTTTTAAATCTTACGGCTCGGAAACATATTCCTTATTGCGCCGTTGTTTCCTTTAATTAAATATTAATGTATAGTCCAATAAAGTGAGACATATCTTTGTTATATAAATATCTATCATTCAAGCAATTCTTCGATATCATAATATAAATTACAACTCTTGAACTTAGCAATCATTCAAAATATAAATTAAGTCGACATGTATCCAATTGAAAGTACATTCAATATCCAAAATGTGATAATAATAAAAAAAGGTTAAAAATCTATGAGAGTTCTGTATTTTAACCACTAAATCTTATTAAAGTACAGAACAATTAAACAATAATGTAAAATATCTTATATTTACAATATTTAAACCCACATTTTGGTTGCATCTTTTGGGTATTAGGAATAATTTTATATGTAAAATATGGTTTTAATTCCATCAATAATATCCCCAGAGTGATTTTATACATAAAAGTATGGTTTTTACTTTTATAGCTCAGGTCTCAGGATTGATATTATATGTAAAATATAGTTTTTTTTCCCATCACTATGGTCACAGGAATGATTTTATATGTGAAATATGGTTTTTAATTGCATCGCTTATGTCTCCAGAGTGATTTTATATGTGAGATATTGTTTTTATGGCATTACCAAGGCTTCAGGAATGATTTGATATATGAAATATGGTTTCTAGTTGCATTGCTAAAGTATCGAGATTGATTTTATATGTTAAATATGGATTTTAATTGCATAGCTTAGGTCTCCAGAGTGATTTTATATCTGAGATATTGTTTTTTGTGGAATAAAAAAGGCTACAGGAATGATTTTATATGTGAAATATGGTTTCTACTTGCACTGCTAAAGTCTAGAGATTGGTTTAATATGGTAAATATGGATTTTAATTGCATCTCTTATGTCTCCAGAGGGATTTTATATGTGACATATTGCTTTTTATGGCATTACCAAGGCTTCAGGAATGATTTTATATGTGAAAAATGGTTTCTAGTTGCATTGGTAAAGGGTCGAGATTGATTTTATATGTTGAATATGGATTTTAATTGCATCTCTTAGGTCTCCAGAGTGATTTTATATGTGAAATATGGTTTCTAGTTGCATTTGTAAAGTGTCGAGATTGATTTTATATGTTAAATATGGATTTTAATTGCATGGGTTAGGTCTCCAAAGTGATTCTGTATGTGAGATATTGTTTTTTATGGCATAACCAAGGCTACATGAATGATTTTATATGTGAAATATGGTTTCTAGTTGCACTGATTAAGTCTCAAGATTGGTTTTATATGTTAAATATGGATTTTAATTGAATCTCTTATGTCTCCAGAGTGATTTTATATGTGACATATTGTTTTTTATGGCATTACCAAGGCTTCAGGAATGATTTTATATGTGAAATATGGTTTCTAGTTGCATTTGTAAAGTGTCGAGATTGATTTTATATGTTAAATATGGATTTTAATTGCATCTCTTAGGTCTACAGAGTGATTCTATATGTGAGATATTGTTTTTTTATGGCATAACCAAGGCTTCAGGATTGATTTTATATGTGAAATATGGTTTCTAGTTGCATTGCTAAATTCTTGAGATTGATTTTATATGTTAAATATGGATTTTAATTGCATCACTTAGGTCTCCAGAGTGATTTTATTTGTGACATATGATTTTTTATTACACTGCTAAAGTCTTTCTAGTGATTTTATTTGTTAAATATATTCTTTAATTGTATTGCCAAGGTTTCACGATATATGCATAATATGGTTTTAATTCCATCTATATTGTCTCAGGATTTATTTTATATGTAAAATATGGTTTGGAATTGCATGGCTAAGGTCTCCAGAGTGACTTTATATGTGAAATAGAGTTTTTAATTTCATTGCTTCAGTGTCATTAGTGATTTTGTATGTTAAATATGGTTTTTAATTGCATCACTTAGGTCTCCAGAGTGATTTTATATGTGAAATATGGTTTTTGATTACATTGCTTCATTATCATTAGAGATTTTATATGTTAAATATAGATATTAATTGTATTTTAAAAGTTTCAGGATTGATTTTATATGAGAAATATGATTGTTTAATTCCATCACCATGTTCACTTTGGTGTCAGGATTGATTTTATATGTTGAATATTTTGTTTTAATGGTATTGCCAAGGTTTCAGGATTGAATTTATATGCAAAATATGGTTTTTAATTGCATGGCTAAGGTCTTTAGAGTAACTTTATATGTGAAATATAATTTTTAATTGTATAGCTTTAGTTTCTTTAGTGATTTTATATCTAAAATATTCTTTTTAATCACATGGCTAAGGTCTCCAGAGTAACTTTATATGTGGAATATGGTTTAAATTGCATTGCTATAGTCTCCTGATTGATTTTATATGTTAAATATAGTTTATATTTGCATTATAAATGTCCCAGGATTAATTTCATATGTGAAATATGGTTCTTAATTGCATTGCTATGGGATCAGGATTGATTTGATATGTGAAATAGGGTTTTCAATTGCATCGCTTAAGTATTTGGAGTGATTTTGTATGAGAAATATGTTTTTTAATTGCATCGCAAAAGTTTCTGGAGTGATATAATGTATCTAATATGGTTGTTATTTTATATTTCTATTTTCTCAGGAGTGATTTGATATGAAGAAGAAGTTTTAATTTAGGATTTTATGGGTGATTTGTTTTAAATTGTGGATTTGAGGTTAAAACACATATCCTAAGATGTAGGTAGCAAAGATTTGAAAACTAATTAATATTATTTAGTGTGAAATTAAAAGTGAAATGTAAATATTAATAATAGATTTAATGATACCGACATACAGGTGAGTTGTAACAGTATTATTATTAAATAAAAATATTACAGGTTAGGATTTATACTTTTATATTTTTATTCAACTACAGAAAAAATATGATTGTTCAATCATAATAACAATAACATAATAATAATAGAAATGTAGGGAGAGCTACAGTCTTAATATGTAACCACAACGGCTTGCTATACATTTACCGAAACGCGGACGGGAAAGAAATCCTTTTCTTTAAAATAGACTGCCGTAGATTTTGTTAACTAATTTTTGGTGATCGTGACAATTTGTAACGAAATGATTAAATAAGCATATATTTTAACTTTTTGTACAAAGGGACATTTTGTAACTTGAAAATTGAAAAGCAGAGATTTTGTCCACTGGACATTTTTGTCACGTGACTATTGAAAAGCAGAGATTTTGACAATTTTTGTCCACTGGACATTTTGGTCACGTGGCAATTGAAAAGCAGAGATTTTGACAATTTTTGTCCACTGGACATTTTTGTCACGTGACATTTGAAAGCAGAGATTTTGACCGTTTTTGTCAATTTGACAAAAGCAGAGATTTGGACCGTTTTTGTCCACTTGACAAAAGCAGAGAATTTGACAATATTTAAAGCAGAGATTTGGACAAAATTTTGTCCTGTCAAAGCGGTCAAATTGACTGGTTTTTGGTCAAAAAGCAGAGATTTTTTTTCTCAAAAGCAGAGATTTTGACCAGAGATTTGGACTGGTTTAAGTTAACTTTATGTTATGTTAGGACTGCACCTAACTGTATTTACAACAGTAATTGAAATTGAAAAATTAACAATTTACATTAAAATTGTTAATTGTATCAGTCATTTATGTTTGTTAATGCTGTCAATCATTTATGTGTTTATCCCCTGTCTCCTTCCAAGGTGTGCTGCTCCACCCTTTCAAGTTGTACAATGCTGGAATTTAAAATATTCAATGGTGTAAAGTGTCCATTGTGCTATAAGATTGTACCCTGTAAACCAAACCGGAACAAAAGAATGTGATGTATGCGTTAAACAAGAGGCTTAATTAAAAAAAACTTTTTTGACTGAACAATAAATCAGACGAGGCGTAATAAAAAAAAATTAAGTAAAAAATAAACAATATCATAACATCAATAAAACAAAAAAAAATCACTAACACAAATACTCAATACACTCCTCAAACTAATCGGCACAGGATCGTTTTGGGTAAGAGAAATGTCAGGTCTTCCTATTGGTGAGGGTATCTAATTGCGTTACATAGATTTTCAAACAGTGTAAGATCATGGCGTTTTCCATGAAATTATCAGTTACGATCTGTAGGACTGATAAAGCAAAACAATTCAACAATGCATAATTACTGCTATACCATTACTTAGTAATAACCTAAACTTGGCAAAAGTAGTTATTTTACTATATGTAATTGGTATTCAGAGGTATCATGATAATTTCTCTTATTTTCGATGATTGGTAGTTATAGATTATTTACGTTTTCCGAAACGAGATGCGTTTTCTCATACATATCTTCTAAGGGTGATAGCCCTCAGATGAGATAACGAGAAAATGCATACTAAACGACGTCTTGACAGCGAACTGAGATGGGCCCATCTCACGCCAGTAGAGTGAGATGGAATAATACCGCACACAAAGATTAAAGGAAAACACTGCAAAATGGCGATAATGGTAAATATCAGTTATAGGCATGACATCTGTAAAATATACTCTTAACAATTTTCTAAGCTAAATGAACAAGTCAATACTAATATAAGTTCAAAGCCACATATCTTACGAATTTTATTTAGTCAGTGGATTTTTTTATTTACTTGTTTGTTTAAATGGGGCTAAAACCGCTTTTAGCATTTTTTTTGCTATATCATGGCGTCAAGTTTATGCGAAGCCATAGACTTTATACACAATTCTAATATGACGTCCTTTAAACGCTTTGGAAATACACCTCTATTTAAATATTCAATAAAATGCGGTCTGCTGATGTTTTTGCTTGCCTTTTTTTATGTATTATGAAAATCCAAAAGAAAAAGTGTTTTCAAGATAACACTTTCGTATTCTATAGAATGCATTTCGCTACCTTGTGTTTTAAAAAGACCCTGCGCTGTTCACAATGATGTTTAATGGTTATCTGACAAACCCCGAGACTTTTCACGCCTCCACCGCAAACAAATTTACTGTTACACTATTAAAATAAAAACACAACTGAATGTGAAAATGTTGATTTTAATATACCCCAGTTTGGATCTACACCAGGAGCATAACTGGACCAAATACGCTAAGCAGTTTTCATTTGTTAAGCAAACACAGCAACGCAGTCATAGACACGGCTGACGGGACTAATGCAACAAAGCATTCAATTTGTCGTACTTTGTTAAAAATATATTGTTAATAGATGTGTAAGTTTGTTTTTAATTTATATTTCTTCTTTGTTTCTTTCTAATTTTACATGAGAATAAAAATAATTTTGTAAAAAAGGAGAATCTCACAAACTGGAACAGCCACAATAAACCTTTACTTATACATTTCTATATTTTCATACCACAATCGAGCCAATTCACGGCTGCTTCAATTTTATATTAAGGCCTACCCATATTTCGATAATCCATAAAATTGGGAGCAGCTGTAATTATTTCTTAAACTATATTCATTTGATAAACTAAAATAACAAAAACAGAATGCAAACATTTATTCGGGTTTTTCATAACTATATTCTGATATATCTCCATGAATACATGCAATGGAAGGACGACTCTTTGTGCTGATAGAAGGATGCGCTGTAGCTAAGGATATAGTTATGTCCATGTCGAATGACTTGTTATTTATAATATCAAATAAACAGTGACAAGTTGAATAATAATTTCAAGTCCTGGTTATATCATACAGTATGTCAAATCGTCTTTTGTTATCTGCATAAAATTGTATTATGTTCTTTTAAAAGTGTTATTGTTGATATATTTAACGGTGTTTGTGATTATTTAAATACTGGTCAGCATGCATTACAGTAATGTGTAAAACTGAGTACAGTATTGGAAAAGTAACATAACGTGTCAAAGTGTATACAGAAGACTACACTTATCAATACAATATGTTATTTGTAAACCGAGTACAGTATTGGAAAAGTAACATAACGTGTCAAAGTGTGTACTGAAGACTACACTTATCAATGCAATATGTTATTTGTAAACTGAGAACAGTATTGGAAAAGTAACATAACGTGTCAAAGTGTGTACTGAAGACTACACTTATCAATACAATATGTTATTTGTAAACGTGGTAACTGTATCCAGAAATGATGTAATACTAAAGTGCTCATAATAAATACGCATATTCTTGTCTTCTTAAAAAACCGAAATATCAATACATTTTTTAAAATTAAGTCATTGCAAAAATTATGCGCAACAATTTGCGTTGTAATATAATTTGATAAAAAACAAGGTTATTAAAAGTACAAAAGAACATTTTTATAGGATTGCTACAATTTTTCATAAACCATTGTTAAACATCTTTACAACAATTTGCGTTGTCATATAATTTGGAAAAAAATCATTGTCAATATTATTTAAAGTACTGCGAAACAGCTTCAACATGTTTGTTGTTACTTTGACGTTTGCATTACTGGTCGACGTTCTACTTACTTCAAAATACGTTTGAGAAAGAATGAAAACAGTTCTAATACTGGTTATCGGATGTATTAATTTAATTCAGGTAAGTGTAAAATTACTTATTAATCTTTAATGTTGCACCTGCAATTTTTATATTTAAAACAGTTCAACCACAAAACGTCTATCTCAATTTCCGTTGGTCCATCCCTTTCACCTGTTGATTTATTGATCTTTATGTCTATAGCTGAAAAATTGCTCGCTTGACGTTTAACAATCATTAAATTAACCAATGAATCTTCCCTAAATACGCTGGGTCAATTGATCAAAACATTTTTGTTCATTATGGGGTGTATTTCAGGCCATAATACGATAAGCCGAGCAGCAGATAATGTGGGTGACATATTTGGAGAGTTTGGGTCCTTTCATGATAAAGACCTTATGAAAAGCTTAACAATAGGCTAAAGCTTTTCCTATACATTTTCCAGTTTAATTTTTTAAGGTTACTCATCCTTAGTAGCTGTTTATACATAGTTGGCAGACTTTATCGAGTCTAAAATATAGCAGAAATATTTTTCGTTTGATGTTAACATTTGTTTAATCAATTTGCTTAAAAGCCGCAGGTTAAAATGAAACATACTAACATTTGCAAAAAATCCGCACACAGCTTACAAGCATACAAATTTTAAGTAAACACACGTAACAAAACAAATACTAGGCTTAAGAAACGCATTTTAAATACGTTTTATCATGAATAAACCTCTGCGCATGAACTGAAATTTGATGTGTTAAATACAAATGTATTTTACCATTAAACAGAAAGCAGTTGTTTGTTTTAACATTTATTTTCACTAGGTATTCATATTGAAAATATAAGGCCTGACTATGTTCTTATTAATATGCATCTCGCCTGTAACGTATTTTTATAATTTTAATTCATCAGCATCCCTATATATTTATAAGGGTTTGAAGAAAGCTACCAACCAATACACTTATTAAGTATTGGATCGACAAACATGACGATACAGCATAAACAAAAAATGAAAGACAAGTCTAGATTATGCAGCGATACGAATATATATTATTTATATCTGTTTTCAATTATTTGCACAACATAGACAGAATACCATAATGGCAGTCAATGTACGTGTTTGTTAAACATTTAAAAACATATTTAAGTAACAAACCGCGTTTAAAACTAGATACATTTTTTACATATTTTCTTAATATTGATATTAAATTATACTGACATATCATGTATGTGGTTAGATGTTTGTGGTTAATTAATATTACGTTTTTATTTTGTTTCAATTAATGTTTTATAATGGCAGTAGCTTAATGAATAGTTTCAATGTCGTTTAATATAATTATGTGATTTATTTCAGTGTAAAGAGGTACCTATAGAGCGAGTCTCACCAGAATTGCGTAAGTCATATTTTCATCTGGAATCGTTTAAGACAGATAGTAAGGCCTTTGAAGTGTTGATTAAATAAAAATGTAAACACTAGTTTCGTTAAATATATAGTCATTTCAAGAAAATGTTTTTTCGCAACTGATGGCTACTTGAAAAAATCAGTGTTAAATTGAAACGTCAACTATCAAGTTTTATTTACAGCGAAAAGGGAAGTCTATTAGCAAATTACATTGTTAAAAGTACATGTACATTGATTGCATTATTTTATAATGTACGTCGAAAAATTGTGTTACTAGTTTGGGCAGCCATTCGTTTTTAGAATATTGGTTTTGTGTAAGGACATTTCAACACTCCTAAAATGCAAAATCCAATTAACAATTGTCTTCATTATTTATACTTTGTTTGGAGTATTGTCCTTACACAAAACCAATATTCTAAAAATAGAAATAAAACATACGTGGTTTACATGGTACAAGTCTAGGACACATTGTGCATCTTACACCATTGAATACTTTGAAGTAAGGCTCTGTACAAACCAAAGGTCCACGAGAAGCACAATCTATGGCGGTACAGAGCCTTACTTCAAAGTATTCAATGGTGTAAGATGCACAATGTGTCCTAGACTTGTACCATGTAAACCACGTATGTTTTATTTCTACACTTTAAGAGTAAAACTATTTAACAATTGTTTAAACATACATTACTCACCAAATAGATAGAAGGATAACAGATTTCTTGTTGATTATCAGGGTATTCACTGCGTACTGAAGTTGTCTTTCAAATAAAATTAGATGTAGCTGAAAAATTAATTAGATGGAGAAAATCTTTAACGTGCATATTTGTTTAAATGCCTATCATTTTCCCATCATTTGCGTGTGTTATTCGATATCCCACTAGAATGAATATTTCATTTTTTAATCTTCATAATTACCAAGGCCTAACCTAAATCAAACATTACATGAATATCATTGTTATAGTCCTCTACAGTATTCCAATTTTTATGTTGATTTGACATAAGTCCAAACCTGAAAAAAGTAGAAATTGTACATTTGCACGATTACAGATTCTGGTCAAATATTCTCCTGTAAAACCAATTGATTTTTTTTATGTAGTAGACTACCTCGTTTAACCTGATATGTATTTCAAGGTAATCAATTTAGATATACCAGATGCGAATCTTGTCTATGATTGATTGATTGATTGAATTTCTGCTTTACGTCCGGTGAGCAGTATTTTAGCCATGTGTAACGGACTGCACAATTTTAGTGAAAATTTAAAACTACACAATCCTACATAATGGTTCTTATTATTTTATTAAGTATATGCTTTTTACATAAAAAGAGGCAATATCCATTCACAAACCTCATACCTAATATCATAACACTGTGCATCTAATGCTAAAATTAACTTGTGAAACATAACAGGGACTAAAATACAAACTGCTGGATTGGAAACGTCACATCAAAATGTAAATTCATACATATGTATGTATGAACAATGTTAGAGTTTATTTTGCAATCTCCACGCAAAGGATTCTGGGTATCCTACGTCAACCACAATCACCTCTGCCATACCACTGGTTGACATTGTGAGAGATATCTCTCATGGATGATAAGTTTCGCGTACAAACGCAGTAATTTCAATATAAAACTGTATCAAAAGTGTATACAAAGACTGTATAGAAATAAATAGGATCTCGTGTATTTTTTTTTTTTACAAACATCGTTCTTCGTTTACAAGCGTCACGAGCAGACGACAAATGTAGTCCCGCAGTAAATGGAGGATGACGTGTGGCAGAGGTTATATCAAGGAACCAGTTATGTTCTTTGTGCCTGAGTGTTTATTTTTAAGCACATACATGTTTTCTTTTAAAATGTCTTAACCAATGCGAGTTTGGATTTTTGATGGATAAATTTGGCTGTAAAACCTGCTCCTGTAAACCGAATGAATACTGATCGCTAGATCGTTTGCATTTCAGAGAATATGTACCATGAATAAAATTGATCAATTGAATGATTAGCGCCGAGTTAGTTGAAGTAGTTTAGTAACCTTAAGGGGTACACCTTTTAAAACAAATGTGTTCCTGTATGTCCAATAAATGCTTGCAGTTTTGTAATTTCTTACGCGTCTTAAGTGTCAGACTTGCAAAAGAGACCACCTTTGAAATTATGAGTTATTTCTAGATTGAAATGCAAAAGCATTTTCATTCACACGCGTTCGTCTAAACATGACTCACCCTTTATATAATTTGTAAGCAATACTAGTACTATGTGTTTGAATATTTGAAAAATTGTTAATGTCACTTTGAGTAGTTTTTCAGCTATATTTTGTACTTACGATAGTTTCAAATGCCACACATGAATTAACAGCCTAGATTACCTACTAGATATTAACAAGGAATTGTATTTGTCAATCATTTGACTGTTGATCGTTATAAGGAACATAGTATATTGACGCATCATTAGATTATAAACACAAACATGTTTTGAAATGATAAAATCACAAAAAGGATCATTATTTTTTATGAGGAAATTATTTTAAACATTTATTCTAATATAACGTCCTTCAAACGTTTGACTTTTGCTACGTTTTGTTTTCAATGGACGTTCAGTGCAAACCGCGTGACTTTTCCTGCCTCAACCGCAAACGAATTTTCCAAAATGAAAACAAAATCGAATTTGAAAATGTTGATTAAGTGTGGAAAATAACTGTTGATTTAAATTTGCACCATTTTGGATCTACAACAGGAGCACTGGGACAATACTGGGACGGTTCCCAGTTCTAGACCCACAGAGCAGCCCAGCGCGTCTCCATATGGCTGATAGAGGAGACCCTCTCGTTGGGGGGTTGTCAGGTCATAATACGGAAAGCCTGGCCGCGGAACATAGTGGGTAACGTGTTTGTAGAGTGCCACTCTCCTTGCACGATAAAGATCCCTTTTGTAGATTTCGAAAAAGAGTAGGCTTATTGTAGCCGCTACAAAAAGCTAAATTCTCCGACCCTACCCAATACTCCATACTTTCCAGTGGCATTCAAAATTGTGTTCCCTGTTTCCCACCCCACCCCTTTTTCATTTGATGTATTGTGTGCTAACTTGTTCCCGTTCTGAATATAGCTGAAATCATGCTCGCTGGACGTAAAGCAAACATCCAATCCAATCAATCGACCAAATGCGGGAAGCAGTTTTCATTGTTCACGCAAACACAGCAACACAATCACAGACACGGTGATTGATGGAATCAAGCATTCAGTTGTGTCGTTCATTTTTATGATTGTAAAATTCTATTGTCATTGTTAATAAATATGTTAGTTTGTTTTTAATTTTTATTTCTTCCCTTTTTCTACCAAGTTCACACGAGAAAAAAAATAATTGTGTAACCAGATAGGATTTCCGAAATTCGGAACTGCCAAAATAATATTTGTAGTCGAGAATTGTCAAATATCTATTTTTTCATATCAGAATTAAAAAAGTTTATGGCTGCCCCAATTTTATGGATTATTTAAATATGGGTAGGCATCATATTCATGATATTTGACCACTCGCTAACACTTGTTGAAAAATATTCATTAATATAATCCCTACCCATATTTAAATAATCCATAAAATTGGGGAAGCCATGAATTATTTCTTATAAATATTTATTTTGTTACTGTAGAGCCTAGATGTCCGCCAGTCTGTGCGATTTTCTGTCCGTTTGGCAATGTGTTGGATGTCCATAGATGTCCTATATGTAAATGTAAATCAGGTACGGTGATGTACTACTGATCACAAAAAACAGGTAAGGTGATGTTCTACTGTTGACATAAACAGGTATGGTGATGTCTTAGTGATGGCATTAACAGGTACGTTGTATCCTGATGACAAACAGGGAAGGTGATGTCCTACTGATGACATAAACAGGTACGGTGATGTCCTACTGATGACATAAACAGGGAAGGTGATGTCCTGCTGATGACATAAATAGGTAAGGTGATGTCCTTCTGATGACATAAATAGGTAAGGTGATGTCCTTCTGATGACATAAACAGGTACGGTGATGTCGTACTGATGACATAAACATGTACGTTGTATCCTACTGATGACATAAACAGGTAAGGTTTTTTATGTCCTTCTGATGACAAAAACAGGTAAGGTTATGTCCTTCTGATGACATAAACAGGTACGTTGTATCCTACTGATGACATAAATAGGTAAGGTAATGTCTTTCTGATGACATGAACAGGTACGTTGTATCCTACTGATGACAAAAACAGGTAAGGTGATGTCCTACGGATGACATAAACAGGTAAAGTGATGTCCTACTAATTTACTAATTACTTTAATATGTACGCTGATGTCCTTCTGATGACATAAGCAGGTACTTTGATGTCCTAGTGATTACATAAAAATGTACAGTGATGTCCTACTGATGACATAAAAATGTACAGTGATGTCCTACTGATGACATTAACAGGTACAGTCAACTGATGACATTAACAGGTACAGTAATGTCGAACTTATTACGTTAACAGGTACGTTGATGTCCTACTGATGACATTAACTGGTACGGTAATGTCCTACTGATGAAATAAACAAGTAAGGTGATGTCCTACTGATGACATTAACAGGTACGTTGATGTCCTACTGATGACATAAATCTTACAAAGAGAAAATAGAAATTACTGTTATCGTAATATCAAAACATTACTAATGAATGTTACTTACTTCAAAGCATATTCTTGCCTTTACTTCCATTTATAACAAATAGACTATAATGTTGTTACCTCATCCGATAAGTTTTTCAAAAACTGATTTTATATCATAGTCACGCAGAATTTGGTTTTATTTAATGAACTGTTGAAAACACTGAAAGAGATAAGTAACTGTGACATTTGTATTGGCAATACTGACCTGCCCTATTTTATTTTAATTTACAAATGGACTTATTGCGTGCAAGGCTTTCCGTATTATCAAAATATAAGACACACCTATGCGGCCACCTCACCTACACTAGGGTCAGATGAAAGCGGGAAATCATTATATAAATGTAGTTTCAAAATAAAGAAGTGTAAGTTTTTTTTATCAAGTATCTAAGCACACATAAGTTAAACACAATCTGGGTAGTATGAGGAAACGGAAACATAGATGTCTTACTTTTCTCAGATAATAATGATTTGTATATAGTTGTTTTAAACTTTTCATAAGTTTGTGTGATACATCCATCGTATTTATAATGTTACAGTAAAAACCTATAATTCCGTTTGTTCTTTTAAATATCGTTAGGTTGCAGAAATGATATTTTGCCCCACCCAACTGCATCCTGTGATTCTGTTTCTAAGTCTTGTCCATCTAAATACGTCTGTAATATACCAACATCAAGAAAAGATCACGGTGTCTGTTGTCCAAGCCGTAAGTATACATAATTTCATGCACACTAATATGGCAAAGAGTCATGCGGACTACTATACGGCAGTGTAACTCACAATATTGACGCGCTTTGGGCAATATATGATCACATTTCCTGGCATTAGCCTCTATCAGATGTTATCTAAAATTTAACAAATTGGGTATTAATCCTACCACTATAATGGCAACAAAGGGCAAGTACAACAAGATAATAAACCAGAGGCTCTTAAGAGCCTGTATCGCTCACCTGATTTTATAGGAAATGAAGATGGCATTTCCCTGATGTTAAAGTTAGTCCTGTAATTTTCAATAAACTTTAATTAGGACCATCCAAACAATATTACTAGAAAGCTTTGTTTCATTGGTTAACCGGTTGTATAGAGAAGATTTTTTTTTTTTGCCCATAGGGTCCAATGTTAAACTAAGTCCTGCGGCGGTGGTGGCCAATTTGAATTTCCAATTGCCATAAAAAACATAAACTTTATAAAGGACCATCCAAACAATATTGCTAGTAAGTTTTTGTTTCAATTGATTAACCGGTTTCAGAGAAGAAGCCTTTAAAAACTTTTTCCCCTAGGGTCGTATGTTAAACTTAGTCCTGCGGTAGCGGTCATTTTGAATTTCCAATTGCCATAAAAAACAAACTTTATAGAGGACCATCCAAACAATATTGCTAGTAAGTTTTTGTTTCCATTGATTAACCGGTTTCAGAGAAGAAGCCTTTAAAAACTTTTCCCCATAGGGTCCTATGTTAAACTAAGTCCTGCGGTAGCGGCCATTTTGAATTTCCAATTGCCATAAAAAACATAAACTTTATAGAGGACCATCCAAACAATATTGCTAGTAAGTTTTGTTTTGATTGGTTAAACGGTTTCAGAGAAGAAGCCCTTTTAAACTTTTTTCTCATAGGGTTGAATGTTAAACCAAGTCCTGCGGTGACGGCCATTTTGAATTTCCGATTGGGATAAAAAAACATTAACTTTATAGAGGACCATCCAAACAATATTGCTAGTAAGTTTTGTTTCCATTGGTTGACCGGTTTCAGAAAAGAAGCCTTTCAAACTTTTTCCCATAGGGTCCTATGTTAAATTAAGTCCTGCGGTGGCAGCCATTTTGAATTTCCAATTGCCATAAAAAACACAAACTTTATAGAGGACCATCTAAACAATATTGCTAGTAAGTTTTTGTTTCCATTGATTAACCGGTTTCAGAGAAGAAGCCTTTTAAAACTTTTTCCCATAGGGTTCTATGTTAAACTAAGTCCTGCGGTGGCGGCCATTTTGAATTTCCAATTCCCATCAAAAACACAAACTTTATAGAGGACCATCCAAACAATATTGCTAGTAAGTTTTGTTTTGATTGGTTAAACGGTTTCAGAGAAGAAGCCCTTTTAAACTTTTTTCCCATAGGGTCCTATGCTAAACTAAGTCTTGAGGTGGCGGCCATATTGGTTTACCAATCAAAATAAAAAACACAAACTTTGTAAAGGTCCATCCAATGAACATTATGGCCAAGTTTGGTTGATTGATTAATGGTGTTTAACGCCCGAGCAGCAATATTTCAGCTATATTCAGGCGAAGGCCAAGTTTGGTTTCAATTGGCCAAATGGTTTCAGAGAAGAAGATTAAAATGACGACGCCGCCGACGGACGCAAAGTGATAACAATAGCTCACATGACCCTTTGGGTCAGGTGAGCTAAAAAGAAAATGAACCAAAAGAGACGGAAGAGACAAAGACACACTGTGACAAACTCTTAAGATTAAACCAGTAGTTGAAAAAAAATTTTTTTCTTAATTAAACAAAACATTTTTAATATGTGTAAGAGTACGTACAATTAAACTATTTTGGAAATAACATAATCTGAGTAAATGGTTTGTTGCAGTAATAATCAATGCTACAAGTCTCTGCTTTTTTGAACTTATTTAAATGAAACCACCCTATAAAACCTCTGCTATCATCTCAATGTAAACAGTGACTATATTACCTCATTGAACAATAATTGAATTATACATAATCGCCACAATGTTACAAGGGAATACATACAACGGTGGTCTCGTTCGTTCAGAAAAATGTCATAAATAATAAAAATGTATACAAATATTTGATAATATTGACCTGCTTATGTAAAACTTGCATATCGTTATTTTAAAGACGTTTTACGGCTTTTTCAAAATTGGTTTCAAACGGGGCATCAAATGATATCCCCCCACCATGTGTCATTTGGTCGATTTCCATAAATGGGCGGAGCGAAGTCTCGACTATTGTAGTCCTACGGTACAGGACAGGGAGGGCCTTCCAATGACTTCGCGTTGTGTGTTTCTTTGGATGTAGGAACACGTAACCGTTATACTGGTATACCAACACTGGCCGTAATTGACTAACTCAGTTCGTTAACAAAATGTATTATCAGCAAAGCGTCAATACAGAACAATAAAGTTAATTTAACAATAAAAGGTTGCCAAATCCAAAGTATAATTTCAACAGTTTTCGTAACAGGGTTTAAGAGCAGGCTGAAGAGGGTTGGAAATTGAGCTGCTTATATAGATCCTGTAAAAATACGACGCAATTTCCATCACTTGCAGCCAGTTCATGCGAGGTTACAGTCGCAGAGACACAATGTCTGGCTCTGCACCTGCAGTCTCGAATACACAAAAGCAATTAACTATTTTGAAAAATAAAACAATAAGAAATGTGACAAAAACATATCACCAACACTACCATAGTTACCCAAGTTACATTGTTTATCAACCAATTGAATCGTCGTGCAAACACCCTCACCCAATATGGTAACAGTACTGATTGTACCTTACGGACCTACCACGATCGCTGGTTGACATTATTTATATTACATATAGTTTTGGAATTAAAACTTGTCAATAAGGCTCTAATTAGATAATTTGTTCAAAATACTATCAAGCTATTCTACTGTTGACATAAACAGGTATGGTGATGTCTTAGTGATGGCATTAACAGGTACGTTGTATCCTGATGACAAACAGGGAAGGTGATGTCCTACTGATGACATAAACAGGTACGGTGATGTCCTACTGATGACATAAACAGGGAAGGTGATGTCCTGCTGATGACATAAATAGGTAAGGTGATGTCCTTCTGATGACATAAATAGGTAAGGTGATGTCCTTCTGATGACATAAACAGGTACGGTGATGTCGTACTGATGACATAAACATGTACGTTGTATCCTACTGATGACAAACAGGTAAGGTTTTTTATGTCCTTCTGATGACAAAAACAGGTAATGTGATGTCCTTCTGATGACATAAACAGGTCCGTTGTATCCTACTGATGACATAAATAGGTAAGGTAATGTCTTTCTGATGACATGAACAGGTACGTTGTATCCTACTGATGACAAAAACAGGTAAGGTGATGTCCTACGGATGACATAAACAGGTAAAGTGATGTCCTACTAATTTACTAATTACTTTAATATGTACGCTGATGTCCTTCTGATGACATAAGCAGGTACTTTGATGTCCTAGTGATTACATAAAAATGTACAGTGATGTCCTACTGATGACATAAAAATGTACAGTGATGTCCTACTGATGACATTAACAGGTACAGTCAACTGATGACATTAACAGGTACAGTAATGTCGAACTTATTACGTTAACAGGTACGTTGATGTCCTACTGATGACATTAACTGGTACGGTAATGTCCTACTGATGAAATAAACAAGTAAGGTGATGTCCTACTGATGACATTAACAGGTACGTTGATGTCCTACTGATGACATAAATCTTAAAAAGAGAAAATAGAAATTACTGTTATCGTAATATCAAAACACTACTAATGAATGTTACTTACTTCAAAGCATATTCTTGCCTTTACTTCCATTTATAACAAATAGACTATAATGTTGTTACCTCATCCGATAAGTTTTTCAAAAACTGATTTTATATCATAGTCACGCAGAATTTGGTTTGATTTAATGAACTGTTGAAAACACCGAAAGAGATAAGTAACTGTGACATTTGTATTGGCAATAATGACCTGCCCTATTTTATTTTAATTTACAAATGGACTTATTGCGTGCAAGGCTTTCCGTATTATCAAAATATAAGACACACCTATGCGGCCACCTCACCTACACTAGGGTCAGATGTTTGGAAGCTCTGTAGATTGAGCGCTATGAAAGCGGGAAATCATTATATAAATGTAGTTTCAAAATAAAGAAGTGTAAGTTTTTTTTATCAAGTATCTAAGCACACATAAGTTAAACACAATTTGGGTAGTATGAGGAAACGGAAACATAGATGTCTTACTTTTCTCAGATAATAATGATTTGTATATAGTTGTTTTAAACTTTTCATAAGTTTGTGTGATACATCCATCGTATTTATAATGTTACAGTAAAAACCTATAATTCCGTTTGTTCTTTTAAATATCGTTAGGTTGCAGAAATGATATTTTGCCCCACCCAACTGCATCCTGTGATTCTGTTTCTAAGTCTTGTCCATCTAAATACGTCTGTAATATACCAACATCAAGAAAAGATCACGGTGTCTGTTGTCCAAGCCGTAAGTATACATAATTTCATGCACACTAATATGGCAAAGAGTCATGCGGACCACTATACGGCAGTGTAACTCACAATATTGACGCGCTTTGGGCAATATATGATCACATTTCCTGGCATTAGCCTCTATCAGATGTTATCTAAAATTTAACAAATTGGGCATTAATGAAACAATTGTAGCCTAACGTTAATTCTAACCTACCACTATAATGGCAACAAAGGGCAAGTACAACAAGATAATAAAAAAGAAAATTAACCAAAAGAGACGGAAGAGACAAAGACACACTGTGACAAACTCTTAAGATTAAACCAGTAGTTGAAAAAAAAATTTTTTCTTAATTAAACAAAACATTTTTAATATGTGTAAGAGTACGTACAATTAAACTATTTTGGAAATAACATAATCTGAGTAAATGGTTTGTTGCAGTAATAATCAATGCTACAAGTCTCTGCTTTTTTGAACTTATTTAAATGAAACCACCCTATAAAACCTCTGCTATCATCTCAATGTAAACAGTGACTATATTACCTCATTGAACAATAATTGAATTATACATAATCGCCAAAATGTTACAAGGGAATACATACAACGGTCTCGTTCGTTCAGAAAAATGTCATAAATAATAAAAATGTATACAAATATTTGATAATATTGACCTGCTTATGTAAAACTTGCATATCGTAATTTTAAAGACGTTTTACGGCTTTTTCAAAATTGGTTTCAAACGGGGCATCAAATGATATCCCCCCACCATGTGTCATTTGGTCGATTTCCATAAATGGGCGGAGCGAAGTCTCGACTATTGTAGTCCTACGGTACAGGACAGGGAGGGCCTTCCAATGACTTCGCGTTGTGTGTTTCTTTGGATGTAGGAACACGTAACCGTTATACTGGTATACCAACACTGGCCGTAATTGACTAACTCAGTTCGTTAACAAAATGTATTATCAGCAAAGCGTCAATACAGAACAATAAAGTTAATTTAACAATAAAAGGTTGCCAAATCCAAAGTATAATTTCAACAGTTTTCGTAACAGGGTTTAAGAGCAGGATGAAGAGGGTTGGAAATTGAGCTGCTTATATAGATCCTGTAAAAATACGACGCAATTTCCATCACTTGCAGCCAGTTCATGCGAGGTTACAGTCGCAGAGACACAATGTCTGGCTCTGCACCTGCAGTCTCGAATACACAAAAGCAATTAACTATTTTGAAAAATAAAACAATAAGAAATGTGACAAAAACATATCACCAACACTACCATAGTTACCCAAGTTACATTGTTTATCAACCAATTGAATCGTCGTGCAAACACCCTCACCCAATATGGTAACAGTACTGATTGTACCTTACGGACCTACCACGATCGCTGGTTGACATTATTTATATTACATATAGTTTTGGAATTAAAACTTGTCAATAAGGCTCTAATTAGATAATTTGTTCAAAATACTATCAAGCTATTCTACTGTTGACATAAACAGGTATGGTGATGTCTTAGTGATGGCATTAACAGGTACGTTGTATCCTGATGACAAACAGGGAAGGTGATGTCCTACTGATGACATAAACAGGTACGGTGATGTCCTACTAATGACATAAACAGGGAAGGTGATGTCCTGCTGATGACATAAATAGTTAAGGTGATGTCCTTCTGATGACATAAACAGGTACGGTGATGTCGTACTGATGACATAAACATGTACGTTGTATCCTACTGATGAATCGTCGTGCAAACACCCTCACCCAATATGGTAACAGTACTGATTGTACCTTACGGACCTACCACGATCGCTGGTTGACATTATTTATATTACAGATAGTTTTGGAATTAAAACTTGTCAATAAGGCTCTAATTAGATAATTTGTTCAAAATACTATCAAGCCAGAATACAAACTTTTAACGCAAGCACTTTAAAGATAAACTTCATACAATTACAGATAAACTATTTTAATTATGTTAAAATAGTTAAAATATAATATTTAATAAATGAATTAAATATTGAAAAATTATTTTAAAATGTTAACGACTTCCGGGTTGGAAACCCATAGTGTTACACACCTCCCATAACAAAAAGGAAATATGCAAATATTTCCTAAAGACTCTAAATATAAGTAGTAACACTATTACAATGAAAGGTCATTTGTTCAAAGAACAAATGTGAGGTCTTTCCCGGTATGGTAAATAAGGTGATTCTGTTGACGTTTTGTCTGTTCCTCATTACAAAATGTCACTAGCAGTCATGAAAATTAGTTATTTGAGTAAAGCAAGTCATCCCTATTCACACTTCATATGGTTGCTAAGTACTTTTGTGACCGTTGCTAGGGACAAATTGTCACTTCCGGTTGTAAAATAATGTATTCCACCTAAATACTTCATCCTGATTCTAAATATATAGGGTAACTAAGGACTTTTTATGATGGTTACCTTGTTGCTATGGTGTGACCTTGACCCGTGACCTTTGAACTTGGGCTCAAATTGAAGCTCTTTTCATACTGATCACTTTAGCTATCATGTTTACCATATTATCTCTAACCGTTTTCAAGTTATTAGTCAAAAACCAATCAACCGAAACATGTCAAGGGCAACAACTCCTAAACGGTTCATTGAACAATTTTTGACATAATAGACCAAATGTAGGTCTCGATAAGTGGAGTATTTTTCCAATTTATTGTCTGCTTCTATCTTTTACAGTTTTCGAGTTATTAGTCAAAAACCAATCAACCGAATCATGTCAAGGGCAATAAATCCTAAACAGTTCATTGAATAATTTTTGACATTAAAGACCAATTGTAGGTCGCAATGAGAGGAGTATTTTTCCAATTTATTGTTTGCTTCTATTCTTTACGGTTTTCGAGTAATAATTCAAAAACCAATCAACCGGAACATGTCAAGGGCAATAACTCCTAAACGGTTCATTGAACAGTTTTGGACATTAAAGACCAAATGTAGGTCTAAATAAGAGGAGTATTTTTCTAATTTATTGTCTGCTTCTATCTTTTACGGTTTTCGAGTTGTTATGATACAATGTAACAAGATTCGAGGCCTAATGTCGAGGTCATATCTGAACTTTGACCTTGAGATTTTCCTTAATGTAATGTCACAGGACAACAAATGGTGAACAGCCAAGGTGTTTCCGACTTCCAGTTTGTGAGTTTTAGTGATGACCGGAGTCATTGAAACATTCAAGGTATACCGCTCGCCTTCGCTCGACAAAATTTTTTGGTCATATTATGACACAAAGTTGTCTCAAAAGTTCCTTAACATTTCTCACTTTTCAGTTTTTCTCTAAATTTTATAGTTTCTGAGTTGTTCTGATAACAAGGTTTTCGGTGTTTGGGCAGATAACTCTGTTAAGAAAAAGTTTTCGGTGTCGCAGGGTTAACACCGAATAGTTCTTAAGAGTACGATACTTGCTTTAAAAGATCAAAATGATATGTCGCGAACTCTTTTTTACAGACTGTTTTGAAATGTGGCGGAAGAAAGAATAAAAAGAATAATAATCAGAAGAAATACAGTAAGGTCTTCCCACTGGAAGTGGGAAAGACCTTAATTATAAAAGAGTAGACAAATCAAACATATATGACATATAAATGAATATATTTAACATGCAATTTCAAAGTTTGGTGAATACACATCTATGTACAGTACACGTTTCTTCCCACGACGTTTCATCATCGGTTTGCACGGATATGTAACGCACACATCAGGTATAAAACGGAATATAGCAAATGTTTATGTCCTCATTTCCTCACTTCTTCACAACTTCGGAACACCATAAACTTTATTGTGCTTGTCTTCTATATCATGTGTTCTAAATACACAAAGCATTGTCATTGTAACGGGATTCGACTGACTATCATTATTACATGTAGAATAACTTCTTCGCATATATCAAATGTCAATATTCTGAGTTCATTCAGGGTTAGTTTATTTACATGACGGCACTATTTATCTTCTTAACCGATTTGTAATCTCGGATAAAGTTGTTTTACAGTGAAATGTCCTTCTTCACTATTTGCTTTCCCATTCTTTGATGACAGAGCCGAGGCAGCGTTTTGCTCATCTCGGTTGACGGGTTCATCGTCATCCAGTTTTACTGGTATCATCACCATTTGGTTAACTGCTTGAAGTTCATGTTGACAGTTTTGGTCCGCAGATATACGAGAAGACTCCGTTTCCTCGTTCCCACTCTTGACTAACTTTATAATTTTGAAGTGATAACAGCAAATAATTAAATTTAAAAACAACAACAGCAGTGCTCAAATTAGATATAATATCTAAATAGAAGTAGTTAACATAGGCTCTATCTCTGTATTTACCTAATTGAAATATTAGTACACAAGGAATTTATATTAACCTCCCGTACGTTGGGTAATAAGTTTATTTCATTCACATTATGAAACTTTTATAAATAATTCATTATATTCTCCTTTATCGTTTCTATTATTTTCTTAATCTTTAAATATCAAATTTTAACCCATCTGAAAGGTTATAAAAGTTTCACTCACGCTAATTTTAGCCGTATGGAAATACCTTTCAGAATAAATTATAATTTATTTTATTCCCACGCTAATTTCATTCATCTTTAACATGTTTACTACAATGTCATCAAGTTTACTATATGCCATAAAACTCCCGACAAAACAATAAAACTATTTGACCTTAACACACTGATAATGAGAACACTGCTGTAACTGCTGTGGCAATTACGCACCAAATTTATGCAATCGTTGACATAATTTATGTCTACACACATTTTGGAATAATTATGAGAGGATAAAACGAAATAAAAGATGTAAGTAACATTATTATTTATATTTTGTTAAAAATTGTGTTATAATGTTACACAGAATGACTAAATTAATTTCGCAATTGTTGCAAATAATACTTTTAAACTATCGTTACTATTATTTTGTTCGTCAGTGAAGCCTTTCTTTTTATTTCTGTTCGGTGATACAAGAGCAGTATTAACTAGCATTTCATCGGAATCATAATTTTCATTTAATTCATTTGTTAACTTTTCTTTTGGTTCTTCACTTGTTTCTTTAATTTCTTGGGCCTTTTGTCTTAACCTTTTCTTTAATTCAAACAAGGGTATGTCTTCTTCGGAAGACCAGTCTTCTTTTTCTTTTTTATAATGCTTAGTGATTCGAGACAGAGGAATATTGTCATCTGAGGACTCGTCTAATGAATCCTGTTCTTCAGATGATTCTTGGGGAACAACACAAGTAGTTTTTCTTAAAGGGCGAGCTAATTTCTCCTTAGGGAGATCCCATTCAGGAATATTTGCTGGTCTTATGTGTCTAGCATGTGCCTTAGTAGACTCACCTGTTAACTGATTCTTAATAATAAAACTCACTGGTGCCCTTTGTTCTACTATCCTGTAATAAGGTGTCCACTTACTATCTAATTTACCTGTTCTGCGATGGTTTTTAAGGTAAACGGCATCACCGACCTTTAAATCAACTTCTTGACTATCCTTATTTGCATATTTATTTTGCCTTTTCTTTGCTTGTTTCAAATGCTTACAAACCAAAGCAAAAGATCTATGCTGTTCTTGTAATGCAATCTTTTGAAATTCCTCACCTGTATATTTCCTCCTTGGTTTCAAAATATTGTCTAAGGGAAGGACTGGATCCCGATTGTACAAGAGATAAAATGGCGAAAAACCTGTGGATTCATTAACATGAAACCTGTACGCTGCTAATGTTTGATTGAGGAAAATATCCCAAGACGATGTGACTTGCTTTATTTTTTAGAAATAATATCATGCATTGTCTTGTGAAACCTTTCAACCTTTCCATTTCCCTGGGGGCAGTAATATGAAGTAGTAACATGGTGAATGTTAAGTGCCTCAAGAGTTTCTTTTACTGCCTTATTAACTTGTTCGCTTCCGTTGTCAGTTAAAATTTGTAATGGCGAACTATGTACTGGAAAAATTTCATCAATAAGTAATTGAACGATGTTTTCTGCCGATTTATCAGGTACAGCGAATGCTTCCGGCCAACCAGAGTACAAGTCAACGAAAGAGACATTATATTTATTACCCGACAATGTTACAGGGTAAGGACCAGATTGATTGATTGATTGATTAATGGTGTTTAACGCCCGAGCAGCAATATTTCAGCTATATTCAGGCGATGAACATGAAATGGATGATAAAATGAACATGAAATGATGATGAATGAAAATGGGATGGGACACAAGGAAAAAGATAGGTCAAGTCCTATTTTAGCAAAAGGGTATGGAGGTATATCAGTCTCTTGTAGTGGTGGTTTCAATTTTCGTGCACTTTTGGTTTGACATGTAATGCATTTTTCTATGTATTCATTGAGCTCTTTATACATGTTGGGAAAATAATACTTCATTCTCATAGTGTCATATGTCTTGTCAAGCGCCATGTGACCTAAGTGATCATGATATTGTTTGATCACAACAGGTTTAAGCGTTTCAGGTACATACAGTCTTAATATGGGATCAGCATCTGCATTTGACAAGAAATAAACAATGTCATCAAGAATAATAAATTTCTGATTCTCGGTTTTTGTTGCAGTTCCCCCTTTTAATCGTAGCTTTAGTTCATGTATAGCCTTATCTTCGTCTTGTTCTTTACTTAGATTTATTTCTTCAGGTAAATTTAACTCTGGTTTACAAAGGTGTCAATATCGCAGCTTTCAAATTTTCTGGGATTAAATAGATTTGAGTTCAACGTACTTATTTCAAAGGTTCTTTCATCTATGTCTACGTTTTCGTCAGAGGTCCCATCGTTCAACTCCTTATTACTTTCCACATTCGGAATTCTAGACAATAAGTCTGCACAGGAGTTTGCTGTCCCTGCAATGTACTCGACTTTGCAGTTATAACCAGCAATTCCGAGGGCCCATAACTGAATTTTCTTGTTCTGCATCGGAGCGTCTAAAATATATTTCAGAGGCTTATGATCAGTTTTAATAACAAACTCTGCATTATGCAAGTAGTGATCTAACTTTTGTAATGCATAATGTATTGCAAAAGCCTCTTTTTCAATCGTGGACCATTTGACCTGCGATTTACTCAACTTATGAGATAGAAAATAAATTGGTTTTTCTTCTGTTTAGACTGTCTGAGTTAAGCAAGCTCCTATACATGTGTCACTGGCGTCAGTATAAAGGACATATGGCTTGTTTGTGTCAGGATAGGACAACAATGGAACTACTGTTAAGCTATTCTTAAAAAATTCAAAAGCATCATTCCACTTAAACCGTGCATGCTTTCTTGTCAACAAAATCAGTGGTTCCGCTATTTTTGAAAAGTTACGGATAAATCGCCTGTAATAACTACACATTCCCATAAAAATTCTAACCTCCCTGACATTTTTGGGACTTGGTAATGTCTTAATTGCTTCTACTTTCTTAGGATCTGGTTTAATTCTGTCTTGATTAATAACAAATCCAAGATATTCAGTCTCACTCTGAAAGAAACTACATTTCTTTAATTTTGCTTTTAGGCCATGTTGCCTAAGTCTGTCAAAAACTTCTTGAATATGAATTAAATGTTCCTCATAAGTTTTTGAAAAAATTATAATGTTCCTCATAAATTATAATATCATCAAGATAAGCTGTTGCAAAGTTACACCCTTCTAAAACAATATTTGCCAGTTCCTGAAAAATACTTGGTGCGGTACTTATTCCGAATGGCATAACGTTAAAGTGGAACAACCCCTTGTGACAGGCGAACGCTGTCTTTTCCTTATCTTTCTCATCAATCAATACCTGCCAATAACCGGACTTTAGATCGATCTTTCCAAAGAATTTTGAATTTCCTAACAAAGATAAAATATCATCAATCAGCGGAAGCGGAAAAGAAATTAGTTTTAGGATTTTGTTCAATGGTCGAAAGTCTACATAAATTCTCTTTGTTCATTCCTTTTTGTCAACTACCACAAGACCAAAACTGTAGGGACTACGCGACCTTTCAATAATCTTTGCTGATAACATTTCATCTATATCATCATCTACAATGTTACGTTTATTTAACGGAATTCTGTATGGTCTTCTTTTGATTGGGGGATGATCACCCGTGTCTATTGTAAGTTTAACAGTATCAAGTATCAGTATGACCCAATTCAGAATCTTTCTTAGCAAACACATCTTGATTTGTACTTAATAACCTATCTATGTCTGCCTTATATTCTTCAGGCACACTAGGATCTGATAAAAACTTTTGTTTATCTTCTATAGTAATTTCATTTACACTTTTAACATCGTGACGTTTCAATTTCTCACCTTTTCCGATAACTGTGCCTCTCTTCAATCTAAAACATCTGTTGGTATGATTTATTACCATGACTGTTATTCGTCTAGGATTTCTTACCTTTATAACTGACCTACATAAAATTACGCCTGGTTCTGCACTTAAATAACTATTTTCAAGGTCGGATATTTCTAATGCATCTAACTCATCAAGGTTGAAGCCTTTGTTTAATTTAACTGTACAAATTGTAGTAGTTTGGGGTTTCAATAATGTTTTCTTAGTTAATCTTAGAATTGAAGAAATATGAATATCCTCCTCTAGCCTAATATATGTTTTATTAATTCGTAAATAACCAAGATAAAAATATAATCGAATTCCATTTTGTTTCAACAAATCAAATCCTAAAATTAAATTTCGGTTTATACCATCGACAATAAAAAATTTATGTTTTAACAATAAATTCTCCATTTTAAAGGAAACATCAGCACAACCTAGTACTGATAATGTTTTTTCCTGAAACACCCTGAATTAAAGGACGCAAACGTGTCACTTTAGATTTATCTTTCAAATTGTCAAATATTTTTCTGTGAATTAAAGATATTTCTGCTCCTGTATCAACCAATGCCCGAAATCGTTGTTTGCCAATTTGTAAAATACAAGAATTTGGTTTACCTGCCAAAGAAATTTTAAACTTTTTAAAATTAAACTTTTCATTATTTCTCTCTCCGACGGCTTCATTTCGAAGAGAGTTCCTTAGTTTCCCTGCCAGACATCAGAAGACTTCACTGAATCACGATTAGGAGATTCATTTTTCCAGTGACCTTTTTCACCACACCCCCAACACACACTTTCTACCTTTTTATTGGTTTTGAGAAGAGTTTTATGTGTATCATGATTTGTACGCCCAAAACGTGGTTGTTGGAGTACTTCAATTTTATGTGTAGGTTTAACTTTACAATCTTTTCCCCAATGACCTATTCTTTTACATTTATAGCAACGTTTTGGTCTGAAATGATCGCACTCCATAGGAGATTCATCGCTAGGAGTTTTCAGATTATGATTTTTATTATGCTTTTTGGGCTCAATTTCCTGTCTTAGAGAAAAACGTTTCCTAATGTTTTTTCATGGGCGGCAATTTTTACAGCCTAGTCAAAATTTTGTGGGTCTTCTCTTAAAATTTTCATTTTTAAATAGTCATGAAATAACCCATCTAAAAATATGTTTATCATTTGTTGTTTTACAACTGGCCTATCGCCTGGTTGAGGGTAAGCATCTTCGGCAACATTTAATAATCGTTCAGCGTACAACTGAACACTTTTATTTGGTCTCTGTTTGGTTTTTCTTAAAACAGCAAATGCCTGATGTGAATCAGTTTTATCCGCAAATCTTGTTATTTTCTTGTTCTGTTAAATACCTTCTCGCAAAATCTGCTACAGGTCCCGAGCAACTTTGATACGCGACCCTGGGGACATCTTTATCATTTAGATTATTTAATTTTGCATATTTTTCTATGCTTTTCACCCATTCTTTAAACTGTTTTGGATCCCCTTCTAAAGTACTTACTATTTGAGAGACGCTTTGAGTATATACAGCAGATGTGAGCCCTGTTAACTGCAGTTTCAAAATTTTGACCTAAAATTTGAGCCTGTTATTCAGCAATTCGCTGTTGAAAAAGCAAAATGTTTTCGTCGAAGTTAGCCATAAAGAAAGGTACTTGAGAAAAACGAAACTCCTACCTTTGTTTTTGGTTTGACTGTATGTAACTTCTCAATCTCTTTGGTATATGCTGGCCTAAGGTCGATCCTGGTCACGGCACCAAAACGAATCACGTGTAGTCCTACGGTACAGGACAGGGATGGCCTTCCAATGACTTCGCGTTGTGTGTTTCTTTGGATGTAGGAACACGTAACCGTTATACTGGTATACCAACACTGGCCGTAATTGACTAACTCAGTTCGTTAACAAAATGTATTATCAGCAAAGCGTCAATACAGAACAATAAAGTTAATTTAACAATAAAAGGTTGCCAAATCCAAAGTATAATTTCAACAGTTTTCGTAACAGGGTTTAAGAGCAGGCTGAAGAGGGTTGGAAATTGAGCTGCTTATATAGATCCAGTAAAAATACGACGCAATTTCCATCACTTGCAGCCAGTTCATGCGAGGGTACAGTCGCAGAGACACAATGTCTGGCTCTGCACCTGCAGTCTCGAATACACAAAAGCAATTAACTATTTTGAAAAATAAAACAATAAGAAATGTGACAAAAACATATCACCAACACTACCATAGTTGACCCAAGTTACATTGTTTGTCAATCAATTGAATCGTCGTGCAAACACCCTCACCCAATATGGTAACAGTACTGATTGTACCTTACGGACCTACCACGATCGCTGGTTGACATTATTTATATTACAGATAGTTTTGGAATTAAAACTTGTCAATTGGATAATTTGTTCAAAATACTATCAAGCCAGAGTACAAACTTTAAACGCAATGCGCTTTAAAGATAAACTTCATACAATTACAGATAAAATATGTTAAAATAGTTAAAATATAATATTTAATTAATGAATTAAATATTGAAAAATTATTTTAAAATGTTAACGACTTCCGGGTTGGAAACCCATAGTGTTTGCAGGTGATGAAAACTTGTCATCTCTAAAAATTATGAGTACACTGTATAATTTTAGTATAAATTAACTTGAGAGAAATTCATTTAATCAAACAATTCAAATTACACTGTTCTACATTCATCTAAAATTGACTTTGCCAAGTATAACTATAGAAAATAAACGTTCATTGGACGCCATATAGTGCATAATTAGACGTCGCAAAAGGGGAATAACTCCATCTTAAAAATGGGACTGAAATTGCCTTAAAATTGCTGCGCAGTTTGTAAAAGATTTTGGTACTGATTGAACCAAGAGTGCCCCTTACAGACCACAGTGACGTTCTTGCGGAAAGATTCAATAAAACTTTACAAATGATGCTGTCCGCATACGAAAATAACAATACGAATCACCATTTACATTATTTATTGATGGCATATAGGGCTCCAGAAAATGACAGTGCTAGCACATGTCCACTCAAACTGATGTTTGGCAAAGAAACGTCTTATCCTTTAGTAGATATAATGGCTGGAAATCCAAAATCTATAGAAATATGTCCTGTAGAATATGTTCAGTGGCTAACAAACCTTTGAAGTAACTTTTAACTTTGCTAGGCAAAATTTAGCAGATGCCGCCTTGAAACAAAAACAATTACGATAGGGGCATAAAACTTTGAACTTTTAAAAGAGGTGATTTTGTTTGGAGATGGTACCCTCCTACAACAGCAATTAAATATGGTTTAGGATAGATAGGTCCTTATAGAGTTCAAAATAAACTTACTGATGTGTCTTGTACTATACAAAAAAACTCCCCAAAGTATGACTCTTTAATGTCCATTTCGACCATCTAAAACCTTTTCTAGGGACAATTCTTCAGATCTGGTCTGACGAGCTACCTGATAGATAGATAGTTCAAAATAGTAAAACTGAAGTTATGCAGCGAACACACTACTGAGTTATCTATATGACTAGCTAATTTAGTGTTTGTTTAATAAACATTTATACTATAAAGTGTTATACTTACCGTGGTAATAACCTCTGTTATAACCTTGTTTAATCCGAGTTTAATTTGTCTACGCATAATCTTTGTAGTCTATAAAAAAGACAATCATTTGAAATAAGTAGTAGAAGGATTGTGTGATGGTATATTCCTATAAACCCATAAAATTGGGCTGCTATTATACATGTATCAATCAAAAACTGAATTTAGCATTAAATGTTTTAAATTTGACCAAAACAAAACTTAATAACTGTAAAACAGTCGTTCTTTTTTAAACGATAAACACGTCACAAATAAAAACTCTACACGTATTTCATTCGAAATAGCTCTAATATAGGTACTAAGCTTCATTAAATATATAATATATATGTATATTAGGATGACATATGAACGACTCACCCCTTCATTTTTTTATTGCAGTAGGGCATCAGCTAGACCAATGTTTCAGGAAGAATTTACTTGTGAAGTTGCTGGGTGAAAGGCAGCACATTTCAGGTCGCACACCCAATTCATGCGACACTGAAGGCGACTCCATAAAGAAGTGTTGAAGCACTTTTTTGGTTCTGCCTGTTGCGACTTGTGGAGCCAGGTCCAAGGGCTCACTGGAGGCAATAAGATGTCTTTGAAGCATCAATAGCCAAGAACGCATATACAGAAGCTCCTTGGGTCGTAATAAATAATGCCAGATTTATAGCGCCTGGAAATGTGGAACCTTCCATGAAAACTCACCAGGTTGTTTCTGACCAAGTGGATCTCGTCAAACAACACACCCAGAGTATAATGCTCAAAGAAGGTGAATACACATTACAAGTTGAGGAAGAAGTTACAAGGGATGTAGATATCCAAATGAGGGAAGAACCGGACGTAGAATTTGTGTTTGTGGCAGTGCCCAGAAAAGACTTCTGACTTTCGATTTCTATTTAAGACTTTTATTTCACGGACTATGTTCTTTTTGCATTATTAATGATGTAATGAATTTATGATGTAATTTGATTGATGGGATGTTTGTTTTTCGTCCAGCGAGCAGTATTTCAGCTATATTCAGAACGGGAACAAGAGAACAAACAATACATCAATTGAAAAAGGGGTGGATGGGACGAAGGAAATTAAATTTTACCTGCCACTGGAAAAGTACGGAGTATTGGGTAGGGTCGTTGAATTTTTCCTTTTGTAGCAGCTATAATGAGCCTACTCTTTTTCGAAATCTATAAAAGGGATCTTTATTGTGCAATGAGCGTGGCACTCTCCAAACACTTACCCACTATGTTCCGAGGCTAGGCTTTTCGTATTATGACCTGACAACCCCCCCCTCCCCCTAAAAAAAACCGAGAGGGTCTCCCCTATCCGCAACCAGGGGACGCGCTGGGCTGCTCTGTGGGTTGAGCACATGGAACCGTCCCAGTGATGTATTTTAAAACCCAGGGCTCACTGGAGATAATACAACTTCTTTAAAGCATCAACAGCCAAGAACCCATATACAGAAGCTCATTGGGTTGTTATAAATGATCCCAGATTTAAAGCGCCTGTAAAATGTGGAACCTCCCGTGAGAACTCATCAGGTTGTTTCTGACCAGCTGGATCTCGTCAACGCACACCCCAAGTATGATGCTCAAAGAAGGTGAATACACATTACAATTAGGGGAAGAAGTTACAAGGGATGTAGATATCCAGATGAGGAAAGGACCGGGCGAAGAATTTGTTTGTGGCAGTGCCTTGAAAAGACTTTGGACTTTCAATTTCGAATTTTTATTTCACGGACTATGTTCTTTTGCATTATTAATGTTGTAATGAATTTATGATGTATTTTGATTGATTGATAGGGTGTTTGCTTTACGCCCAGCGAACAGTATTTCAGCTATTTTAGAGTCGGGAACAAGTTAACAAACAATACATCAATTGAAAAAGGGGTGGGATGGGACACGGGAAATAAAATTTTGACAGCCACTGGAAAAGTACAGAGTATTGGGTAGGGTCGGAGAATTTAGCATGTTGTAGCGGCTACAGTGAAATAAACAAAAGGGATCTTTATAGTGCAATGAACGTGGCACTTCCCAAACGTTTGCCCACTATGGTCCGCGGCCAGGCTTTCCGTATTATGACCTGCCAAGCCCCAAACGAGACGGTCTCCCATGTCCGCCACCCGGGGACGCGCTGGGCTGCTCTGTAGGTAAATTATAAATAATTGGTTTTAAGGTGAGGGAATAGACGGTAATTAACTAATTTTTCACTTCGGTGAAATATTTTATAATAAAATGTTATCATTAACGGATTTTAGAATCATTATTTATTTCTGTAAAGAGAAACTCTACACTTCATGAAGTCCATGTCGTCCCACATTAACTGTTACCCTGTTTAATTATGGAAAATCCAGTCGTCAGTGTTCCTAGTTTTTTTCAAAATTGTGGGTTTTTTTCTTTATTTTTAAAGGCGAATTCTGAGCAGTGAATATTATTCAAACCGAGACATAACATGTTTGTCTCGCAAAAATATAATGGCCGTTCTTTCATTAAAACCTTTTCTATTTGATTCCCAATCAGAATAAATTGCTGCTAAAATTATCTATAAAAGGCTTTGATTTCCATTCAAAAAGGTTTTCCCTTAAGAGGAAGTCTGTTTAGAAAAAAAAGGAGGGGTAATTTTCATTTAATTTTTCCGGTTTCCTGCTTTGCTCACCAGGCTACGATTGTTTATTTTCATTTTTTTTTTTTTTTGGGGGGGGGGGGTGGTTGATTTTAGTCCAAATTTTAAATGTTTTCCCTCGATGTAAATATGGCTTATTCGTTACAACTAGGTGTTATTATATTGATTTTTTTTTGTTTTTTGTAAAATAAAATATGTATATTTTGCCACGTCTTCTTCATTTAAGTTATTAGAGACACAGGTTCTGTGAACGAACTCAACTCGAATTACAAGTAAAAAGGAGAACTTGCAGTCTTAAGCAAGTTAATTCCACGGCTTGGACTACAATAGTTGAGGTTTGTTATGCTTCCTTCCAGGCATTCCAATTAATTCAGTGGCACTTGGTCATACCCGTGTTGGACTCCCGGTAAAATAACTTTGCCAGTTAGGAACATAAAAACACACAAAGCCAACTTCTGGTAAAAACAACTGAAAGTCCTGTTGTCAAATTTTGATTGAGCAGCACTCGTCTATTAAAGTTTGCAATTACATTGACCAACTAAAATATTTCTTTGTAGCTTAATGTACACTAAAGAACTAAAATAATTGATTAAGTTAGAGACGCGCAATTAATACATTGTTTTCAAGTTTCTTTACTGCTTTTAAAAAGGGGCGTTTGGGGAATTCAGCTGGCGACTAGTAGACCGCCCCCATACGTTCCACTTTTCTTTAAACTAGAAATAACAATTATATCATCACTCAACAATATATTGCGGGTTCGATTCTCACTGCAGGCAGGGTGTACTCGACTCCAATCTTAATTGACAAGGATTGCCAGTTTTCCTACCGCAGGTCGGGGGTTCTCTCCGGGTACTCCGGCTTCCTCCCCCAATAAAAACTGGACGCCATGAAATAGCTGAAAAATTGCTGAAAGTGGCGTTAAAACACCATTCAAACAAACAAAAAACAAAAACAATATATTAGTGGGATCATTATCTTTTACCGTCATTTCACCTACAGCTTGTAAAAGAAATCATTGCCTGAAAAAAGACATTTTGATAAAAAATGAACAAATATGTGGTAATGCTTGCATCATTACTTTTTAAAACTGATAAAGTAATAGGTAGTCTTACATCTGAACAGGCTGCTGGACGACCTGCCCCGTCCAACATTTTTGGTAACTATGAAATTAATTTTCAAATTTAGGAAAATTCCTAATATGAAATAATAAGATAACTAAATATGTACCTATTGCATAAGGTTATCTGACTTTATCGAATAAGAATGCCACAAAATGATTGACATGTCCTTAATATCCAAATTAGGATCTTTGTTTGTCGGTACCCTAAACTGAAACCAAATTGAAAACCTTGGACTAGAAACAACTTCAGATCAGTATTATTGTGTAATTTCCCTTCGGTAGGTGGGGGTTACAGGGTCTACCCTGGGGCAATGTGTCAGTGCAATATTACCTGATCGCTATTATGATACAACTGCCCACAGCAAAAAGGCGTCTGTAGGTCTGCTTATTACGTCACAGCTTTCTGTGGTGGCGGGAAACCTCTCGTGTCTCTCGGCCTTCGCTCCACCAATGGTTGGTCTCTGGAACACCCCCGAGATGCCCCGGACAAGAGATCGGGTCTGAACAATCACCCATAAACAGGGAAGTGCCTAATTTCACCACACCCCCCTCCGTTTTCTTAGGGACGGGACCCCTGTTCCGTTCAACTGAGGACACCTAGCTTACTATTCCCCGTAACCAGGGCACTGAACTAGGCGAATCTTCACCTCACATAATATGTAAAATACACTGAGGCCATCTCCTTCCTCACTACCCAACAGCCGACACCAACCAACTCCTCGCCACAAGAACAGAAAACATGTCCAATACTCTGGCACAACGACACTGCGAAAACACCACAAAAACCAAGACTAATAAATTCATTTTCACGAAAATCACATGGAACCAATTCATTACCCTTCTCCTAATTTCTAATTCTCTACGCTACTATTTACAGAAAAGTTCATGTAAACATGTAAAAAAAAACCCATCTGAGGATGGGACACACAGCAGGACGCTCCTCCCTGGAGTTGAACATATATACATCCATCCTGCTGGTGACGGCCAATGGTGGAAAAATCCCGCGTTCTAGCTGGGTATGGCGTCCTGAGGCTGTTCTCTGCAGCTCCTCAAACCCATGGTGCAGGCCAGTTCTTCACTACCTCCCTCTTCTCCGCAGGCATGGGGGAAAGGAGGACCATCTGCACCCGCAAATATGCGAGGGTGGCTTCGCAGGTGATGGGGTGCAGGGAGAAGTACCCTGGCACCTTCCATCCCATCTCCCTGCACAGGGCCTTCAGCTGGGGCACATCTTCCTTCGCTATCTTTGACGCCTCTGGGATGTGCCCATGCTCATTGACCAGCTCCACGAGGTCCGCAATCACGGCACCGTCTCCACAGAAAAACTGCAATATATTGGAGAATGCAGCCGATCTCCCGCTGGAACTTTCGGGACCCCAGCTGAGCCCCACTCTGCTTATCGGTAAGCAGACCGGGCAGGTGTTCGCACACCACGTGCCGACGCAACCCCCTGGTGAAAATCTTACACCCTGGAATCACTCGGGGAGAGCTGTCATGATCCTTATAGCCCTTCTGTCTGGGTGCAACCTGCAGCACTGGAGCAGGGCTTTTGAGGACCACCCCTAGTGTGAAGGGGGCTGACTTCTGCGTCCTCCCAGCCATTGCCTGGGCCTCGTCGGGCACGACACCCAGTACCACCTCTTCGTATCCTTGGTGATTCTCAGACTCGGTCTGTGTGGCCACCTCTTTGGGTCCGTCGGCCGACAGCCCAACTGTCTGGATGGACTTTTCCAAGGTACCCTCCTTCCCAGTTTGGGTTGATACTGTTCTGCTTAGCAAAGCGGGGGCCCTCCTGGGTGAGGGAGGGGAGACTGTCACCCCTCTCCCTCTCGTCGCTCCCAACTCCTCCCCTCGGCCCGTGCCCACATACAATGTGTTCCTTACCACACCTCCTCTGCATCTATACATCCTGCAACATAAAAGGAGGCCATTAGAGACCTTTAAACAATAAAAAACTGTCCGTGACAACTGACTAACCCCTCGGTGGTGGTGCCACTCCCCAACCACCGAGTCCCTAACACTGGAACTTGTTCTCCTGTCTCCCCCCTCTTTCCTCGAGGGGAGGTCCTCCTCCCGACAGTTGGGACACTTATATGTGTCCAATTCCTCGGCCTCCAATGCCGACAAGTTCACACATATTAAATGGTACCACTCCTTATAAGTGTCACACTGTTCCATTGTTTCTCCAGTGTCCGGAACTCTACAAATGCAATACTTTTTATACTTCTTGGTGTGTGAATTCTCCTCTGTTAAAATGTTTTATCCTTGGAGGAGTCGCTTTTGTGCTTTCTCCAGCCATGCTGGGATTTTCCTGTCCCTGCATCCTTTAAGCCTATCATGATTTGTGTTAAACACAACTTTCTGCAACTTAATCTTGTAAACATGCGGTGTAATCACTTGTACGACTATTCCCGGTCCTTTCCACGGACTACTAAGTTTTTTATTCTTCCCTACTACTTGTGCTGTGTCCAGCACGTATACTAGATCTACAATCTTATATTGGTGTTCCAAGATTTTAATGTCATAATCTCGTTTCATCCTATTCTGAGTCGTATTTAGTGTATTCCTGGCAATCTCGTGAGACTTGCGAATAGCAGTTTCCAAGCTTGCTATATATTCATCACTTCCTGTGTACAATTTGTCCATTCCATTTGAGAACATAAGTTCTGCTGGTTGATTTGTTTCCCTGCCTAACATGAGCCTGTTAGGGGTAAATCCTGTGTTTCTGTTCACAGATGAACGTAAAGCTCCTGCTAGCTGAGCAATGTGCTCGTCCCAATTGTCCTGGGAACCGTCCACAAAACATCGAACGGCGTCCATGAGGACTCTGTTTTTCCTTTCAACCTGACCATTCGCCGATGGTCTGTAAGGCGTTGTCCTAGCCTTGTGTATTCTAAGGAGTTCACACACTGATTTGAATAGTTTCTCCCTTGATCTGTGAAGATCTGGAATGGATACCCAAACCGGGTGAAAAATTCATTAATGGCTGCTCTAGCCGTTACTTCCGCTGTCTGGGACGGTAAGGGACTGCTCTCTGTCCACTTCGTGAACTGGTCTACCATCATAAGAATGTATTCGTTCCCATTCTTAGTCTTTGGCAGCGGTCCCATGAAATCTAAGTGTACGCGTTCCATCGGTGCACCCGCATGATACGGTGTCATTTTACACTTAGCATGTCTATTTGGTTTCTTATTCTTACTGCATATGTCGCATGTTACAACGAAGTTCCTTATTTCCTTCGACATATTGTACCAATGGTATTTGTCTTTAATTCTGGCCATTGTACGCTCCGTTCCTTGGTGACCAGCTGACGGTAACTCGTGACAAAGGGTTAGTACTTTCTCCCTCAGGCTAGCAGGGACAACTAACCTAGTTCCTGCTCCCTCCTTCTTGGGAATGTTTCTCAATATCCCCTGGTCATCCAAGTAGAACATTGATCTGTTTATATAGTAGTTTTTAGCTGCTGGTAATGCTAAGAATAAAATGTTTCCTGCTGGTTCTTTGCTGTCTCTTAACCAGTTTAGAATTATTGTCAAATCCGGGTCCTCAGACTGAGCTTGTTTTATTTCTTGTGAATCCACTTATTAACAATCCTCCTTCCTGTGACACGGCTGTCACTGTACAATAATTGTCACTCTCCGTCAATATCACTGGTCGGGTACCAGAGCATATGTCCATGCTTGTAGAGAACAATATATTGTCCACAGTATATTCCTGTGTAGTGTCACTTTTCAATGGTGTGATTGATTGTTCATCAACACTGAATAATGTTATCATTGCAACGGCAATGTCCTGAATGGGCTTATTCCTGCATTTCTGTTTCTAGTCAGGGATACTGCCTCATCAACTTCATACATAAATTTGTTCCAGGTACGGGGTGCTTTCTCATACTTTGTACAACCTCCGCAAGGTAAATCCGATAACTCCAGTTCAGCCTGGAAACCTGGACATGGTACCTCACTCTCTCCTATCCGTAAAAGTCCATCCGCATTTCCGTGGAGTCTACCTTGATATTCATGTCATACTGGCTGAGTTCTTCCATCCAGTTGACCTTGCGGTTCTTTGAAACCTAATAACCAGGTTAAACTGCTATGGTCCGTTCTGACCGTGAAATTCCTGCCAAGCAGATGTCTAAACTGCCTGGTGAACCTGATTACAGCTAGTGATTCTTTCCTAGTCGTGCAATAACGACGTTGCTCTGGTGTCAGAGCAAAGCTTCCATAAGCTATGACCCTTTCCCTTCCATTCTGCACTTGTATCAGTTCCGCTCCGATAGCTTTGTCGGACGCATCCGTATCCAGGATGAAATTGTCATGTTTCGTTGGTAATGGCAAGACTGGCGCTGAAGTCAATTTCAACTTAATTTGGTCAAACGAGTTTTGTTGACTCTCAGTCCATTTAAACTGTTGTTTTCCGGTGATGTCATGCAATGGTCCTGCAATTTTTGAATAATCCTTGATGAAACTGCGATGATAATTCGCAAATCCAAGGAATTGTTCCACTTCCTTGGTGCAGGTCGGTACAGACCAGCTCATTACTGGTTCAATGTGCTGTTGACCTATCTGAATACCATTGCTGGTGATTTTTCGTCCTAAAAATTCCACTGAAGTCTTGAATAATTCACATTTCCGGGGTTTCAGTTTAAGTTCATATTTCCTGAAACGTTTGAACACTTGTTTCAAGTTTTCTAAGTGATCATCAAAGTCTGATCGTAAGACTAGGATATCGTCTAGGAAAGCTAACACTGTTTACCATGTGAGCCCCCTTAAATCTAAGTTCATGACTCGGGCATATGTACTCGTATCATTGCATAGTCCAAAGCTCATTTTCACACATTCAAATAGTCCGTACTTTGTGACGAATGCTGTCTTCTTGCGGTCTTCTGGTTTGACGCTGATTTGCCAGTATGCGCTGTTGGCATCCAGTTTCGAGTACCACTTGTTTCCCGCACGTGTATGTACACATTCCTCTATAAGCGGCAATGGGTACACATCCTTTACTGTGACTGCATTCAAGGCCCTATAATCTAGGCACCATCTCACACCGCCATCTCGTTTCCGGATTAATACTGGGGCGGAAGCCCATTCCGATGTAGAGGGTTGTATAACTCCAGCATCTAGCATTTTCTTGAGATGCTGCTCCTCCTCGTCCACAAAGCATGATGGAGTACGACGCATTCTCTGATTAACAGGTCTTGCTGTGCCTGTGTCAATTTCGTGCTCAATCTCTGTAAAATTCCCGAGATCATAGTCATCTTTCGCAAATACATCTCTATAGTCATATAAGAGTTGTTTCAATTTAACTTTCTGTCCTTCTGTAAACTCTTCAGTTGATTTCTCAAATAATGGTTGTAAATATTCCGGTAACTTGACATTAGGTTTGTCCTGGTATTGTATGGTGTTCACCTGGCCCCCCACGGGGGGTCCAGTAATAATTGAAATTTCCTCAGCATTTGCTATATGCTGTCCCCTTTTAAGGATGATATTGTCCTCGGTGACATTAATAGTTCCGGTTGACTACCTGGATTGCACACTGTTCTAGCTCCCAACAGGTGCTCCTGTTCTATTGTTTCAACCACATATTCTTTGTTGATCTGATCTGATGTACAACTTAGTCGCACTGCTGAGTGTGGGGGTATGACAGTACGTCTGTCCACTGTCACCCTACATATCCTGGGTTGCGACATTTCCATGGATTCTCTTTTCCCATAATGCAATGGTATGGTATCCCCATGCATAAATAATATATCTTTTCTGATGTCCACTATAGCATTGTGTTTCTTCAAGAAATCGAGACCTAACAACATATCATCGTCAATTGGTGCTACATGTAGCGTTTCACGCAGGCTACGTGGTCCAATTCCTAGTTCCACGGGGATGGTTCGTTTAGCACGCATTTCAAATCCTCTCCCTGCATTATGCATGATAACATCACTAATGACTTTTGGTTTGTTCTTAAAACTGTTGTATATCTCGTCGGATATAACTGTTACTTCTGCAGCTGTATCCAGAACTGCTATCACTGGATACACATGTACTGTCACTGGGACCCTTAGCATCGTTGATGTTCCAGTTTACCTATTCCCAGGGTTCCATCGCTAGACTCTGGATTTTTGTAGTAATCTTGTCTTTTGCCCTGTCTGGTAGGGTACCTTTTCTCATTACTGAAATTAACCCTCTTTCTCTGTGGTAATGGTGAACCCTTTAGTTCTGGACAATTTCTACGGTAGTGCCCTGGCTGGTTACAATTGTAACAGACTGCCTGTTGATCTTGTTTGTCTCCTCTATTATGCTTGTACGAGTCCTGTTGCTGTTGTGCATTTTCGAATTTCCTATTCGCTTTTGGTGTCCATTTCGGGGATGGACTTCTGTGTATAGATGGTCGATTATTTGTATCGGCTTTTTGATGTTTAAGTTGCTTTAGCTCTTCAGTAATAGCTGTCATATTATTTAACATTGCACCTATGTTGCCAACAAAGGTATCTGTTATCTTGGCTAAACTAGAAACCACAGATTTCACTTGTTCTTGGAGTGATGAAATTTGTTCAGCAGTACTGTCTTGTTTTCTACTATATGCCTGAATTGTAACTGGCTCCTTATCCGTAATGGTCAAGTCATTGAGATTGACTGGTGTTTCACTTGGTGTGGAGTCTTATAGCTTTACTGGTTTCCTGGAAGTATTTAATTATATCCAGAGCTTCATCCAGTGTTTCTGGTCTTGAGTGACAGGCATGTTTCGCTGCCTGTTTGTCTGAACATCCTCGACAGATGCGGTCTATTACTGTTTGGTTGACAAAATCTTCTGGGACGATTTCAAACGCTCTGATAGCTAACAACTGTAGGCGGTCTGCCCATTCATCTATACCTTCCCCTTTTCGCTGGGCACTGTTGTTAAACTCTGCCCTCAAGGTTTGGATGAAGTCCTGGTAACCAAATCGTTTTTCGATCTTCCGTATGACACGGGTATATGAGATGTTTGGATCTTGGTCCAGCAACAATTTGTAATAATCGCTAGCCTCGTCTTGCAAACACCAACAGAGTTGACTTCGTTTCTGCTGCTCTGTCAGTCCGTTAGTTGCAACAAACTCACTAAACTTCCCGAAGAAAGATCTCCAAGCAGATTTGTTCTTGCCTGTGAACTTCAAATCTCTAGGTGTCTGAATTGACATTTGTTGAGGTTGAATTTGTCGGTTTCTCCCCTGTTTACAGTTACGGGCTACTGGAATCTGTATTTCCGATCGTTCGGACGATGAACTGGACTGCCTTCTAGCTTGCAACCTTCTACATGGCAGTAAATCCTGTCTAGTAGGCCTTTCTTGCCTGTTAACTGCGTTAGGTGGTGTATATATTTCATATAGTGACTCAACGCCGATGATTGGATATTAGGTTCATTCCTGCATTGTGCTGAATTAAATGGCAGCAGAGTCCTTGACATTGGTGGTGTATAATACTCGGTGTCCGAGTCGTCTTGTGTGTCATGATGTAGTCTGGGCTCTGTGTTGCCCTGATTAGTCGCCTCAGTTGGTTTGTTAAGTTGTTGGTGTTCCAGTTGTAACTCTGCAACTTTTTGTTGCAGTTGCATATATTCATATTCCAATTCCTTGTACTGAACCTGTAGTTGTTGCCTCTCATGATAAAGATGTTCGCGGTGTGCATATTGTTCCATTGATGTGTAGTGTTGTTCACCTGTTGAGTGCAGTTGGTGTGTGTTTTGTTGACTTATTCGGTCAACAAGTGACTGCTGTTGTTGCGTGTGTTGACTTGGTCTGTCGTGCAACATATGTGGTTGTGGATGTTGAAATAGTTGAAGTTGTGGACCTTGGTATACAATTTGTTGATGGTGTTCAACTTGTTGTTGACTTGGTCTGTCAACGTAAGGTTGTTGTTGTTGCCGGTCAACTGCGTCGGGTTGTTGTAATCCAAGTTGTTGTTGGCTTGATTGGTCAACAAGTGTATGTTGAAGTAGTTGTTGATGTTGTCGGTCAACCATTAAATGTTGTTGATGGTGATTCTGTTGGTTAACAGTTGAAGTGTACTGTGGTAATTCAAGTGGTCGACTTGATTGGTCATCAAGTGTATGTTTCAGTAGTTGTTGACGTCCTGGTTGGTCACTAGAGACATGTTGAAGTGGTTGTTGAAATGGTCGCTTAACAAACGAATATGGTTGCTGTTGTTGACTCGGTCGGTCGGTAGTTGACTTGTTGATGTGGTCTATCAGCAATTATGTTATGTTGAGGTTGTTGACTTGGTCGGTCAACAAATAAGTAATGTTGAATTGGTTGTTGACTCTTTCGGTAAACCTTGGTATGTTGTTGAAGTTCAAGTTCACGACTTGGTCTGTCAACTAGTCGTTGTTCCCGTTGAACCTGTTGAGGTTGACTTGGTCGGTCAACAAGTATTTGTTGTTGTTGCCATGGTTCTAGTTGCTGGTACGGTTGTTCAGCAAATAAGTGCTGTTGGAATGTTTGTTGACATGGTTGGTCAACAGTTTTGTGTTGTTGAAGATGTTCAAGTTGACGACTTGGTTGATCATCAAGTGTGCCATACTGTTGGTTCGGTCTACCAACAAGTGGTGTTGATGTGTATGGTTGTTCCACTTTATCATGGTGATAGTCTTGGAAGTGTGTTTTGTACGAATTGTCAGTGTCTGTTAGAATTTCCTGTTTAATGACATTGTCAGTGGTTCCACCAGGTTGCCTGTGTAAAGCTAGCAATGCATCAGCGCAATCACGCTCAGCTTTTTCCAACGTGTTATACAGATCAGCACAGTCCCTATCAACCTGTGTTAAATCAACACGATCTGGCCATATAACAGATTCAAAAAACTCGGGACTGGGTCTGAAGTATGGAATTCTACAAACAATTTCTTTAGTGATACAAATATTATTGTCCTGTAATTTTAACAAATGTTGAGCAGTGGCCTTTCCCACGCCTTGGAGTAACAATAACTGCTCATAGTCGCAATCGTTTATATCAACCTTCCTAAACAAAACGCCTTTCTTGTGTGCCATTGACGTTCAATATTTACCAGTTACTTCCTGGGGAAAAAACAATTGGACACCGCAGAAATTCACTCAGTGGTACGATATAGCCTTCCGCTATGTAAAATCAATCACCATTCAATTCTATTTACAACTACAAAATGTAAACAAATGACTGACCTGATTTCTGCTCCAAGTACACAGTAGTATACTCCGAAAGTCCAATTTCCGGTTGGCCTTCACCTTACCCAAAGGTTGACAAGACCCAACAATGGCGGGAAATCACCACGTGAAACGTGTCGTGTGCTACACACGCTTCAATAAACAATTGTCCAATATCCCCAAAATAACTATCAAGAACGTAACCAAACTACAATGCAGTTGTCACGGAACTCCTATTACATATGAAAATGAAAGTTTCCCTGATATAACTTTCCCGAAAAGTTCCAAGCCCCTGCTTTTCCCAAAAAGTCCCCAACAGAGCACCCTGACCTGCCCGCTTCGATCCTCGTCGCCACTATTGTGTAATTTCCCTTCGGTAGGTGTGGGTTACAGGGTCTACCCTGGGGCAATGTGTCAGTGCAATATTACCTGATCGCTATTATGATACAACTGCTCACAGCAAAAAGGCGTCTGTAGGTCTGCTTATTACGTCACAGCTTTCTGTGGTGGCGGGAAACCTCTCGTGTCTCTCGGCCTTCTTCGCTCCACCAATGGTTGGTCTCTGGAACACCCCCGAGATGCCCCGGACAAGGGATCGGGTCTGAACAATCACCCATAAACAGGGAAGTGCCTAATTTCACCACAGTATAATATCCCTCTAATAGCAAAGCAAGAATTCTATAACAAAGAGTCGGGTATGCCAGAATGTAAAAGTTCACAATAAAACACCCACGATAACCCCCACATCTATGAAGATAACTCTGACCATATTCTAGCCATGCATTGACTATACTATTAGAGGATAAGCTTAATTTTAAGCCTTACTTGGTCGGGAAATTTTCTGAGTAAATTGCTATATATCCAAGAAATTCAATAATACACTGATCTATTTTATAAAGCCTATACCTAGGTTTATTAGGAATTACTGCCTGCTTTGAAGTTTTTACTATTTGAAATTGCATTTCTTTTAGTACTGGAAGAATGTTTAGGTAGAAGAACTGCCAAATCTATATATTTTTTCTGCCAGATTTGTTGTTTATTTGTCGAGTTTACCATTGCAGATAATGGGGTTGACATCTACCTTGTGCTATTAATACTTTCAATATTACTTAATTGTCTAGTTCACCTAGCTCTTCTTCACTTTCAGCATTTTCTGCTAAGCCGTCTACCATTAAAGAGTTATTTTGTGGCATAACGATTGATGTATTATGAAGGAACACATAACCAGCGTTCAGGGAACTCGCCACTAAGGTCCTCATTCGTTCAATTAAAACACTCTTTCGTCAGTAACCAATTTTCCTGTTATTCTGGGTGCTGTCCCCTGTTTCACTATCAATGTCGGGTCATTCGTGTGGACCAGCTTTGTTCTTCTCAGAAGGAGACTCTTCTGGCTTAAATTTCCGCATATTTACTTAAATGGAAAAACTACAAAAAAAATTGTAATATAGTTAACGTATTGAATTATACAAGTGTTATAAAGCTCGAAATAAATTACACATAAAACAATATGGCTAGTGACGTTTTGGGCAATGGCCCTGGTTTTTTGACAATGATGTCAGTCTTGGTTAAAGGCATGTGGTTCAATAGTTGTGTGATCAGGATTGACAAACAGAATTTGGTGACACATATGGCTGCATTCAACCTGATTATTGTTTTCATCTATTTGTGGCATATCATTTCTGGTCAATCTATGCCTAATCATATACGCCAGTCTATGAGCAGCCTCTCATTTTTGAACACGCTATGGCCATTTCACAACCTGTATGCCATAACCAGTTTTTCTCTTTTTGTGCTCCTACCCATTCTATACATCCCTTGGCATTTTCCAATACAACAGCTGTTTTTTTTTAACTTTTTTTTCAATGTCATCCTAGAAGGCCTCCAATTTGATTGAAGAATAATCAAAATCACTCAGGCGTTTGATAGGGGCATGAAAAATATATGTATTTTGAAAGTAAAAGTACATTAACAGTTCAGGCTACAAAAGCGCAATTATAGTGTTTCATAATTCATATCTTCAATAGTGAGCACATGAGAAAAAATTGGTAGCATTTCCTGTCACTAGAGATATAAGCACTTTACTTATATTGTCTGGTTCACCTTTCTCTTCTTCACTTTCAGCATTAAGCCGTCTTCCATTTAAGAAGAATTATTTTTTGTGGCATATCGATTGGTGTAGTATGAAGGTCAGCACATTAGCCGCATTCAAGGAACCTGCCACTGAGGTCCTAATTCGTTCAATTAAAACACACTCTGTAACCAATTTTCCTTTTATTCTGGGTGATGTCCCCCTGTTTCACTCTTCATGTGGCCCAGCTTTGTTCTTCCCAGAACCAGGATATGTCTGTGCTTAAGTATTACGTTGCAAATGTACAGTGTTTACCCATCGAACTATAAATGTTCACTTTTCACCTCTTTTAATATGCACTGAATACGTATACGAGATACACGAGACAGTAGACCAATGTATTAGGACGTTTTAGTAACCAACCATATATGAACCCGATACATCAACCATATTTGTTCACAATCTACAGGTAGAATATTTGTATAATCCAATCATAACGGGTATACATAGTTAATAAAAGGATTAACGATCTTGAGTTACAAATCAAGTTTATATTTCCCGTTCGACGTTTTGGCCTTTAGACATTAATTAAGAAAAATAAAAAAAAATTGCAGTTTTCCAGATGTTGTTTCTAAACGATTGCAGATATCGAGCTGATATTTGGTACGAGTGTCAGCCATCAAAAGTTGCAAAACAAGTTTGAATATTATTCCGATTCTACGAGTTAATATTTGCCTTTTGTCTATAGATGTTTTAGTGTTTGAATACAGTTTTCGTATCAGATTTACATTTTGATAATCATTAAATTGTACAAGATTTTTTATCTTCCAGTACTCAATCCCCACAGTAGTTCAGTGTGTGTCGATAGGCGAAAACCTCTATTTGTGGTGGTGTTGGGTCATAATACGTAAAGCCTGCCCCCAAACCGGAGTTCGTAACGATTACACTTTTTGTAGATTAGGAAAAAAGAGTAGGCGCATTGTAGACGCTACAAAAGGCTCAGTACTCCATACTTTTCCAGTGACAGTCGACATTTGGTTCCCCTTGTCCACTTTTTCCCTTTCAGTCTTACATCTAAACCCAAAAATTCGCATCAAAATGATGTTGGGGCTTATCAGTATCATTTGGTCACATGAGCTGTATGACCAATTAAACTGTCAGTCCAATTATAATTTTTGATGGTGATAAATACCAGATGACTCTAAAACAGTAGTTTCAAATTGTCAAACATTTTAAACTTGAAGATGTTTATGGAATTCACTTGGTTATTATTGTTTGTATTGTTTGTTGTTTGTAAATGATATAATTAGACAATGTCCAATTTTCATTGTTTTAATTTTTTTTAAGGAAAATCATCTTTAACAAATCCATTATTTTATTTATTAAATTTTTTTGTTAGAAATTAATACAACAAAGAACAGAATATAATTTCAGGATTTCTTACAACATAATACAAAAGAGGGGGGTTCTGTCCACGAGTACCTGTAATATCTTGCACATTTAACAGTAACATTAGATAATCTCGTACCTTTTTAAAATGTGGTATTTATCACCAGCAAAAATTATAATTTGACTGATAGTTACAGCTCGTGTAACCAAATGATACTGATAAGCCCCAACATCATTTTGATGCTGATTTTTGGGTTTAGATGCAGGACTGCGTTGATTTATTGCTTGTAAACTTCTTCTCGTCCTAAATATAACTAAAATACAAATAATAAAATATATAATAAATCAAACGTCCAATTAATCAATCTATTCCTGAGAGAGGCTTCATCTCTCCGTTTATAATGTATGTTCACACTGCGATGTTAAAATATCTCGTCTATTTAAGAAATAATTCATGGTAAGCATTATAGTCATGATATTTTACCATTCGCTAACGCTCATGGCAAAATATTCATGAATATAATGCCTACCCATATTTAAATCATCCATAAAATTGGGGCAGCCATGAATTATTTCGATTCTGATATGAAAATACAGAAATTTTACATTTCGCCGCTACCTAGGTAAAGGTTTCTTTTGGCTGTTCCAATTTCCGAGAACCTCCCTTGTTTCGAAATTATTATATTTCTCGTGTAAAACTTAGTAGAAAAAAACGAAGAAATATAAATTAAAAACAAACAAACATATATATTAACATTTACAATAAAATTTAACAATCATAACAAAGAACGACAAAATTAAATGCTTCATTACAATACATCAGTCGCCGTGTGGCGTGTCTGGGACTGCTCATGTGTTGCTGTGTTTGCGTGAGAAATGAAAACCGCTTACCGCATTTGGTCGATCTTATGCTCCTGTTTTAGATCCACAATGGTGCAAATTTAAATATACAGTTATTTTCCACAATTAATCAACATTTTGAAATTCGGTTGCGTTTTCATTTTGATACGTAACGGTAAATTCGTTTTTGGTGTGGGCGGGAAAAGTCACGCGGTTTGCATTGAACGTCATTGTAAACAACGCAACGTCCCTTGAATACACAACGTAGCTAAAGTCAAGGAAGACTTGTGACATGTAAACAATAAAGGAATAGAATAGAAAATGGACTTGTTATCGTGAAAACATGTTATTTATTGGATTTTCTTACAAAGGTACAAAATTAAATAAATTTTAAAGCAAAAACATCAACACACGGGGGTTTTTGAAGTGGCTGGAACAGCCGTATTTTGTTGAATATTTAAATAGAGGTGTGTTTCCAAAGCGTTTGAAGGACGTCATATTAGAATGTTTGACTGTAAGCTGCTTTCCGAGTTCGAATACTATCATTTCCTATACTTGTATAAATATTTTAACAAAGTTAACTGGCTTATTTTGAACTCTGCTAATTCCAACCAATAATGGTTGGGCCATTTTCCACCGAGACAGATTTTACTTCATGGTTTTTGCACTTCGATTTTTTAACTAAACTGTTGTCAACGTCTCTTACTTTGTAAGTTGGTGGAGGAGGATGTAAAGAAAAAATATATATCTTCCCTATAGAGCCATTTTAATTTATCTTTTTTATGAATTCCCCGAGTTTTTTTAATCCTGGTCATTACTTGGATCAATGTCTCCACAAATTTTAGCTTCCAGTAAACTAATGTCTGATAATTCAAAGAAAGAATGAACTTCATTTCCACTGTTATCTTATGTGTATTACGATCAAACAGATTCAAAGAAGTGCTAAGATTATTTTTCATAGTAATGAAACGATTCTGTAGAAGCTGCCTTTTCTTCTACCGACTGGGTATCATCAGCAGGAGGACATTAAGAGCTTGTCTATGAGAAAACCATGCAAAAATCAAAATTTTGACCAGTAGCAACTTTTTTAAAGCGACAAAATGTGTTATGTATTTGAAAGATATTAACATAAAAAAACTATAAGCCACATCAAAAAAAATTTTCCGGACTGTTCTATTTTTAGAATCAAGGCTTTCTATTTTTAGAAAAAATTTTCCCATCATATAACATGGTTTCCATACTGCAGATGACCTTTTTCTGTATCATTTCTCCAGAAATATAGTATATATATTGACATAAATCTTATTTAGGGTTATATAAAACTGTCTAAATGTTAATTTAATAAAACTTGGAATAATAGAAATTGGCAGCGTACCAGGCGCTTGACATATTTACTTAAAAATATATTTAACTAGACCCCCTTTTTCCTTGACCTGAATTCTGAAAGTGAACACCTAAAAGTATCTGCATTTTGCTGAAATCTGTCCATCTTTGACTCACTTTTCATGCTTTTAATTATCTACCTTTGCAAATTTCTAGTTGGTGTTTTATTTTATTTCCGTCAAGCTTTTCTGGGAAACCGTACATCGGAACAATTTGAAATTTAGCAGGGTGGTTCAGTATCACAAGTTGTAGGTCCTAAGCGGCTTTCAGACCTGTCGGACAACTACAGTTAGGTGCAGTCCTAACATAACATCAAGTTAACTTAAACCAGTCCACATCTCTGGTCAAAATCTCTGCTTTTGAGAGAAAAAATCTCTGCTTTTTGACCAAAAAGCAGTCAATTTGACCGCTTTGACGGGACACAATTTTGTCCAAATCTCTGCTTTAAATATTGTCAAATTCTCTGCTTTTGTCAAGTGGACAAAAACTGTCCAAATCTCTGCTTTTGTCAAATTTACAAAAATGGTCAAAATCTCTGCTTTCAAATGTCCAGTGGACAAAAATTGTCAAAATCTCTGCTTTTTAATTGTCACGTGACAAAAATTTCCAGTGGACAAAAATTGTCAAAATCTGCTTTTTTCAATAGCCACGTGACAAAAATGTCCAGTGGACAAAATCTCTGCTTTTCAATTTTCAAGTCACAAAATGTCCCTTTGTACAAAAAGTCAAAATATATGCTTTATTTAATCATTTCGTTACAAATTGTCAATTAGACGTTCACCAAAAATTAGTTAACAAAATCTACGGCAGTCTATTTTAAAGAACGCGATTTCTTTCCCGTCCGCGTTTCGGTAAATGAATAGCAAGCTGTTGTGGTTACATATTTAGACTGTAGCTCTCCCTATTATTATTATGCTATTGTTATTATGATTGAGCAATCATATTTTTTGTGTAGTTGAATAAAAATATAAAAGTATAAATCCTAACCTGTAATATTTTTATTTAATAATAATACTGTTACAACTCATTAAATCTATTATTAATATTTACATTTCACTTTTAATTTCAAACTAAATAATATTAATTAGTTTTCAAATCTTGGCTGCCTACATTCTAGGATATGCTTTTTAACTTCAAATCCACAATTTAAAACAAATCAAACATAAAATCCCAAATTAAAACCTCTTCTTCATATCAAATCACTCCTGAGAAAATAGAAATATAAATTACAACCATATTAAATACATAATATCACTCCAGAAACTTTTGTGATGCAATTAAAAAACATATTTCTCATACAAAATCACTCCAAGTACTTAAGCAATGCAATTGAAAACCCTATTTCACATATTAAATCAATCCTGATCCCATAGCAATACAATTAAGAACCATATTTCACATATGAAATTAATCCTGAGACATTTATAATGCAAATAAAACTATCTTGAACATATAAAACCAATCAGGAGACTATAGCAATGCAATTTAAACCATATTCCACATATCAAGTTACTCTGGAGACCTTAGCCATGTGATTAAAAAGAATATTTTAGATATAAAATCACTAAAGAAACTAAAGCTATGCAATTGAAAACTATATTTCACATATAAAGTTACTCTAAAGACCTTAGCCATGCAATTAAAAACCATATTTTGCATATAAATTCAATCCTGAAACCTTGGCAATACCATAAAAACAAAATATTCAACATATAAAATCAATCCTGACACCTTAGTGATGGAATTAAAAAACCATATTTCACATGTATCAATCCTGAAACTTTTAAAATACAATTAAATACCTATATTTAACATATACAATCTCTAATGAGACTAAAGCAATGTAATCAAAAACCATATTTCACATATAAAATCACTCTTAAGACCTAAGTGATGCAATGAAATACAATTTTTAACAAACAAAATCAGTAATGACACTTGCAAAGAAATTAAAAACTATATTTCACATATAAAGTCACTCTGGAGACCTTAGCCATGCAATTCCAAACCATATTTTACATATAAAATCAATCCTGAGACCCTATTGATGGAATTAAAACCATATTCTGCATATAAATCAATCCTGAAACCTTGGCAATACAATTAAAAAATATTTAAAATCACTAATAAGACTTTAGCAATATAATAAAAAATCATATGTGGCATATAAAATCACTCTGAAGACCTAAGTGATGCAATTACAAAATCCATATTTAACATATAAAATCAATCTTGACACTAAAGCAATGCAACTAGAAACCATATTTCACACATAAAATCAATCCTGAAGCCTGGCAATGCCATGAAAAAACAATATCTCGCATATCAAATCACTCTGGAGAGCTAAGCGATACAATTAAAATCCATATTTACCATATAAAATCAATCTCGACACTTTAGCAATGAAACTAGAAACAATATTTCACATATAAAATCATTCCTGAAGCCTGGCAATGCCATAAGAAACAATATCTCACATATAAAATCACTCTAGAGACCTAAGTGATACAATTACAATCCATATTTAACATATAAAACCAATCCTGAGACTTTAGCAGTGAAACTAGAAACCATATTTCACATATAAAATCATTCCTGTAGCCTTGGTTATGCCATAAAAAACAATATCTCACATATAAAATCACTCTGGAGACCTAAGCGATGCAATTAAAATCCATATTTAACATATAAAATCAATCTCGAGACTTTATAAATACAAGTAGAAACCATATTTCACATATAAAATCATTCCTGAAACCTTGGTAATGACATAAAAAACAATATCTCACATATAAAATCACTCTGGAGACCTTAGTGATGCAATTAAAATCCATATTTAACATATAAAATCAATCTCTAGACTTTTGAGATGCAATTTAAAACCATATTTCACATATAAAATCATTCCTGGGACCATAAGTGATAGAAAAAAAACTATATTTTACATATAATATCAATCCTGAGACCTGAGCTAACAAAGTAAAAACAAAACTTTTATCATATGTATAAAATCACTCTGGGGATATTAGTGATGGAATTAAAACCATATTTTACATATAAAATCATTCCTGATACACAAAGGTGCAACCAAAATGTGGGTTTTACCATTGTAAATACAAGATATTTTACATTATTGTTTAATTGTTGTGTACTTTAATAAGATGTAGTGGTTAAAATACAGAACTCTCATAGATTTTAACCTTTTTTATTATTATCACACATTTTGGATACTGCAATGTACTTTCAATTGGATACATAGTGAAGATCGCCTTAATTTATATTTTGAATGATTGCTAAGTTCAAGAGTTGTAATTAATATTATGCTATCGAAGAATTGCTTGATTAATAGATATTTATGTAACAAAGATATGTCTCACTTTATTAGACTATACATTTAATATCGCTTATTAATATTTTAATTAAAGGAAACGACGTCGCAATAAGTAATATGTTTATGATTTAAAACATTTTTGTTGATATGATATCCCCCAGAAACACGTAAATAGCAAACAAATCTTCAATATAAAATTCTTTCATTACTAATTTTGTATTATATCGATTGTTTTTTTATTTTTTTGGTAGTAGGATTTTAATAAACCACAAGGATTTGAGTTTCATCTTTCATCTTTTCATTCCGACAACGCGCAGATAAAATAAATGGACATACGGTACAACCAGTCGGTCTTTCGTAAAAAAATGTCAAAAAACATTAAAAAGGTAAAAGTTAAAACTGTTTTAAAGTGCAGTTGAAAGGTTAGCAAGTTGACAAAGTGGACATAAATTTCTAAAATAAAAAATGTCCAGTGGACAATATTGTCACGACAAAATTGTCAGAACAAAAAATGTCCTGTTGACAAACTTGTCACGTGAGAGAAAAAAAATTGTCCAGAGGACAGAAATTGTCAAAAGAAAAAAAAGTCCAAAGGACAAAAATTGTCAAAAGAACAAAAATGTCCAGTGGACAGAAATTGTCAACAAATTGTCAAATGGCGAAATATATTGTTTAAAAAAATTGTCAAAAGAACAGTCCAAGTTAACTTGGGTTGCCAAAATCTCTGCTCAAACCAGTCAAATTCTCTGCTCGAAGTTAACTTAAAGCAGTCAGAATCTCTGCTTTACAGGTTAACTAGCATGTTATGTTAGGACTGCACCCAACTGTACTTCCTGTTTGCGACTGGGCTGATATGAAAATGTGTTAACATGAGTATGAAAATTTCCGTCAAGCTTTTCTCAGAAACTGTACATGAGAACAATTTGAAATTTGGCAGGGTGGTTCAGTATCACAAGTTGTACGTCCTACGCGACTTTCAGACCTGTCGGACAACTACTTCCTGTTTTGGACTGGGCCGATATGAAAATGTGTTAACATGAGTATGAAAATTTCCGTCAAGCTTTTCTCAGGAACCGTACACAAGAACAATTTGAAATTTGGCAGGATAGTTCAGTATCACAACGTGTACGTCCTAGGCGACTTTCAGACCTGTCGGACAACTACTTCCTGTTTTCGACTGGGCCGATATGAAAATGTGTTTACACGAGTATGAAAATTTCCGTCAAGCTTTACTCAGAAACCGTACATTAGAACAATTTGAAATTTGGCAGCCGGTGGTTATCACAAGTTGTACGTCCTAAGCGACTTTCAGACCTGTTGGACAACTACTTCCTGTTTTGGACTTCCTTTAGCGAGGGCGTCCGTGTCCCATGGACACATTTTTCAATTTGTGTTGCTTAAATATGGTTAAATTTGAGACCGAATATAGACCGTTTTCATGCTTATTTCGAATAAAAGCTAACTAAATAAAGTCAGAAAGTTGTTATTGTATACATAAATACTTTGAAAATAACTTATTTAAAACAGAAACAGTTAAAATTAATTGAACAATCCATTTTTATCCATAATTTTCGAAAATATATTTTTTACTTTAGATGTCCTCTTTAGAACCCCACTTCTAAATATTACTGTTATTATCTCCCTTGTCTGTACTCTCTATTATGTTTACATATGAATGATTGGGGTACAAAACAACTCTGCATAAGTTCTCTTTCAGTTTTACTGTTTTAGACATGACTTAGGTAGAGGCAGAACTTTGGATGAAAGTATGAATAAATCCTATTGAAATGTTGTGCCTTGTCGTTTCATTAAAAATATGGAAAAGCCGGGAGATAGGCTCACGGCACGTGTACTTTGAGAAATGACCCTACATGGAGATTGCATATGTTAGAAAACTCTTATTTTTAGTGAAATATGTGTGTTATGTCATAAGTGCAACCACTAGAAGCCAAGATAAACAAAAACAATGAGTAAAACATAAGTTGCGGGGGGGGGTGTCATTAGGGTACCAAGAAGGGCCTCTGAGTGAAAGATGTTAACCTTTTTGAATTGAAATTTAACTTTGAATAGCGATTCATTGAATTTAGTGGATGTTAAGACTATATATGACCAAAATCTACTTATAGATGTTGACAATAGAAGAAAGAAATGCAAATACAAATCACATTATCTGGTAAATCACGCAAATTTTCACCAAAATAGGCAATCTTTCAAAGGCTGTAAAATCTTAACCTGTAATTTGCAAAGCTAGCCCATTCAAATATAATTTTTTATTCAAGTTCAACAAAAATTAATAAATTGAATTTAAATTTAGGCGTTCACTTTGAAGGAATAGACAGCCAAGTATACGCAGTCAAGCTATATTCATGATTTGGAATGTTTTTAAAATTCTTGGCAAGGTGCCAATTTCAATGATTTTGCATTGTTCATAAAATATTTCTGAAAAGGGTGGTCTATAGATTATCTTTATATTATATGACAACATAAGCTATTTACATTTTTCCAGAATGGCACAAAGAAAAGTAGATACTTTTTGATTGAAAATCAGAAAATCTTACCATGTAAACGATGCTAAAATATAATTCCCGTTTGTAAAAATTAAAACATTGCAGAAATGTTTTAAGGGTGTTGAACAACTTTCTGTGCATATACCTTTTAAGTAAACATAAGTATTTGACAGTTTTCAAAAGTGACACCTGGACCACTTTGCATGGTTTTCTAGTAGACGGGCTCTTAAACAATTCTGCCTAAAGTCAAATGAGATTTTAAAATCACATGTTTGAAAAATGAAATTTGGACGGTCATACCGAAAATCTATCTTGGTTATCACAAATCCTCAAAAAAGCCACCCCTATTCACATCTAGCCGTTGCCACGCTTCGGATTTGAACATGCATGAAAACAAAAATGAGAATGAAAGATAGTTTTTTTTTTCTATTAACTCTCTTTTAACTTCTTAACTACAATAAAAGTCAGTTCTAATCATTACCATGAAAGGCAAATCCAGGATCAATAACCATAAAATTGTAAAACAAACAAATAAAATGTGCAACAATATCAATTCTAAGTACTATGTCGAGACTGATGTCAGTTACAACAATAGAATAAAACTGGACTTTATCGCTGCCACACATTTTCACAGATGCAACACTTGTATTGACTAAAATGTATAATTTTGCAATTAACCTTAATTTATGACCAAACAAGGCGCACCGTTTAAAAAGTAATAAATCAGTATATTCCTACAGAAGCAGCATAAGATCCAACAATGTCGTCTTGTTGACATCGATGAAAAGATGTAAAAACTGCCATTCCTACAGAAGCACCATAAGTAAGTGCAAGAAAGGCAGATAAGATTCCATCTACGCAAAACAATTGGCTGTCATCAAAAATGACGACAAAAATCAGCTTGAATACAATAATTCCATTACTTGCATAAAGTTTTCACGAAGTTAACTGCTGTATTTCGAAGCCTGTAAATTCTTAATCTACAAAACCAATAATGGTTGGGACATTTTTATCACTAAACCTAGAGTTTATTCAATCATTTTTGTATTATGATTGTTCACTAAACTGTTTTCAACTTCTCCCTCTAAAATCTATTATTTTAAAGGCAACTTATTTCGTCCAAGTGAGCCATAATAATGAAACGTTTCTGTACAGTCTGCCTTTTCTTGTTTGAAAAATGAGATTTGGAACGTCATACCGAAACAAAACAGAAAAGCCACCCTACCCAGCCACGGTCAAGCTTCAGTTATAAATTAATACATACACTGTACAGATTACATTGGTTGTCCTACATGCTGTGATGGAGATATACACTTTTATTAATTGGTATATTACTGTAAGAAATAAATTCATTCCTAGTGAGTTTACCTGACATGTTTTGAGGCTGACAGAACTTTTTATAAATTGTATATTACAGTTGGAAATAACATTCTGTAATTCCTAATAAGTTTACCTGACAGGGTTTTAATTGTTTCACAGATTGTCTTGATTGTTCCACATGCTGTGAGGCTGACATAATTTTTTGTAAATTGTTGATTACTGTTAGTAATAACATCCAGTAATTCCTACTGAGTTTACATGACGGGTTTTTAAAGAGGTCGCTACACCCTTAGGGTGGTCTTCGGTTTGTTTTTGCCAACTGGTTGGGTTGTGTCTCTTTGTCACATTCCCCATTTCAATTTTCCTTTCAATGTGATATTGCAAACTATTTCACAAAAAAACAGATAAATACGAAACTAACATATTCTTTCAAATGGACTCTTTATGTTGCATAAACAATGTTTCTTTCATAGTGGACCAAAAGTGGGGCGGGGCAGCACCGGCAGTCCGACACTCCATTTTTTCAAATACACTTTCTCAAGCCTTAAATATTGTTTAAAATAAAACGGATAACAACTGAACATTTTGCCTTTTCAGCATACTTGCATGTATTTCTTATATTGTACAATTTGAAAATCCATCATGCGTAAAGCATTTATGGTTCTTAAACAAGCATTTCTTTGAGCATTTACTAAAGCTGGCTCGTAGCTCAGATGTTGGATATTTAATGAACCGCACCGTTAAACAAGTAATAAATCAGTAAATGCTCACAGATGAAGTTCCTCTTTCCCCACATAGTAACACGAAGTGACGCATATCCATTAACCTTGCCAAATATGACAGTTATTGTAATTTATTTATATATAAATGTTCAACTTTAGAAAATAAAAATAAAAAGATCATCCAATGATAAACTTTGTTTAAATAAGTTGCTAATAATATGATTAGTACAGACTTTTTAAGCTATATATCCTTATGTAGCCTAAAAATAAACCATGCATAATAATGTCATTAAAAAAGTCAGATTTACCCATGTTTTACTATCTATTTAGGTTAAAACAGTAGTTAAAGCCAGTAAAGGACAAGCTCTATGAACAGAGATCGCTTTTTTTTAAACACTCGAAGGCATTCAAAAACATGGTACAAATGTCTGCTGGTCCATTTTCAGGATATCCAGTGGCAGTCAACATTTTGTTCGATGTGTCCCATTCCACCCATTTTCCGTTGATTTATTGTTTGGTTACTTATTCTCGTCCTGAATATAGCTGAAATACTGCTCGCTAGACGTAAAGAAAATATAAATTAACCATCAAGGCCTGGATCACTGTAAATAATGACTTTTCTGCTGCTGTAGTTGTACATGACTGCAAGCTACCTTCTGACCTCTCTTTAAGGAAACACTTGCCATCGTCTTTCACATCAGTACATTCTGTACACAAGTTAATTCGAGAAGTTTTATCACACAATGTTTGGCTGGGTAACTCAGCCATGACAACAAAAAGCTGCTTTCTGAGCTTGAATATTATAATTTCCAATATTTACTTAAATATTTAACAAAGTTAACTGGCTTATTTTGAACTCTGCTAATTCCAAAACAATTACCAAACCAATAATGGTTGGGACATTTTCCCCCGAGACACATTTTACTCAATGGTTTTTGCATTACGATTTTTAACTAACTGTTGTCAACTTCTCTTACTCTGTAAGTTGGTGGTGGAGGATGTAAATAAAATATATCTAAAATCTGAAACACAACTATTGCCTTCCCCATAGAACCAAATTAAATTTTCTGTTTATGACTTCCAGAGTTTTCTGAATCCTGGTCATTACCTGGATGAATGTCATCACTAATTTTAGCTACCAGTAAACTAATTTCTGATAATTCAAAGAAAGAATGAGCTTCTTTTCCACTGTTATCTTATGTGTACTACGATCAAACAGATTCAAAGAAGTGTTTAGATTATTTTTCATAGTAATGAAACGATTCTGTAGAATCTGCCTTTTCTTCTACCGACTGGGTATCATCAGCAGGAGGACATTAAACAAGTATGCCTGAAGTCAAATGGGATTTTAAAATCACATGTTTGAAAAATGAAATTTGGACGGTCATACCGAAAATCTTAGTTATCACAAATCCTCAAAAAAGCCAACCCCGTGTGGGACCCGGGGCACAGGAGAATAGGCCCACGGCTTCCTCAGCCTGCAGTAAGAGTCTGCTAACAGAGGCAACACTTGCCGTGTGTTGCGACCCGTGTCGATTACAGGACGGGATTTCAGTAGGCCGGGTAAACGGTCCCGATAACTTACTGAACCCTTACTTTTTCTAGACGGGAAATCGAGTTAGCCCTGACTTCGATGAATCGGCATGTCACGTCTTGCCCTTTGTGAATCCTTCTCATTTAAGCTACTCTATTACATTTTTTCCTTCAAACTGTTCCATGAAATGTATGTACCATTTGATAGTACCATTTGATAGACAGCTCCCTTACAGGATTTGCAAAGAAGGCGGTGGCTGAAGGGCAAAGCTTCCTCAGCTTTATAGAGGCGACATGTTTGCCGTGTGTTGCAACCCGTGTCGGTGGAGGAAGGGATCCTGGTGGTTGAGAGATCACTCTCTGCTGCATCCATTAGTGCGGGTCAGCGGGTTTGATTTTCAATACACCACTTTGGCCCTGACTTCAACTAGACGGGAGACCGGATGGACCCGGTTCGGTCAATCGGCTGGTCATGCCGAGCCCTTAACAAGCTTGTCGTCATTTCTCTTGTCACTTGATCATATCCTGTGAATTTCAGTTCCAAAGTTGTTGTTACAAGCTGTTAAGAAGGCGGTGGCTCATGGGTCAATCGAGTGGAATGAGTTTCGAACGGTTGTTTCGCCAGTTAATTCTGGCACGAAGCTTGCGTTCGTGAAGAAATTCATCTATTTGAGTATACCACCCTTGGAACACCTGATGCTTTCTGCTGGTGATCCGCAGAGACAAGCATCGCCCCTGTTGGCACTCCGTGGCGGGTGGGTGACAAGGGTGGTGAACCGCATTCTTACAACATGGCTTCTAAAACTAATGGTATAACAGGTTCAAAAAAAAGAAAAAATGAATTCGCTCTTGAAGAAATGGTTGACGATGAGCAGTGGTCAAGATTTATTGTTCTAACCAGTACTGAACAAAATAAACCTTTATCCAAAATTTCTCCTTTTGTAATTGAAAAAACTATAAAGGGTTGTGCAGGAGATGTAAAAAATGTTACAAAATTGAAATCAGGCTCTTTGTTAATTGAATGTTCAAAGAAACAGCAATCCTTCAATTTGTTAAAATTAAACAAAATTCTTGATTTAAACATCTCTTCTTCTCCTCATAGAACGTTAAATTCCAGTCAAGGTATTATTCGTTACAGAGACCAAGATCTCTCTGAACTTACAGATGACGAAATTTGTGAAGAACTTAAACCTCAGGGTATAACTAAAGTCAAAAGATTCGTAGCCAACAGAGAAGGTGTTCAGGTCAAACTGAATACCTTCCTCTTACACTTTAATACTCCATCTGTCCCTTCATCAATAAAAATCGGTCTCTACAATGTTAAAGTCAGCGCATACATCTCCAACCCTGTGCGCTGCTTTAAGTGTCAAAAGTTCGGCCATGGGAAGGGACAGTGCAGAGGTCACTTGATCTGTTTTAAATGCGCCGAAGAAGGACATGAGGGCTTTACCTGCACTAAAACTCCAAAGTGTGCCAATTGTGGTGAAGCCCACATGTCCTCATCCAAGGATTGTCATCATTTTAAAAAGGAAAAAGAAATACAAAAGTTAAAAACTGAAAAAACATCCCTTACCCTGAGGCTCGTCGTCTGTATAATTCAACGAATAATCCTTCGTCTCCTGCATCAACATCATACGCCAGTGTTGCCAAACGCGTTCTCACTTCAGTTGAAACGCAGACAATCATCACCTGGCCTATTGACAAACAGGAACCTTCAAAATTAACAGTTACAACAACAGACAAAATCATTAAATCTTCACGAAAATCGTCATCTTCTCAAACCGCTACGTCTTCAGCACCCTCTCAATCCTCAACCACTTCTTCAAGCAGCCCAAACAAAAATTCAAAAAATACCAACTCCAATTTAAATTCTAACTCAAATAAAAACTCAAATCAAAAAGGAGATCGCACTCCAAAACTGCTGCGGGATCCCATTAAGGTCCACAACAGGTTTGGAAGTCTAGATCATCTAGACACTACTATCTGGGGCGATCCCATGGATACACTACCCCCAGATACTGGATCTAAAAGTAGATCCCCCAGCAGAAACCGGCGGAATAGCCCCAAAAAAACTGTCAACTATTCCCCTATTCGCAGACCATAATGGGTACTATAATACAATGGAATTGTCGAGGTCTTAAGATTAATTTTCTTGAAATTACATTATTGGTTCAAGCCTTTCTTCCTGTTGCATTTTGCCTCCAAGAATCCCACCTAAAACGAAGTGATAACATATCTTTAAAAAACTACTCTATATACAGCACATTTGTAGACGAGAATGATAGAGCTGCTGGCGGCTCTACCATTCTTGTAAAAGATCAAGTTCTACATAGCCTTGTAGATCTCAACACTGATCTTCAGGCGGTTGCTGTTAGAATATCTTTAGACAAAACAATTACTTTATGCTCTGTGTATATCCCTCCGAATTCTTCATTAAATTTAAACCAGTTGAAACATCTTACTGATCAGCTTCCAGCCCCTTATATATTACTTGGTGACTTCAACGGACACAACCCTTTATGGGGCAGTAATACAATAAACGATAAAGGTAAAATTATTGAAGGCTTAATGAATCAGGAAGACCTCTGTATTTTTAATGATGGAACCAATACCTATTTACATCCTGGGAATGGATCATATTCGGCTATTGATCTTACAATAGCAGATCCTTCTCTGTTGCCCGATTTCTCATGGAAAGTCCATGACGATCTCTGTGGCAGTGATCATTTTCCCATTATATTGGAATCTTTGCACTCTTCCAACACAGAACGAGCCGCTCGGTACAAATTTAACAAAGCCAATTGGCCTCTATTTGAACAACTCTGTATAGAGCGACTTAACTCCGACACTTTTGAAGCTATTTCTGATCCCATTTTAAAATTCAATGAAACACTTATTTCAATTGCTGATGAAACAATTCCTAAGACCTCGACAAATCCAAAACATCCTAGTAAACCCTGGTTCGATGACAGCTGTGAGGACGCTATTAAAGACCGGAAAAAGGCCGAACGACGCTTTATTAAACACCCAACTCAAAATAATCTTAACCAATTCCGAATTTTTCGAGCGAAAGCTCGCAGGGTAACGAAACAAAGACGACGTACCTCTTGGCGTAACTTTGTTTCTAAACTAAATAACCATACCCCTATGAATAAAATTTGGAACACGATTCGTAAAATTAAAGGTAAAAACAGTAAAGCAAATGTCCATCATTTAAAGGATGGACAAGACTTGTTAACATCAGAGTCAGACATATCAAATAAATTGGCCGAAACATTTGCAACACACTCCTCTGCTGAAAATTATCATCCCAATTTTCAGCGGATCAAAATTCAAAAAGAAAAATCAAAACTTACTTTCCAGTCAAAAAATCTAGAAGATTACAATACACCTTTTTTTTTGGAAGAGCTAAAAACTTCATTGAACAAATCTCACGATACAGCATGTGGTCCAGATGACATCCATTATCAACTTCTCAAACATCTGCCACAATCTTCTCTCCAATGTCTTCTCAATCTTCTTAACAACATTTGGGAAACGGGTGACTTACCATCTATTTGGAAAATGGCCACTGTTGTGCCTATTCCAAAACCAGGAAAAGATCACTCGGAAGCGTCCAACTATCGGCCTATAGCCCTCACAAGCTACCTTTGTAAAACCATGGAAAGGATGATCAATGATCGCCTTGTCTGGTTTTTAGAATCTAACAATCTAATATCAAATATCCAATGTGGATTCAGGCAAGGGCGAAGTACCCTAGATCATCTTGTACGTTTCGAAACGTATATTCGAAACGCTTTTGCCAAGAATGAACATGTTGTGTCTATCTTTTTCGATTTAGAGAAAGCATATGACACAACATGGAAATATGGTATTTTAAAAGATCTTTTTGATATGGGGTTGAAAGGTAGACTTCCTACCTTTATTTCAAACTTTTTATCTGACAGAGAATTTAAAGTTAGGGTCAATTCTACTTTATCTAACCCCTTTGAACAGGAAATGGGTGTTCCTCAGGGGAGTATCCTTTCTGTCACTTTATTCAGTATCAAAATTAATAGCCTTGCTCAAGTTTTAAAAGATAATATTGATGGTTCTCTATATGTTGACGACTTCCTCATATGTTACCGACGAAAAAACATGAATAATATTGAACGTCAACTGCAGTTATGTTTAAATAGAATAGAGAAATGGGCAATGGAGAATGGTTTTAAATTCTCCACTGCAAAAACCGTTGGGATGCATTTTTGTAATAAACGAAAGATGCATCCTGATCCCGAATTAAAATTACATAATAATCCTATCAAAATTGTAAAAGAAACTACTTTTCTTGGTCTCATATTTGATTCAAGGCTAACCTTTCTACCCCATATCAAAATGTTAAAAAATAAATGCCTTAAAGCATTAGATATTTTAAAAGTCGTATCCAGCACCGACTGGGGTGCTCAGTGCGATGTTTTACTGAATCTTTATAGATCGCTGGTTCGATCGAAATTGGATTACGGTTGCTTTATTTATGGTTCTGCTCGCACGTCATATGTCAAAATCCTTGATACTATACACCATCAGGGATTGCGACTATGTCTTGGAGCTTTTAGAACCACACCTGTAAATAGTTTGTATGTAGAAGCAAACGAGCCTTCTTTGTATCAAAGAAGAATTAAGCTCGCTTTGCAATATGCAACCAAATTGAAGGCGTATCCTGGCAACCCGGCACACGACTGTGTTTTCAAACCTCTTTACGAAAATATTTTTGAAAAACATCCAAATAAAATTCAACCTTTTGGTATCAGAATAAAACCTCATTTGAAGAACTCTGGTATAAATTTAGATGAAATTGCTGCTATTGAAATTCCACATAACCCACCATGATTAAATCCAAAACCGGTATTTATTTTTGATCTTAGAAACCATAAAAAGTCTGACACAAATCCTTTAATTATTCAACAACACTTTGCAGAAATAAAATCTCACTATCCTGGCCATTCTGCAATTTATACAGATGGATCGAAGGACGGCGATAAAGTTGCATCGGCCGCTGTCTTTGGAGAGCGTGTTGAAACTCGCCGTCTTCCTTCCGTTTCTTCTGTATTTAGTGCAGAAGCACAAGCTATCCTTCTTGCACTAAAAATTATTGCTTCGTCAGATGAGAGTAAATTTATTATCTGCTCCGATTCTTTGTCATGTCTTCAGGCAATTGAAAATTGTAAAATAAAGAATGCATTTATTTTAAAAATCATCCAAATTTACAAATCCTTGTAAACATTGGGTAAAGAGGTTGTATTTTTCTGGATTCCCAGCCATGTGGGAATCCATGGAAACACAGTCGTGGACAGGGAGGCTAAGGCTGCCTTAGAAAATGATATTATTAACTGTAAAATTCCTTTTACTGATTTTAAATTATATATTTTTAAATACATTTCTAATCTATGGCAGCGTGGTTGGGATCTCGAAGTTCATAATAAACTGCATGAGATCCAACCACTTCTGCACATGCATAATTTGAAATCTTGTAGAGGTCGTAGGGACCAAGTGGTTTTAACCAGGTGTCGTCTTGGGCATACCAGGACAACACATAGTTATATTTTAAACAATGAACCAAGACCCGAGTGTGTGCCATGCAACTGTCCATATACCATCAAGCATGTCTTGATGGACTGTGTTGACGTGGCACACATTCGGGAACGTTTTTATTCTGTTAATTCTTATAAGACTTTATTTACAGCTGTCGCTGGCGACACAATTTTACAGTTTTTAAAGGAAATTAACTTGTGCAGAAAAATTTAATTGGATTTTAAATTGTGATATTGAATACTTTTTAGTGTTTAAGTTTTCTTTTTATCTGTATATATGCTCATATTATTATATTAGACCACGTTTTATAAAGGATGGATATTCTTTAAATAATTAAAATTCTTATTTTCACGTCCTGAATATAGCTGAAATATTGCTTGCTGGACGTAAAACATCAAACAATCAATCAATCAATCAAAAAAGCCACCTCTATTCACATCTAGCCGTTGCCACGCTTCAGATTTAAGCAAGCATGAAAACAGAAATGGGAATGAAAGATATAGTTTTTTCTATAAACTCTGTCAGTGGAATCGCCTTTTAACTTCTTTACTACAATAAAATGTCAGTTCTTATCATTACCATGAAAGACAAATCCAGGATTAATAACCAGGAAATTGTAAAACAAACATAAATTGTACAACATCACTAATAAGTACTATGTCGAGACTGATGTCAATTACAACAATAGAATAAAACTGGACTTTAAGGCTGTCACACATTTTCACATTTGAAACACCTGTATTGACTGAAATGTATAATTTTGCAATTAACCTTAATTTATTATCAAACTAGCCGCACCGTTTAAAACGTAATAAATCAGTATATTCTTACAGAAGCACCATAAGATCCAACAATGTTGAAGAGATGTAAAATCTGTGCAATTCCTACAGAAGCACCATAAGAAAGAGAAAGGCAAATAAGATTCCAACTCCGCAAAACAATTGGCTGTCATAAAAAAGACGACAAAGAGCAGCTTGAATACAATAATTTCCATTACTTGCATCAAGTTTTCACGAAACTAACTGCTGTATTTCGAAACATGTAAATTCTAGATCTACATAACCTATAATGGTTGGGACTTTTTTCACTAAAATTAGAGTTTTTTCAATCATTTTTGCATTAAGATTTTTCACAAAGCTGTTTTCAACTTCTCACTCTAAAAGTTGGTAGACAGGCATGTAATGAAAATAAATCTAAAATTTTAAAGGCAACTAATTTCGTCCAAGTGAGCCATAGAAATGAAACGTTTCTGTAGAGTCTGCCTTTTCTTGTTTGAAAAATTAGACTTGGAAGGTCATACCGAAACAAACCAGAAGCCACCCTACCCAGCCGTCGTCACGCTTCAGTTATAAATTAATACATACATTGTACAGATTACATTGGTTGTCCTACATGCTGTGATGGAGATATACACTTTAATTAAATGGTATATTACTGTAAGAAATAACTTTTATTCATTCCTAATGAGTTTACCTGACATGTTTTTTAATTGTTGTACCGATTACCTTGGTTGCTCCCCATGCTGTGAGGCTGACAGAACTTTTTATAAATTGTCTATTACTGTTGGAAATAACATTCTGTAATTTCCTAATGAGTTAACCTGACAGGTTTATAATTGTTTCACAGATTGTCTTAGTTGTTCCACATGATGTGAGGCTGACATGATTTTTTGTTAATTGTTGATTATTGTTAGTAATAACATCCAGTAATTCCTACTGAGTTTATGACAGGTTTTTAATTGTCGCTACACCCTTAGGGTGGTCCTGAGTTTGTTTTTGCCAACTGGTTGGGTTGTATCTCTTTGTCACATTCCCCATTTCAATTATCCTTTCGATTCTCACTGCAGGCAGGGTGTACTCGACTCCAATCTTAATTCACAAGGATTGCCAGTTTTCCTACCGCAGGTCGGGGGTTCTCTCCGGGTACTCCGGCTTCCTCCCCCAATAAAAACTGGACGCCATGAAATAGCTGAAAAATTGCTGAAAGTGGCGTTAAAACACCATTCAAACAAACAAACAATTATCGTTTCAATGTGATATTGCAAACTATTTCACAAAAAAACCAGATAAATACGAAACTAAAATATTGTTTAAAATTGACTCTTTATGTTGCTTAGGCAATGTTTCTTTCATAGTTGACCAAAAGTGGGGCGGGGCAGCACCGCTAGTCCGACACTCCAATTTTTTTTAAATAAAACGGATATCAACTGACCATTTTGCCTTTTCAGCATACTTGCCTGTATTTTTTATGTTGTACAATTTGAAAATAAAAGCCATCATGCCTAAAGCATGTATGGTTCTTAAAACAACATTTACTAAAGCTGGCTCGTAGCTCAGATGTTGGATATTAATACAAGGTTTTACATCGCATTGACGACTTGCATGTATATGTGGATCCAGACGAACCGCACCGTTAAACAAGTAATAAATCAGTATATGCACACCGATGTAGTTCTTCTTTCCCCACATAGTAACACGAAGTGACGCATATCCAGTAACTATGTCACCTTGCCAAATATGACAGTTTTTTTTTATAAATGTTCAACTTATGAAAATAAAAAAATGATCATCCAATGGTAAATTTTGTTTTAATAAGTTGCTAATAATGATATGTACAGACTTTCTAAGCTATATATCCTTAGGTAGCCTAAAAAAACATGCATAATAATGTCATTAAAAAAGTCCGATTAACCCATGTTTTGTACTATCTTTTTTAGGTTAGAACAGTAGTTGAAGCCAGTAAAGGACAAACGCTCTAAACAGAGATCGCTCATCTTTTTAAAACACTCGGAGGCATTCAAAAACATGGTACACATTTCTGCTTGTCCATTGTCATGATTTCCAGAGGCTGCCATCATTTTGTTCGCTTTGTCTCATTCCACCCCTTTTCCTCTTTTTTAAGGAAACGCCTGCCATCGACTTTCACATCAGTACATTCTGTACACGAGTTAATTCGAGAAGTTTTATCACACAATGTTTGACTGGTTAACTCAGAAAAATCTCCAAATAATTGGCTATCATCAAAAATGACAACAAAAAGCTGCTTTCTGAGCTTGAATACTATAATTTTAAATACTTGAATAAATATTTAACAAAGTTAACTGGCTTATTTTGAACTCTGCTAATTCCAACCAATAATGGGTGGGGCATTTTCCACCGAGACAGATTTTACTCAATGGTTTGTCCGTTACGGTTTTTAACTAAACTGTTGGCAACTTCTCTTACTCTGTAAGTTGGTGGAGGATGATGTAAAGAAAATATATCTAAAATCTTAAACACAACTATTTTCTTCCCTACAGAGCCAATTTAATTTTTGTTTTTTTTATTACTTCCGAGTTTTCTGAATCCTGGTCATTACTTGGATCAATGTCTTTACGAATTTTAGCTAACAACATCAATGTGATATTACAGGCTTTCAAGCGGCCCTAAATATTCCTAATTTTCCTTATTTTTTATCATCATCCCTAAATTTCCTTATTTTTTCTGAAAAGCCCTAAAAAGCCCTTATAAATCATGAAAAATCCTACATTTTGAAATTAATATATAAAAAAAGTTATAATTAATTGTAAAAGGTCAAGTATTTACATGTTTTAGAATGCAGTTAACTCACTTTCTAGTGTTAGTATACTTCCAGGAACTTGTGTTATTACCAAGTACCAACACAACAGACATGAACAGATCTACATTCATCAGATATCCAAAAGAACAAATTGCAGGAATAAAATTGAATCATCTGTTGCTGAATGTGTCTGTTGATGGCTGATGAGTTGGTGTTGTTGGTAAGAAGTTCTTTTTGTATGTGTTTTGTCCCGGTAGGTGAGTATATATATCAACCTATAGTGCATTTGTGATAATTTAATGGAACTATCATCCCTTATTTTCAACAAAATGCCCTAACAAATCCTTAAAATTGCCCTTATTTTGGGGGAAAAGTGCCCTAAATTTATCCCTTATTTTTTGTCAAAAGGTGCTTGAAAGCCTGGATATTACGATCTCTGTGGCAGTGATCACTTTCCCATTATCTTGGAATCTTTACACTCTTCAAACACAGAACGAATCGCTCGGTATAAATTTGGCAAGGCCAATTGGCCTCTATTTGAACAACTCTGTATAGAGCGACTTAACTCGGATGCTTTTGAAGCTGTTTCTGATCCAATGTTAAAATTCAACAAAACACTTATTTCAATTGCTGATGAAACAATTCCTAAGACCTCGACAAATCCAAAACATCCTAGTAAAACATGGTTCGATGACAGTTGTGAGGACGCTATTAAAGACCGGAAAAAGGCCGAACGACGCTTTAATAAACACCCAACTCAAAATAATCTTAACCATTTCCGAATTTTTCGAGCGAAAGCTCGCAGGGTAACGAAACAAAGACGACGCACCTCATAGCGTAACTTTGTTTCTAAACTAAATAACCATACCCCTATGAATAAAATTTGAACATGATTCGTAAAATTAAAGGTAAAAACAGTAAAGCGAATGTCCATCATTTAAGGGATGGACAAGACTTGTTAACATCAGAGTCGGAAATATCTAACACATTGGCCGAAACATTTGCAAAACACTCGTCCGCTGAAAATTATCATCCTGATTTTCAGCGTATCAAAACTCAAAAAGAAAAATCAAAACTTAATTTCCAGTCAAAAAATTTAGAAGATTACAATATACCTTTTTCTTTAGAAGAGCTAAAAACTTCATTGAACAAATCTGACGATACGGCATGTGGTCCAGATGACATCCATTATCAACTTCTCAAACATCTGCCACAATCTTCTCTCCAATGCCATTTGAATATTCTTAACAACATTTGGGAAACGGGTGATTTACCATCTATTTGGAAAATGGACACTGTTGTGCCTATTCCAAAACTAGGTAAAGATCACTCAGAAGCGTCCAACTATCGGCCTATAGCTCTCACAAGCTGTCTTTGTAAAACCATGGAAAGAATGATCGATCGCCTTGTCTGGTTTTTAGAATCGAACAACCTAATTTCAAATATCCAATATGTATTCAGACAAGGGCGAAGTACCATAGATCATCTTGTACGTTTTGAAACGTATATTCGAAACGCCTTTGCCAAACATGAACATGTTGTGTCTATCTTTTTAAATTTAGAAAAAACATATGACACAACATGAAAATATGGTATTTTAAAAGATCTTTTTGATATGGGGTTGAAAGGTAGACTTCCTACCTTTATTTCAAACTTTTTATCTGACAGAGAATTTAAAGTTAGGGTAAATTCTACTCTATCTGAACCTTTTGAACAGGAAATGGGTGTTCCCCAGGGAAGCATCCTTTCTGTCACTTTATTTAGTATCAAAATTAATAGCCTTGCTCAAGTTTTAAAAGATAATATTGATGGTTCTCTATATGTTGACGACTTCCTCGTATGTTACCGAGGAATAAACATGAATAATATTGAACGTCAACTGCAGTTATGTTTAAATAGAATAGAGAAATGGGCAATTGAGAATGGTTTTTAATTCTCTACTGCACAAACCGTGGGGATGCTTTTTTGTAATAAGAGAAAGATGCATCCTGATCCCGAATTCCAATTGCATAATAATCCATGAAAATTGTAAAGGAAACTACTTTTCTTGGTCTCATATTTGATTCAAGGCTAACCTTTCTACCCCACATCAAAATGTTCAAAAATAAATGCCTAAAGGCATTAGATATTTTAAAAGTCGTAGCCAGCACCGACTGGGGTGCTGAATGCGACGTTTTAGTTAATCTTTATAGATCGCTGGTTCTATCTAAATTGGATTATGGTTGTTTTATTTATGGTTCTTCTCGCAAGTCATATGTCAAAATCCCTGATACGGTTCATCATCAAGGATTGCGACTATGCCTTGGAGCCTTTAGAACCACACCTGTAAATAGTTTATATGTAGAAGCAAACGAGCCTTCTTTGTATCAAAGAAGAATTAAGCTCGGTTTGCAATATGCAACCAATTTAAAGGCATATCCTGGCAACCCTGCCCACGACTTTGTTTTCAAACCTCTTTATCAAAACATTTTCGAAAAACATCCAAACAAAATTCAACCTATTGGCCTCCGAATTGAATCTCATTTGGAAAATTCAGGTATAAATTTAGATGAAGTTGCTGCAATCGAAATTCCACATAATCCTCCGTGGTAAAACCCTAAACCGATATTTATTTATGATCTAAGAAAACATAAAAAGTCCGACACAAACCATTTAATAATACAACAACATTATGCAGAAATTAAATCTTGTTAACCTGACTATGGCACTATTTATACAGACGGGTCAAAAGACGGTGATAAAGTCGCCTCGGCCGCTGTCTTCGGAGAGCGTGTTGAAACTCGCCGCCTTCCGTCTTCCTCGTCTGTATTTACAGCAGAGGCGCAAGCTATTCTTCTTGCGATGAAAATAGTAGCTTCGTCAGACGAATGCAATTTTATTGTCTGCTCCGATTCCCTGTCTTGTCTACTGGCTATTGAAAATTTCAAATTAACAATTCTGATATTTTAAAAATTATTCAAATTTACAAATCTCTTGTTGCTTTGGGGAAAGAGGTTATCTTCTTCTGGATTCCCAGTCATATCGGAATCCTTGGAAACACAGTCGTGGATCAGGAGGCTAAAAATGCCCTAAAGGATACTATCATTAACTGTAATATTCCTTTTAGCGATTTTAAACCGTTGATTTTTAAATATATTTCTAATTTGTGGCAGAGTGGTTGGGATCTCCAAGTTCATAATAAACTTAATGAGATCAAGCCACTACTGCACACAAGTAATTTTAAAAGTTTTAGAGGTCGCAGAGACCAAGTTGTTTTAACACGGTGTCGTCTTGGTCATACCAGGACGACACATAGTTATATTTTAAATAATGAGCCAGGACCCGAATGTGTGCCATGCAACATCCATACACCATCAAGCATGTCTTGATGAACTGTGTGGACGTGGCCCACATTCGGGAACGTTTCTATTCTGTAGATACGTTTTTTAATTTATTTAAAACTGTCGCAGGCGACACAATTTAAAGTTCTTGAAAGAAATTAATTTATTTAACAAAATTTAATTTCACTATTAATTGTGAAGATTCATACTTTTTATTGTTTTAACTACCATTTTTATCAGTATATATATTCTCATATTATTGTATGAGATCACGTTTTAGTATAAAAGGGAGGCATAAAGTACTACTAATTTAAAATACTTATAATTTAAAAATTATAATTTTCACGTCCTGAATATAGCTGAAATATTGCTTGCTGGACGTTAAACAAGAAATAATCAATCAATTAATCAAACAGAGAATTTAAAGTTAGGGTAAATTCTACTTTATCTGACCCTTTTGAACAGGAAATGGGTGTTCCCCAGGGAAGCATCCTCTCTGTCACTTTATTTAGTATCAAAATTAATAGCCTTGCTCAAGTTTTAAAAGATAATATTGATGGTTCTCTATATGTTGACGACTTCCTCATATGTTACCGAGGAAAACACATGAATAATATTGAACGTCAACTTGTTATGTTTAAATAGAATAGAGAAATGGGCAATGGAGAATGGTTTTAAATTCTCTACTGCAAAAACCGTTGGGATGCATTTTTGTAATAAACGAAAGATGCATCCTGATCCCGAATTAAAATTATATAATAATCCTATTAAAATTGTAAAGGAAACTACTTTTCTTGGTCTCATATTTGATTCAAGGCTAACCTTTCTACCCCATATCAAAATGTTAAAAAATAAATGCCTAAAGGCATTAGATATTTTAAAAGTCGTAGCCAGCAAGGACTGGGGTGCTGAATGCTTGCGACGTTTTACTTAATCTATATAGATCGCTGGTTTGGTCTAAACTGGATTATGGTTGTTTTATTTATGGTTCTGCTCGAAAGTCATATGTCAAAATTCTTGATACTGTTCATCATCAAGGATTGCGACTATGCCTTGGAGCCTTTTGAACCACACCTATAGACCTTTATATGTAGAAGCAGGCGAGCCTTCTTTGTATCAAAGAAGAATAAATCTCGCTTTGCAATATGCAACCAAATTAAAGGCATATCCTGGCAACCCCGCCCACGACTGTGTTTTCAAACCTTTTTACGAAAATATTTTTGAAAAACATTCAAATAAAATTCAACCTTTTGTTATCAGATTAAAACCTCATTTGAACAACTCTGGTATAAATTTAGATGAAATTGCTGCTATTGAAATTCCATATAACCCGTAATCGTTAAATCCAAAATCGGTCATTATTTTTTATCTTAGAAACCATAAAAAGTAAGACACAAATCCTTTAATTATTCAACAACACTTTGCAGAAATAAAATCTCGCTATCCTGACCATTCTGCAATTTATTCAGATGGATCGAAGGACGGCGATAAGGTTGCATCGGCCGCTGTCTTTGGAGAGCGTGTTGAAACTCGCCGTCTTCCTTCCGTTTCTTCTGTATTTAGTGCAGAAGCGCAAGCTATCCTTCTTGCACTAAAAATTATTGCTTCGTAAGATGAGAGTAAATTTGTTATCTGCTCCGATTCTTTGTCATGTCTTCAGGCAATTAAAAATTCTAAAATTAAAAATCCATTTATTTTAAAAATAATTTAAATTTATAAATCGCTGACAACTTTAGGTAAAGAGGTTGTGTTTTTCTGGATTCCAAGTCATGTTGGAATCAATGGAAACACAATCGTTGACAGGGAAGCTAAGAATGCTTTAAATAATGATATCATTAATTGTAAAATACCTTTTACTGATTTTAAATCCTTTATTTTACAATATATTTTTTGTACGTGGCAAGGTGGTTGGGATCTAGAAGTCCATAATAAACTTCATGAGATCCAACCACTTCTGCCTGCAAATAATTTTAAATCATATGGAAGTCGTCGAGACCAAGTAGTTTTAACTAGGTGTCGTCTTGGTCATATCAGGACGACACACACTTATATTTTAAATGGTGAACCACGACCCGAGTGTGTGCCATGCGACAGTCCGTATACAATCAAGCATGTCTTGATGGACTGTGTTGACGTGGCCCACAATCGGGAACGTTTTTATTCTGTGAATTCTTACTTTAATTTGTTAACAAATGTCGCTGGCGACAAAACTCTACAGCTCTTAAAGGAAATTAATTTGTATAATAAAATATAATCTCATATCATAACTATGCTATTATTTAATATTTTATTATTTTAATCACGTTATTTTTATGTGTATATACAGTTTTACTATATTTCAACAGGGTTGTTTCTATGCCAACTTTCTAATTATTAAACATCATCAATTTATAAAATTCCTCACGTCCTGAATATAGCTGAAATATTGCTTGCTGGACGTTAAACATCAATCAATCAATCAATCCAAGAGTCCGACACTCCATTTTTGCAAATACACTTTCTCAAGCCTTAAATATTGTTTGAAATAAAATGGATAACAACTGAACATTTTGCCTTTTCAGCATACTTGCCTGTATTTCTTATATTGTACAATTTAAAAATCCATCATGCCTAAAGCATTTATGGTTCTTAAAACAATCATTTCTTTGAGCATTTACTAAAGATGGTTCGTAGCTTAGATGTTGGATATTTTTTATACACGGTTTGACATTGCATTGATGACTTGCATGTATATGTGGATCCAGACGAACCGCACCGTTAAACAAGTAATAAATCAGCATGTACACACGGATGTAGTTCCTCTTTCCCCACATAGTAACGAGAAGTGACGCATAGCCAGTAACTATGTCACCTTGCCAAATCTGACAGTTTTTGTCATTTTTTATATATAAATGTTCAACTTTTGAAAAAAAACTGATCATCCAATGATAAACTTTGTTTAAATAAGTTGCTAATAATGATTAGTACAGACTTTCTAAGCTATATATCATTATGTAGCCTAAAAATAAACCATGTATAATAATGTCATTAACATATGTCCGATTAACCCATGTTTTGTACTATCTATTTAGGTTGGAACAGTAGTTGAAGCCAGTAAAGGACAAGCGCTATGAAGGGATCGCTTATCTTTTTAAAACACTCGGGAGGCATTCAAAAACATGGTACAAATGAACCCCGTGTGGGCCCCGGGGCACAGGAGAATAGGCCCACGGCTTCCTCAGCCTGCAGTAAGAGTCTTCTAACAATGGCAACACTTGCCGTGTGTTGCGACCCGTGTCGATTACAGGACGGGATTTCAGTAGGCCGGGTAAACGGTCCCGATAACTTACTGAACCCTTACTTTTTCTAGACGGGAAATCGAGTTAGCCCTGACTTCGATGAATCGGCATGTCACGTCTTGCCCTTTGTGAATCCTTATCATTTAAGCTACTCTATTAAATGATTTTCCTTCAAACTATTCCATAAAATGCATTTACCATTTGATAGACATCTTCCTTACAGGATTTGCAAAGAATGCGGTGGCTGAAGGGCAAAGCGTCCTCTGCTTTATAGAGGCGACATGTTTGCCGTGTGTTGCAACCCGTGATGGTGAGGAAGGGATCCTGGTGGTTAAGAGATCACTCTCTGCTGCATCCATTAGTGCGGGTCAGCGGGTTTCTATTTTCAATACACCACTTTGGCCCTGACTTCAACTAGACGGGAGACCGGATGGACCTGGTTCGGTCAATCAGTTGGTCACGCGGCGAGTGGGTGACAAGGGTTGTGAACCACATTCTTTCATCATGGCTTCAGAAATACAAATGAAAAATTGTACACAAAAAAAGGAAAACATGTAATTCCTCTTGAAGAATTAGTTGTTGAAGAAAATTGGCCTCAATTAATTGTTTTATCTAGCAAAGACCCAGCTAAACCTTTGGCAAAAGTATCTCCTTTCAGCATAGAAAAAGCTATTAAAGGTTGTGCAGGAGACGTTAAGCGTCACTAAAATGAAATCCGGTTCCCTCCTTATTGAATGTAATAGAAAACACCAGTCATCAAATTTACTTGAACTTTCAAAAATTGTAGATTTAGAAATATCTAGCTCACTCCACAGAACTCTAAACTATAGTCAAGAGATTTTTCGTTTCAGAGGCGAAGACCTCTTCGTCAGACGACGAAATCTGTTTAGAACTAAAGCCACAGGGTGTTACAAAAGTAAAAAGATTTATTGCTAACAGACAGGGTGTTCAGGTAAAACTGAATACCTTTCTTTTGAATTTCAACACGTCCACTGTCCCCGAATCCATCAAGATTGGTCTATACAAAGCTAAAGTCAGCGAATACTTCTCCAACCCTGTGCGCTGCTTTAAATGTCAAAATTTCAGCCACGGAAAGGGACAGTGCAGAGGTCACCTGATTTGTTTTAAGTGTGCAGAAGAAGGACATGACGGCTTCACCTGCACTAAAGTACAGTGTGCTTATTGTGGTGAAGCCCACATGTCCTCATCCAGGGACTGTCAGCACTTTAAAAAGGAAAAAGAAATTCAAAAAATAAAAACTGAAAAAAGCATCTCTTACCCTGAGGCTTTGTGAGATAAGCACGAAGTACCGTCCCACTATAGTCTCAATATTTATGTTGGTTTTTTAGTTAAGGGCCATCCCCTGTCCGCCACCTGGTGGCAATTAGAAATTTATTTAATTTAGAAATTTCCAGTTTAAATTAGAAAAGCAACAATTAAAAACTAGGTAATTCATGATTTAAATGATGTTAAATTGATTCTGAAGAAGCCTCCCCTGTCGCTATTTAGCTTCGTGTTGGATAGCTTTGTGGGTTAAGCACCAAGAACCGAACCAAAATGGTCTCAATTAGACATTTGAACGTTAATTTCAAAGTTCAATTGAGAAAACGAACCATTAACAACTTTGTTATTGATAATTTGATGGGTGCTGTTTTTTTTTAATTAAGACCCATCTCCTTACCGCAACTCGGGGACGTGCTGGGCAACTTTGTGAGACAAGCACTAAGCACCGTCACAGTAATTAGAATTTTATTTCCAGTTTAAATGAGAAAGGTAACAATTAAGAACTAGGTAATTTATGATTAAATGATGTTGAATTGATACCGAAGAAGCATCCCCATGTCCGCTACCTGCGGGCGTTTTGGACAGCTTTGTCGGTTAAGAACTAAGAACCATACCAACATGGTCTCAATGAGAAAACCAACAATTTAAAACGAAATAGTTTATGATTTGATTGATGTTGAATCGATTCGTAAGAAGCCTTCCCTGTCTTCAACCTTGGGACGCAGTGGGCAACTTTGTGAGATAAGCACGAAGTACCGTCTCACTGTAGTCAGTCTCGATAAGAAAATTTAATATTATTTCCAGCTGAAATGAGAAAACCAGCAATTAAGAACTAGGTAATTGATGCTCAATCTATTTCCAAGAAGCCTGCCCTGTCCGTTACCTGGGGGGGGGGGGGCGTGTTGGACAGCTTTGTTTTTTTAAGGACTAAGAACCGTTCCAACATGGTATCAAGTAGACATTTGAACGTTCATTTCAAAGTTCAATTGAGAAAACGAACTATTAACAACATTGTATTGATAATTTAATGGATGTCTTTTTTAGTTAAGGCCCATCCCCTGTCCGCTACCGGAGGACGTGGTGGTGGCAACTTTTTGGATTAAGCACTAAGGACCGTCACAGTATGTTGGCAATGTGAAATTTGAATTTTATTTCCAGTTTATACGAGAAAGACAACAATTAAGAACTAGGTAATTTATGATTTAAATGATGTTGAATTGATTCCTGAAAAGCCTCCCCTGCCCTGCGGGCGTGTTGGACAGCTTTGTGGGTTAAAAACTAAAAACCGTACCAACTGGTCTCAATTAGACATTTGAACGTTAATTTCAAAGTTTGATCTATGTTGATTTTTTAATTAAGACCTATCCCCTGTCCGCCATCTGGGAACGTGCCGGGCAGATAGGTAGGTAGGTACTAAGCATCGTCACAGTATGGTGGCAATTAAAAATTTGAATTTTATTTCCAGTTTAAATGAGAAAGGCAACAATTAGGAACTAGGTATTTATGATTTAATTGATTTTGAAATGATTCCTAAAATGCAAACGAACTATTTACAACTTTGTTATTGATAATTTGATGGATGTTTTTAAATGAAGACCAATCCTCTGTCCGCTACCTGGGGGCGTGTTGGACAGCTTTGTCCGTTAAGAATTAAGAACCGTACGAACATGGTCTCAGTGAGAAAACCAACAATTTAGAACATAATTGTTTATGATTTGATTGATGTTGAATCGATTCGTAAGAAGCCTCACCTGTCGCAACCAGGGACGTGGTGGGCAACTCTGTGAGATAAACACTAAGTACCGTCCCACTATAGTCTCAATAAGAAAATTGAATGTTATTTTCAGTTTAAATGAGAAAAGCAACAATAAGAACTAGGTAATTTATAATTTAACTTATGCTGAATTGATTCCGAAGAAGCCTCCCATGGCCGCTACTGGGGGGAGGGGGCGTGTTGGACAGCTTTGTGGGTTAAGTACTAAGAACCCTAGCAACATGGTCTGAGTTAGACATTTGAACATTAATTTCAAAGTTCAATTTAGAAAACAAACTTTGTTATTGATAATTTGATGGATGTTGGTTTTTTAATTAAGATCCACCCCCTGTCCGCCACGTGGGGACGTGCTGGGCAGCTTTGTGAGATAAGCACTAAACACCGTCACAGTATGGTGGCAATTTGAATTTTATTTCCAGTTTAAGTGAGAAAAGCAATAACAAGCACTATGTAATTTATGATTTAAATGATGGTGAATTGATTCCGAAGAAGCCTCCACTGTCCGCTACCTGGGGGCATGTTGAACCGTACCAACATGGTCTCAATGAGAAAACCAACAATTAAGAACAAATTGTTTATAATTTGATTGATGTTGAATCGATTCGTAAGAAGCCACACCTGTCGCAACGGGAGGACGTGGTGGTCAACTTTGTGAGATAAGCACTAAGTACCATCCCACTATAATCTCATTAAGAAAATTGAATTTTATTAAGGCTTTTTAAAATAAAATTCAAATTTCTAAATGCTAACATACTGTAACGGTCCTTAGTGTCCTTAGTGCTTATACTACAAAGTTGGCACCACCCAGCACGTCTCCAGGTGGCGCACTGCTCGTCGAAAACTTGTAGGATAATTCTCCGTATTATAGTTTCTATACGTTGTTCTGTGAGTTCATTGTTATTGTAATTTGAGTAAACTTGAATGTCCTGCAGAAATTGAGTCCACGTAACTTCCAGACTTAGGATTATCTGCGTTCGATGTTCGCGAAAGTTCACCGGGATTTTCATCAATGCGTGTGATTTCTGATTCTAAGATTGCATTATTCGGAAAATTTCTGTTTGCAGTATCGCTAAATTCTTTGCGAACTGCATTTTGCTTTTTTGTGGCTACAACAAATGGCGCTAAAATTGTCGACTACATATTTTGTTATCAAGCGCGTCGATTTTATTTATTATTTTTTGTCTTGCTGCGATGAATCGAGTTTTACATGTTAATTCAGCTCTTTTATTTATTGAGCTTCAAGTTTCACTTCAGCATGCAATTCATCATTGCGATTTCGGAATTCGATTACCTGTTCTTGCAAATTAAGAATTTTGACGCCTTTGTTTCGAATTTCTACATTCTTGTTACGAATAATGGCTTTAAATGATTTAGCCCCGCTTTCAAAATTCTTTATAGAAAACTCAATTTTCTCGGATAGTTGTTTAAGACCTTGGACGAATAGTTGCTTCATAGCGAGATAGAGATATTACAACGGTTATCAGCACTTTGTAGTAAGTTTTCGGCCTTTGGGAAAATTTGTTAAACATTTCTACTAGAGTATTACTAGCTTCGTCGCTTGGAGGAGTTGCATTTCCAGTTTTCGACATGCATTGTTTCAGTTCCGACGTATTATTACTACCTTCCAAGTACTGCAAAATGATAAAATATCATCGGCTATCCTCCTCTCGCCTGCTGCCTGGCTGCTTTCTCTGTTTATTCTGTCAACACGTTTTGCATCTTTATAAAGGATATCACGTTTTCGAAGATCAAAAAGTTTAATAATTAATATAATAATTTACTTCTGTATATTCTAGAAGGTATGTTTAAAAGCTTTTCGATCCAAAGTCATACTTTTCTAAATGTGCATGCATTCACCGTTAAACTGACTATCAGAGATAAAGAGGTTGTATTGCGATTCGAGTCATTTGAGTCGTTGAACAAATCAGTGTCTTGTTCCGTTATAGAATTGTTGTCACTCATATGTATGTATGGTAATGTAGTGAGTTCACTGTGTTTTCTATGCATGTATATAAATCGATAATAAAAGTATGATTTACATGTAAGTTCATCAGAAACCGAAGTAACCACAAATAACACACATAAGAGAAAAACAAAACGACAATTACAAAGATATTTATAAATATTAAATACCCGATGACACTTTTTGGTGTAGCCGAGAATTATCCGATAGATAGGGTGTAGGTCAAGATGCTCGATTGTTTTCACCATTTTAATATTTGTGTTACAAGGGTTGCAATGATTATATTATGAAATGACACCTATTTGAAATTACGAATTAATCATCTTGGACGTAATTTATGTTGTAAATAGTAGTGATACCATATCTTCTGCAGATGTTTACTATTTATACATAGAGACTAAGTCCATATCTTCTGCACTGCACTGAGATTTTTACTATTTATACACACCCGTGTGTATCATAAATTATCAACTGTAATAAATTTGTCTTCTGTTTGTTTTTTTTCTGTTTCTGTATAAACGGTCTAATCTGGAGCGAGTTTGGGTCTGTACTCATACACTTACAGTTAAATATCAGAGGATCTAGAGTTCAGTCGAAACGGGTATATCATGTATAGAAAAGCGATTTTCCAACGTAAAAACATTTTTTTACCTTTGCTTTCAAGACTAATACCATAATATAGCTGCAATTTGATTGCTTGTTAACATTTTGAAACATGTATTTGCATAACATTTTTTATGTGTTAACACAGGTAGCCAGAATATGACCTGAATGTATTTCGTTAGACCTTTCTCTCGGCGACAATAGACAAAGGGAGACACACAGGAAGATTAGTCATCATGCAACATTTTAAATGATGGATAACACATAACTATAACTATCTTGTATAAGGACGGAAATCATACTTCCCGTTAACAAATCTGAATTCCGCTTTAGTACAAGTACCTTCATGACTAACTTTATACGGGGTTTACATAAAAGTTTCCGTGTTGTAGTTATTTTTTAGATTTGTACAGTATAACTAAAAATGGAAAATACTAACACGAACTATTTGGTGCAAAAATAATAATACAGGCATGGAACACAATACAACGTTGTTGTACTACAAGCAACTGTTTTTCTCCATTGTGCTACCATAAAAAGAGCTGTCAATTTAGACTCGTATACAGGTAAGTTTTATAACAAATTTATTCATTGCGACATGTAGACACTATATTGTATGATTATCATATCAGATAGTATTAGACATACATCTAAATCAGTGAAATTAAGACTCCAACCCATTATGTTTTCATTTCACTACAGTAATTGAAGCGGGAGGTTTGACATACCTTAAACCTGTTTATTCCTACCATTTCTTTTGAAATGCCCGTACCAAGTCATGTCCATTGTCCATTGCTGTAGTTGCTATATATATGGTTGTTGGTTCTTGAGTTTTCCGGGGGGTTTTTGTAGATTGTCTTGTTTGACCGTTTCCTTGGTGTTCCGTATTTTGTTATTACCGCTATTTTTCAGACACGTTACGTCAGCGATAAACAGATTACTTACACGTTTGAAACTCGGCCTTCGATTAGATACGGGACGAGGAAATGCATTTCGTTTCAAAAAACGTAAATAATTTATAATTATCACCATACCTATCATAAGAATGATTAAATGCAGAAAATGTGCTGTCGATTTGTATTATGCGAAAGTTAACATTGTCTGTAAACCGTCACATATATACGTTGGCAAAGAATGTAATACTGCATGCTTAATTGGTCCGGGATTTTGCAATAACCCATCCTGTAGAAATTGTACCATCAAGATTTATTTAGTCTCCGTTATAGAATATAATAATGACAGTAGACTATAATGTGTATGCACGAAGAGTACTGTATAATTTCATTTTATTAAATTGTATGCCTTTTTGTAAATTTGAGAGTATTTAAACGTTGTCTTAGACGTGATGACTTTTGTTTATCTCGCATGCATTCATAATAATTTATTGGATTGAACGATGTCAGCACTGGGCTTAGTGTTTACACTGCTATTTGATACTGATCGTTTCTGTTTACACTGTTATTTGATACTAATCCTTTGTATTTTCACTGTTATTTGATACTGATCCTTTCTGCTTATACTGTTATTTGATACTGATCCTTTCTGTTTACACTGCTATTTGATGCTGATCCTGTCTATTTTCAATGTATGTTCCCCCGTGTGGGCCCCGGGGCACAGGAGAATAGGCCCACGGCTTCCTCAGCCTGCAGTAAGAGTCTGCTAACAGAGGCAACACTTGCCGTGTGTTGCGACCCGTGTCGATTACAGGACGGGATTTCAGTAGGCCGGGTAAACGGTCCCGATAACTTACTGAACCCTTACTTTTTCTAGACGGGAAATCGAGTTAGCCCTGACTTCGATGAATCGGCATGTCACGTCTTGCCCTTTGTGAATCCTTCTCATTTAAGCTACACTATTACATTATTTTCCTTCAAACTGATTCACGAAATATATATACAATTTGATAGACGGCTTCCTTACAGGATTTGCAAAGAAGGCGGTGGCTGAAGGGCAAAGCTTCCTCAGCTTTATAGAGGCGACATGTTTGCCGTGTGTTGCAACCCGTGATGGTGGAGGAAGGGATCCTGGTGGTTGAGAGATCACTCTCTGCTGCATCCATTAGTGCGGGTCATCGGGTTTGATTTTCAATACACCACTTTGGCCCTGACTTCAACTAGACGGGAGACCGGATGGACGCGGTTCGGTCAATCGGCTGGTCATGCCGAGCCCTTAACAAGCTTGTCATTATTCTTCTGATCACTTGATCCTATCTTGTAATTCTTTCTACCAAAGTTTTTCAATTACAAGCTGTTAAGAAGGCGGTGGCTCATGGGTCAATCAAGTAGATAGAGTTTCGAACGGTTGTTTCGCCAGTTAACTCTGGCACGAAGCTTGCATTCGTTAGGAAATTCATCTATTTGAGTACACCACCCTTGGAACACCTGATGCTTTCTGCTGGTTATCCGCAGAGACCAAGCATCGCCCCTGTTGGCACTCCGTGGCGGGTGCGTGACAAGGGTGGTGAACCGCGTTCTTTTATCATGGCTACACAGACACAATTGAAATTAGGTCCAAAAAAAAAGAAAAAAAGATTTTCCCCTTGAAGAGATGGTGGATGAAGATCACTGGTCCAGATTTATAGTTTTATCAAGTAAAGATCCCAGTAAACCCTTATCTAAAGTATCTCCCTTCATTATTGAAAAATTAATCAAAGGTTGTGCAGGAGAAGTGAAAAATGTCACCAAAATGAAATCTGGTTGTCTCCTGATTGAATGCAGTAAAAAACATCAGTCCTCAAATCTACTTAAACTAACAAAAATTATTGACTTGGAAATTTCGGCATCACCTCATAGGACATTGAACTCCAGCCAAGGAATTATTAACTACCGAGACGATGACCTCGCCGAACTGACTGACGAGGAAATATGCAAAGAATTACAGCCTCGGGGTGTAACGAAAGTGAAAAGGTTCATTGCCAACAGACAGGGTGTTCAAGTTAAACTGAACACCTTTCTGTTGAGCTTCAACACTCCCACTGTCCCTCAGTCAATCAAGATGGGTCTTTACAGTGTAAAAGTCAGCGCCTACATACCGAACCCGGTGCGCTGCTTTAAATGCCAAAAGTTTGGACACGGCAAGGGACAGTGTAGAGGAACACTGATCTGTTTTAAGTGTGCTGAAGTAGGGCATGAGGGCTTTACCTGCACAAACAATCCAAAATGTGCTAATTGTGATGAAGCCCACATGTCCTCATCAAAAGACTGTCAACATTATAAAAAAGAGAAAGAAATTCAGAAATTAAAGATAGAAAAAAACATCTCTTACCCTGAGGCCCGTCGTCTGTTCAGTTCGGCGAGGAATCCCTCTACTGCTACAACGTCATATGCCAGTGTGACCAAACGCGTCTATGTTACAACTGAGACGCAAACAATGATCACTTGGCCTATTGATCAAAAAGATCCTGTTAGACTACCAGTAGAAACTTCTAACAAAATTATATCATCTTCTCGGAAATCTTCAACAACTCAAACCTCTACATCTTCGTCAACTAATAAATCTAAACCATCCACCTCTTCTTCAAGCAGTCCCCAAAAAAAGTAAATAATTCCAATAAAACTGAACAAAAAAAATACCAAAATTAAGGAAAATAAAAATATCGACCGTACTCCCACGTCGAAATCTACGAAGGATCCATTCCTGGTCCAAAATAGATTCGGCAGTCTCGACCACGTATTCGACGAGACCATTTGGGGCGACAAAATGGATACACTACCCCCAAGTCGATCACCAAGCGCAGATGGGCGGAGTAAACCAACTCGCAAAACAAGTATCTCCCCCATTCGACTACCCAGATAATGGATACAATAATCCAATGGAATTGTCGAGGTCTTAAGATTAATTTTCTTGAAATTACATTATTAGTTCAAGCCTTTCTTCCTGTTGCATTTTGCCTCCAAGAATCGCACCTAAAACGAAGTGACAACATATCTTTAAAAAACTACTCTATATACAGCACATATGTAGACGAGAATGATAGAGCTGCTGGCGGCTCTACCATTCTTGTAAAAGATCAAGTTCTACATAGCCCTGTAGATCTCAACACCGATCTTCAGGCGGTTGCTGTTAGAATATCTTTAGCCAAAACAATTACTTTATGCTCTGTGTATATCCCTCCAAATTCTTCATTAAATTTAAATCAGTTGAAACATCTTACTGATCAGCTTCCGGCCCCTTATATATTACTTGGGGACTTCAACGGACACAACCCTTTATGGGGCAGTAACACAATAAACGATAAAGGTAAAATTATTGAAGGCTTAATGAATCAGGAAGATCTGTGTATTTTTAATGATGGTTCAAATACATATTTACATTCTGGGAATGGATCATATTCGGCTATTGATCTTACAATAGCAGATCCTTCTCTGTTGCCCGATTTCTCATGGAAAGTCCATGACGATCTCTGTGGCAGTGATCACTTTCCCATTATCTTGGAATCTTTACACTCTTCAAACACAGAACGAGTCGCTCGGTATAAATTTGGCAAGGCCAATTGGCCTCTATTTGAACAACTCTGTATAGAGCGACTTAACTCGGATACTTTTGAAACTATTTCTGATCCAATTTTAAAATTCAATGAAACACTTATTTCAATTGATGACGAAACTATTCCTAAGACCTCGACAAATCCAAAACATCCTAGTAAACCATGGTTCGATGACAGCTGTGAGGACGCTATTAAAGACCGGAAAAAGTCCGAACGGCGCTTTAATAAACACCCAACTCGAAATAATCTTAACCATTTCCGAATTTTTCGAGCGAAAGCTCGCAGGGTAACGAAACAAAGACGACGCACTTCTTGGCGTAACTTTGTGTCTAAACTGAATAACCATACCCCATGAATAAAATTTGGAACATGATTCGTAAAATTAAAGGTAAAAACAGTAAAGCAAATGTCCATCATCTAAAGGATGGACAAGACTTGTTAACATCAGAGTCAGACATATCAAATAAATTGGCCGAAACATTTGCAACACACTCCTCTGCTGAAAATTATCATCCCACTTTTCAGCGGATCAAAATTCAAAAAGAAAAATCAAAGCTTAATTTCCAGTCAAAAAATTTAGAAGATTATAATAAACCTTTTTCTTTGGAAGAGCTAAAAACTTCGATGAACAAATCTCACGATACAGCATGTGGTCCAGATGACATCCATTATCAACTTCTCAAACATCTGCCACAATCTGCACTCCAATGTCTTCTAAATCTTCTTAACAACATTTGGGAAACGGGTGACTTACCATCTATTTGGAAAATGGCCACTGTTGTGCCTATTCCCAAACCAGGAAAAGATCACTCGGAAGTGTCCAACTATCGGCCTATAGCCCTCACAAGCTGTCTTTGTAAAACCATGGAAAGGATGATCAACGATCGCCTTGTCTGGTTTTTAGAATCGAACAACCTAATCTCGAATATTCAGTGTGGATTCAGACAAGGTCGTAGTACTATTGATCATCTGGTGCGTTTCGAAACATATATTCGAAACGCATTTGCCAAAAACGAACATGTTGTGTCTATCTTTTTCGATTTAGAAAAAGCATATGACACAACATGGAAATATGGTATTTTAAAAGATCTTTTTGATATGGGGTTGAAAGGTAGACTTCCTACCTTTATCTCAAACTTTTTATCTGACAGAGAATTTAAAGTTAGGGTCAATTCTGACCCTTTTGTACAGGAAATGGGTGTTCCCCGGGGCGGCATCCTTTCTGTCACTTTATTTAGTATTAAAATTAATAACCTTGCTCAAGTTTTAAAAGATAATATTGATGGTTCTCTATATGTTGACGACTTCCTCATATGTTATCGAGGGAAAATTATGAATAATATCGAACGTCAGCTGCAGTTGTGTTTAAATAGAATAGAGAAATGGGCAATTGAGAATGGTTTTAAATTCTCCACTGCAAAAACTGTTGGGATGCATTTTTGTAATAAACGTAAGATGCATCCTGATCCTGAAATACAATTATATAATAATACTATCAAAATTGTAAAAGAAACTACTTTTCTTGGTCTCGTATTTGATTCAAGGCTAACCTTTCTTCCCCATATCAAAATGTTAAAAAATAAATGCCTAAAGGCATTAGATATTTTAAAAGTCGTATCCAGCACCGACTGGGGGGCTGAATGTGATGTTTTACTCAATCTATATAGATCGCTGGTTCGATCGAAATTGGATTACGGTTGTTTTATTTATGGTTCTGCTCGCAAGTCATATGTCAAAATCCTTGATACTATACATCATCAAGGATTGCGACTATGCCTTGGAGCTTTCAGAACCACACCTGTTGAGAGTTTATATGTAGAAGCAGGCGAGCCTTCTTTGTATCAAAGAAGAATAAAGCTCGCTTTGCAATATGCAACCAAATTAAAGGCATATCCTGGCAACCCGGCCCACGACTGTGTTTTTAAACCTCTTTATCAAAACATTTTCGAAAAACATCCAAACAAAATTCAACCTTTTGGCCTCCGAATTAAATCTCATTTGGAAAATTCTGGTATAAATTTAGATGAAATTGCTGCAATCGAAATTCCGCATAATCCCCCGTGGTTAAACCCCAAACCGATATTTATTTATGATCTAAGAAAACATAAAAAGTCCGACACAAACCATTTAATAATACAACAACATTATGCAGAAATTAAATCTTGTTACCCTGACTATAGTACTATTTACACAGACGGGTCAAAAGACGGTGATAAAGTCGCCTCGGCCGCTGTCTTCGGAGAGCGTGTTGAAACTCGCCGCCTTCCGTCTGCCTCATCTGTATTTACAGCAGAGGCGCAAGCTATTCTTCTTGCGATGAAAATAGTTGCTTCGTCAGACGAATGCAAATTTATTGTCTGCTCCGATTCCCTGTCTTGTCTACTGGCTATTGAAAATTTCAAAATTAAAAATCCTTACATTTTAAAAATTATTCAAATCTACAAATCTCTTGTTGCTTTGGGAAAAGAGATTATCTTCCTCTGGATTCCCAGTCATGTCGGAATCCATGGAAACACAGTCGTGGATCAGGAGGCTAAAAATGCATTAAAGGATACCATCATTAACTGTTATATTCCTTTTACCGATTTTAAAGTGTTGATTTTTAAATATATATCTAATTTGTGGCAGAGTGGTTGGGATCTCCAAGTTCATAATAAACTTCATGAGATCCAGCCACTACTGCACACAAATAATTTTAAATATTTTAGAGGTCGAAGAGACCAAGTTGTTTTAACAAGATGTCGTCTTGGTCATACCAGGACGACACATAATTATATTTTAAACAATGAGCCACGACCCGAATGTGTGCCATGCAACAGTCCATACACCTTTAAGCATGTCTTGATGGACTGTGTGGACGTGGCCCACATTCGGGAACGTTTCTATAGTGCAGATACGTATTTTAATTTATTTAAAACTGTCGCAGGCGACACAATTTTAAAGTTCTTAAAGGAAATTAATTTATTTAATAAAATTTAATTTCACTATTAATTGTGATACTTCATATTTTTATTGTTTTAACTACCATTTTTATCTGTGTATATTCTCATATTATTGTATGAGATCACGTTTTAGTATAAGAAGGAGGCATGACGTTCTACTAATTTAAAAAATTATGGTTTTCACGTCCTGAATATAGCTGAAATATTGCTTGCTGGACGTTAAACATCAATCAATCAATCAATGTATGTTGATACTAATCCTTTCTGTTCACACTGCTTTTTGAAACTGATCCTTAAAGTTTACACTGTTATTTGATAATGATCCTTTCTGTTTACACTGTTATTCGCTACTGATCCTTTCTGTTTACACTTTATGTTGATACTGATCCTTTCTGTTTACACTGTTATTTGCTACTGATCATTTCTGTTTACACTTTATGTTGATACTGATCCTTTCTGTTTACACTGTTATTTGATACTGATCCTTTCTGTTTACACTTTATGTTGATACTGATCCTTTCTGTTTACACTGTTATTTGATACTAATCCTTTCTGTTTACACTTTATGTTGATACTGATCCTTTCTGTTTACACTGTTATTTTATACAGATCTTGTATACAGCTGTATTATCCTTGTACAATTTTCGTGGGCACGTCGAGTTTTAATTTTCACAGCAATATGAATCCATTGAGATTTTAAAATGTTTGTATTCAGATATATAATTTAATAAACCGCATGCGTAATCGATAATCATTTAACATTAAACCTCTGCCTTCTTAATGTTTAGATGTTTTTGGAGATTCTAATATATACTGTTGATGTGAGTATAAATTAGTGTTTGCATCTAGCGACAGAGGTATGATAACGAAAACTTTTTTGGAACATGATTTGAACGATTGTATGTCTATGCTGTTTAAATTTGAATACCGGAGACAAAGTTGGAATTATTTACTTATAACAAATATGCAAACATGACATTTAAACACAATATTTGTCTTACAAATAGAAATATTATGTCTGTCATTTTGTCTTACATATAGAAATATTATGTCTGTCATTTTGTCTTACAAATAGAAATATTATGTCTGTCATTTTGTATGATAGCTTTAATATTTCTTTTAAATATTTTATTTTATTCTAAGACGATTGTAAATAACGATATATTTCAGAACACATCTAACGATACATTAATTATGACAATAGAGAAATAGATTATTGCAGGCAAGCTATATGTGACTAAGAACATGGTCAGATCTTATATGTGTACTGTATACCGAGCGATTGTGACAATAGAGAAATAGATTATTGCAGCCATGCTATACGTGACTAAGAACATGGTCAGACCTAATATGTGTACTGTATACCGAGCGATTTTGACAATAGAGAAGTATATTATTGCAGGCAAGCTATATGTGACTAAGAACATGGTCAGACCTAATATGTGTACTGTATATTGAGCGATTGTGACAATAGAGAAATAAATTATTGCAGGCCAGACCTAATATGCGTGGATATTGTATACCGAGTGATAGCTCAGGGGCAATGAACTATCTAGACTCTAGTATGTCTAATTTTTTAAAATTTGGAAGAGGCTATAAAAAGATGCTTTCAATTACCATGTTGGTTTTCAAAACTTAATTAGATAGATTAACAAAAAACCAGCATTCCGAGCACATAAATTGACAAAAGATATGTTCGTCATATTATTAAATATTCGTTACTCTTAAACATACAAACTAATGAGATCAACAAAATTGCATTGTAAAATCGTGTTGATCCAGTTTGGACATGTTTTCTGTTGAGTTTATGACTTCAGAGAGCTTCACCCTAATCTAGTGAGCACCCAAAGCGTATGAACGACGCAATATTAGTTATCTATAAAAACGCATAGATTCTTAAAAATTGCACATTGCAGAACTGATTCATATCAAATAGCTTCTGTCCTGCTTCACAAAATTGAATAATAAAAACTTATTTACCCTTTTTATATTTAAGAAAAGTTATTCTATGATCTGTAGAGTCCTACTGACCTCTCGCAGACTCAATATCGCATGATATACTGTCAGTTTGTGATGTTGTTAGCAATCTTTATCACCTCCTGCGTCACTCAAATCTGTTTGACAGCCCATTATCTACGCGAGGAACTAGCATGGAAGATAATTTTCATTACTTTTTTTGGTATTTCCATATTTGTACGACAACTTCGTCACCTTGAAAACCTTAGAAAATGTAATAACTTATTATACTTCATGTGTAAGAAGAACATGCATCTTTCTGACGATACAAACAGACATATATATTGCAGTGTTTTATCATTGTTTTTCTAGAGCATATTTGCTCAAATTTCCCCTCTTGAGGCTAGTTCTCTCAATTCCACTTGTATTGTTTTATAATAGATCTTTAGATTCATGTATTCTTTTCCTTAGTATATTACTTAAAAATACTACAATATGTGTTAGAATAAAAAATACTACAAAACGTGTTAGAACAATAAATATTATTGATTCAAGGAAGGTTGCAACATATGTATTAGTGGTTGTGTTGGTGATAGATTTTAACAAGTCCTTGATGATTGAACCTCTTTTTGCAGTTTTGATTTTATTTTTATTTCATTACCGACTCCTTCGTACACGTCGACCTTTTCGGTACATACTTAACGTTTATTCTTTAGTACATATTGCCAGCAGGAAAAGCTCGCTTTTCTGTTATAATTAATCTGTGTGTCATTAACTGCAGACTACCAACAAAACAGTGTATCTTTGTCGTAAATTTGAATTTCGCAGCACCGCATATTTATATTTGAGGTAACTGGAGCTAGAACTCACTGAACGCTTAGTAACGAACGAATCTATAGTACCTACTACATTCCGCTACTTTATCCTGTGGATAAACTCTATTGGTTCTAGGCGTAAGGAATTCTACTTCTATCATCAGCACTGCCGTTTTCTAGTTCTTACTCTTGTCATTATTGCCGCCGCTGTCACCTCATACAGACCAGACCATTGTTTTTACTCTTGTCACTTTTGCCGCCGCTGTCACCTCATATAGACCAGACCATTGTTTTTACTCTTGTCATTTTGCCGTCGCTGTCACCTCATATAGACAAGACCATTGTTTTTACTCTTGTCACTTTTGCCGCCGCTGTCACCTCATATAGATCAGACCATTGGTCTTATTATTGTCACTTTTGCCGTCGCTGTCACCTCATATAGACCAGACCATTGTTCTTACTCTTGTCACTTTTGCCGCCGCTGTCACCTCATATAGATCAGACCATTGGTCTTATTATTGTCACTTTGGCCGCCGCTGTCACCTCATATAGACCAAACCATTGTTCTTACTCTTGTCACTTTTGACGTCGCTATCACCTCATATAGATCAGACCATTGTTCTTACTTTTGTCACTTTTGCCGCCGCCGTCACCTCATATAGATCAGACCATTGTTCTTACTCTTGTCACTTTGGCCGCCGCTGTCACCTCATATAGACCAAACCATTGTTCTTACTCTTGTCACTTTTGTAGCCGCTGTCACCTCATAGTTCAGACCATTGTTCTCTTGTCACTTTTGTCGCCGTTGCCATCTCATATAGATGAGACCATTGTGCATACTCTTGTCATTTTTGTTGCCGCTGCCGCCTCATATAGACCAGACCATTGACAGTAACTTTTATTAGGAATATCTGATGTGAATGAAAACGTCAACACAACTAGAGAAAACGGCGATAGGAACATCAGTTTTATATGTTACATGTATATTTTTCGTATATAAAATGTTTAAAGGTTCTTATTAAAATGGGAATTTCCATAGAGCCGCATCATGGATACAATATTGCACAGGCAATCGTGCTCAGCAACATTTTGATTGCTTAAAATAGTGTAGTATACAGGCAAATTAAATAATACTTTCATAATTATATCATTTGTTAAAATCATTTGTTGTTAAGTGTAGGGATGATTAACCCGAGACAAACAAAACAACATGCATAAACTCAAGTAGGCAGTGTCTGCTCTAATTAGACACTGATTAAATTAAATACATTCAAAGCCGTTAAAGTGTATTAAAGCATACCTGTGGTCCAGAAAAAATGTTTAATCGCGATTATGGCCATAGAACTTCTGAAAAGATGTCATCGACAATGGTGCTACCAATCCTTGTATGAATAGCTTACCCTCAACGTCAGCTAACATGCAAATCTCTGAAGCAATTGTAATATCATCTTCGTTCAAAGCTTAGTAACACTAAGCTATGGATAACACCTCTGCCACACAAGCATGAGCGTTCTCTATACGCTTTTCCCACTAAACGATCCAAAGTATGGAACTACCAAGAATATTCTGTCTGACACGTTGGACACTTATTTTCGACCATTGCAAAATTAGTTTTGACATTGAAAGGTAAATTATGTTGACAAATTTGTATATTTCAGAAATTGCGGACACAGCTTAAATAATCTCGAAATAAACATTAAAACGAGTACCTATGCTTATAGTTTAGTTAACTATATCAGTGTATTCTATAAGAATGGAATAGTTTTCAAAATATGCAATCAATTGATCAATAATTCGGAAGTAGATTTAAAGCCTGGCTGTGCAGAGGGGTATTCTGAAGTAGGAAGTTATGTATCTTTTGCACGAAAGCAGGTCTAGGAAATACCGATCACATGATCTAGATAGTAGAAAGTATGAGAAAAAAAGAATTGAAGATACCGAGGAGCGTTGAATAGACAGGAAGGTAGGGACAGACAAAAATGCTTAAACAAACGATGTGTACAAGAACACCCCAAATAGAGAAATTCTTGAAATTCCGGACGATACACATCAACTCGAAATAACATTACAAACGATTGTCTATATTTATAGTTTAGTTTACCTATAATAGTGTATTCAGTAAAAATGAAATATTTTTTTTTTGCAAAATGTGCTATCAATTCATCAATATTTCGGCGTAGATTAAGTCCCATGCAGAGGTGAATTCTGAGGTAGAAAGATATGTAGCATCTGTTTCAGATTTCAAGAAAGCCGGTCTAAGAAGTCGGAATACCTCATTCATATGCAAGAAGGGTCATAATCCAGTGAAAAGGAGGAAAGTAGTTATGACAAACAAATCGAAGGTCATTTACCGATATTCCGTTACATTCAACTAAGTTACTTGCTACTGTGAACCACTGGTTCAGTTGCTTTCTTGTCTGCAGACAACTTCTACAAAACAACATCTGGATAGTTAATGCAGGCTCTTAAGTTCCTGTTCAACTATCAGATGTATACGCCATATGCAGGCGTTGTAGAAATGCTACCACATAAAACTGGAAAATTCACTATAGGAAAATTAATATCATCCCAGACTGTCGTAAATTTTGATTCTCAGCCGATCTTAATTATCAACTATAGATGTAGATAAAGGTATCAAGCAGACTTAATTGTGGAATCCTTAATTCCAAGTTCAATTGGTAAGATGCAATCAACACTGTGAATTAACTTGATATTCGGTAAAAAAAACGTGATGTTTATGGCGTACCGTATTATTAAGAAGAGAGTCCTTGTTTATAAGAACCCCTTGAATAATATTTGCGTATATGTATAGAGGATCGTGGTGAGAAATTTAATCACCATACGTCAGAGCTGATGATATATTGCTATTAATAAACAGAAAGTGGACAATTGGAAAGTCATCAAGCTTTTCCTAGAGTTTTGTTTGGAGTTTTTTTCGTCTTTTCTGACAAGACACCGAGTTGGTTGAATTGGTATGGAGTTGATGAACCACCTTGCAAACCTTTAAATACAGATCTATTGACAAATATAACATTTTGATAGTTAATTCTTTAAGTAGTACAAAGATGTGTACATGTATATGTATTTCTATTTCAGAAAAAGTAGAAGAAAGAAAATGGAAGCTTTGAACAAGGTAAATACACACGCCTAAATTGTCGGGAGTTTTACAGGACACTCCGGGTTTGTCGCCACAATACAAATTATACTTTGCAAAAATCGCTAAAAACTGAGTGATACCCTTTACAACAAAACAAACAAACGTCGGAACATGTCTGTTCCCTTGTGGATCTTAACTGTTCTAAGATTAACCTCCCTAAATTTCAATGCTGTATTCACCTATGATCTCCCCTGCCATGCCTGTCCTCGTAATTGTTAACATATTTATACCACACATTGCTTGACATCACTGTCGCTGTGCAGATTGTAGTGAAAGTAACTAGATGTATGTTTTAGGCGTACATGACTTTGAGCTTTGGTTGAATGCTTGAAATTCAGCATTCTATCCGTGCATGTCACGTAGTGGTGGACACATTTGTAAGGACAAAAACATCGAGCTATTGTTAATACGGATTGGTATTCAAGGCTTTAGCATTGCTTTTCACAAAAAGTCGTAATTGTAAAATACACCGTAAGTGCTGATGTTACAATGGATTTTCCTTTGATCTCCCAATACTTACGATGGATTTTACACTTACGACTTTTTGTGAAATCCTGCGCAGTTTTCTAAACATTTCTCTGAACTATTTTCATGGTTTGAGTGAGTTGTTCCCTGAATTAATAAAGGAACTATAAGCAATTAATACGTTTAGTTTTAACTGTTGATGTAAAAACAATATTTTTCAGTGCTCATGCACTATATGTCTCAATTTATGTGTTTGGGAACCATTTCAGGGTCTAAAATCATTCCCGATTTAATAGCCTCTACAGTTTACCGATTAAAAGATATTTAATCAATATGTGCCCATGGATGAAACAAGGATATTATGTACTAACGTAACATATCAGAGACCTACTAGACAAATAACCAGGGCAATAAAGCAACGCTATCCAATAAAGTCTGTAATTTACGCACTTAAGGAGGAGAATATAAATAATGACTGTTTTTGCCCATCAGGGCGCCCAAAAAGATGCATTATCAATATATATATACAAGTATTACAATGATCTTTAAAGTAAATGCAATAAATATTAATAACAAAAATATACAGTATTTATTTATATTCAATCAGAGGACGCTAGTTTTACTTCGTAGAAACTTCAAATAATCGTGTCATTTGGATTTGAAATATTGTTTGGGTTTGAGCGCATTCATATGAGTTTTGATCAGACAAAACGCGCTTCTGGAGTAGTAAATTTTATTAACCTTGGTATCTTTGATGACATTTCATTTACATTAAAGCTGAAGAGGCAGGCATACGTATCTTTTTTAAATATGTGTCTGAATAAGGTGATGTTAATTGAATTTTTAGGCTATGGAAATTTCCTTCCTGCAAATGTTTCTTCAAAGCTTAAAGCATGCATTTTAAGTCGTGTTTGCCAAATAAAAATTAAATTTTCATCGTACTATTTGCACAATAGGTTTGAAAACTCGTGTTTTCGGACTTCTAAGTGATATATGCCATGTTGAAATGTCTAAACCTATACGTTTCTAAATAATAATATTTTCATTGCAGTCAATGTAAACGTCGCAACCATAACAAAACCTCAGTTCAAAGTACCATGCGACATAAAATAAGGAACAATACACGAAATTATTCAATTGAAATAAGAAATAATTTATGGCTGCCCTAATTTTATTGATTATTTAAATAATGATAGGCATTATATTCATGAATATTTTGTCTTCCATATTTAAATAATCCATAAATAAAAAATTAGGTTCTGATATGAAAATAAAGAAATTTTACATTTCGCGGCTACATAGGTTAAGGTTTATTTTGGCTGTTCCATTTTCCGAGATCCTCCCTTGTTACAACATTATTGTTTTTGTCAAGTAAAACTTGCTAGAAAAAGAGGGAGAAATATAAATTAATAACAAACTAACATATTTATTAACATTATAATTTAACAATCAGAACAAAGAACGACAAAATCGAATGCTTCATTACATCAGTAACCGTGTCTGTGACTGTGGTGTATTTTCGTGACAAAAGAAAGCTGCTTACCGTATTTCATGGAACTGATGCTCACGCTGTGGATCCAAAATGGTTCAAATTTAAATGAAAAATCACGTTTGAAATCCTGTTGTGTTTTCTTTTTGATATAGTAAATTAATTTGCGGCGGAGGCGGGAAAAGTCTCGCGGTTTACTTGAACGTCATTGTAAACAACTCAATGTCCTTAGAAAACACAACGTAGCAAACGTCAAGGAAGATTTGTGACATGTAAAGACATGGTGGGATGGCATGGCTAACTGCAGACATTGTGTTACTTTTATGTGACATGTTAGGATGACATGGCTAATTCCTGACATTGAGTTACTTTATGTAACAAGGTAAAATGGCATGGCTAACTGACGAAATTGAGTTACATGTATGTGACAGGGTAGGATGACATGGTTAACTCATGAGATTGAATTACTTTTTTGTTGCATGGTAGGGTGACATGACCAACTGCTGACATTGAGTTACATGGATGTGACATGTTAAGATGACATGGCTAACTGCTGACATTAAATAACTTTTAGGTGACATGGTGGGATGACAAGGCTTACTGCTGACATTGAGCTACTTTTATGTGACATGGTGGGATGACATGGTTAACTACTGACATTCCAGACAATAAGTTACATGTATGTGACATGATTGGATGACATGGTTAACTGATGACATTGAGTTACTTTCCCGTGACATGGTAAGATGACATGGCTTGCTGCTGACATTGAATTACATGTATGTGACATGGTGGGATGATATGACTAACTGATAACATTGAATTACTTTTTTGCGACATGGTAGGATGACATGGCTAACTGATGACATTGAGTTACTTTCCCGTGACATGGTAAGATGACATGGCTTGCTGGTGACACTGAGTTACATGTATGTGACCTGGTAGGATAACATGGTTAATTTCTGAGGGTTACATTTACATAAACATGGTACCTGTATCCATGCTGGCCCAGTTCGAGGGATGCAAATTATTTATCTATATATTGTGTTCTTCTTGTGTTATAAGAAAAAAGTTGTTAACTTACATGAATCATCATTAACTCACTGAATGAAATATGATATAGTTATATTACATGTAAACAGTGGTATAACATAATGGGTCGTTAAATGTTTACTGTGAAGAAACTATCAATAAAATATTATTGTTATATTCTTGTTATTTCAGAAGTTATTTAATGCTGCTGAAAGTGGTCATTTGAAAGCTGCGGAAGAGTGTTTAAGAAGTGGTGCAGATGTCCACTATCGGGGTGGTTGGAATGTAAGTTATACAGTTTTGTCTGATAAATTGACATTTTGAATTTGTTACCAGCTATTGTAGATGCTTGATTCTGTACCAACATAATTATTGTGAATCCACAAATAGATATCACATAGGGTTTGTTAACTATTTAACACCGCACAGTCTTTTTTCTGGTCTTTAATGCATGTTATTTATGCATGTATTTATAACAAGTCGTGTAGATCATCTGAAAAAAAACATACTAAGTTAAATATTAAATAACAACTATAAAATATATAGCTAAATACAAGTACTACACCAACTGATTAACAACTACTGGAAAATAATATCCAGTATTAAATAACCATACTACAAATATCCAGTAAATATCCAGTATCAAATAACCATACTACAAATATCCCGTAAATGTCCAGTATCACGGAGGTACACTCCTTATGTCCATTATCACACATGTTCAGCGCATATATCCACTACCACAACGTAAACTTCAAATCTAGCATCACTTGTAGACTGCACATGTCCAGTATCACACATGCAGTTAATGCATTTGTTTATGCATTTGATAAGTAACACACTGCTACACCTCATATGACAATTTTTTATATATGTCATGTATACTCATAGAACACATGAATATCAATATGTTAAATACAGAACATGTACACATCCCCAGTGTTGCACCGGTAGACCACATCTGTCCAGTATGACTCAGGTACAATGAATATTTCCAGTATAACACAGCTTACCTGTATATGTCTAGTTACATACAGGTAGATTGTGCAAGTCCGATATCTCTCAGATGCCTTTTTTTCTTCCAATCAACTTCCTGTTTACTCGACCCGAAAAGTGTCACAACTTGTTAAAATTTTTCTCGAAAACAGTAAGATCTACAGACTTGGGACCAACGTTATTGATCCTGAACGACGTATGTCACATTTAAAAATGTCGAGGTCAAAGGTCAAAAGTCACCATTAGTCTTGTTAGCACTATATCTCATAAATGATAAAAAGTAGAAGCAGACAATAAATAGGTAAAATGCATCTCTTATCGATGCCTTCATTTGGTACATTTGGCCCAAAGCAGTGCGATGAACCGTTTTCGAATTACAGCCCTTGACTCGTTTCGGTTAATCGGTTTTTGCTTACACCTTACAAACCGTTAGAGAAAATTTAGTAAACATATAGGTTTAAAGTGGTCAGTAGGAACAGAGCTTCAATGTGAGACAAAGGTCAAAGGTCATACCATATCAACAAGGTAACTGTTATAAAAAGTCCTTAGCAACCATATATTTTTAGAATCAGAGAGACTGGCAGTGACATTTTGTGCTTAGAAACAGACACAAAAGGCCATAGCATCACATATATTTTCAGACTTTAGATGGACAGTGGGAAACACCTTCTCATTTGTTCTCAGAACAAATGACAGTTTAATTTGTTTTTCTTCCGCGGAGGTTTGTCAAAAAGTCTCTCGACATATCATTTTGATACCATTAATCGGTCATATTCGGAGATGACATTGCTCATTCCTTTAGACGTATCTATTTTTGCATATCTGCCCGAAAAAGAAAACCCTTGTTAGCAGATAAACTCGAAAACTGAACCGATTCTCAAAATCTGAAGTGTACAAAATGTAGGCTGCCCTATGGCGATGATTTAACATGCATTTTTTTTCAATCAACTTCCTGTTACGCGTTTTTGACCAGAAAAGTGTTAAAAAAATTCTTGGGACCACCAACATTGATCTTAAATTATCTGTTACATTTATATATGTTAAGGTCAAAGGCCAAAAGTCAAGGTCAAAGGTCACCATCTCAAAACCATAAAAGATAGAAGCAGATAACAAATTAACCAATGGGAGAAATACTCATCTTATCGAGACCTTCATTTGGTACATTGGCTCAAATGTGCGCTGAACCGTTTTTTATTTACAGCCCTTATTCATTTCGGTAAATCGGTTAACAAATGACAGTTTAATTTTTTTTAATTGTTCTAGAAACAGACCCCACTTCACAAAGCGGCCGAGGGAGACCACACAGACATTGCATCACTTCTGATATCAGTGGGTGCTGATATTCACAGCCAGGATGACAATGTATGTATTTCTTAGTGGAAGGTCGTATGTTACTTTGGTGTACTGAATCAGCAAATATCAATGTACATCTTGTAATGGTCTACATGTTACAAGATTCATATATTAATTTCAGGTAATGATACATTTTACCCTTAATGAGGCTAGATGTTGTACTCGTGAACTATAACAATATCAACAACTTTTGATACAAAAAAGTCATTTGCTAATTTTTTAACCACGGAGAACATCTGTAATGACCGACATGACACAACATTCATTATTTACAAACCTAATATTTCACCATAAATGTGACATATTGTTTTACTCGACTCTTTGTCTGAATCAGACAATATCAATCTTAACAACGTACGTTACAAAAAAGTATTGTTTCATACTTTGACCACGAAGATCTATAGTACAACATGTATGTTCCACATAAACATCGATTATTTCACACAAATAAAATGATTCACCATTAGTCTGGTAATTTGTGTTACTCGACTTTTGTCATAATCAGAAACTATCCATCTTAACGACCTTTTTAACATAAAGCTTTCTTTTTAATTTTAACTACAGAATTCTCGTACATCTTTAATGGTAAACCAAATATTTCACAATTAGTGCGACGATTTGGTTTACACGAATCGGCCTGAATCAGCAAATGTCAAGTGTTACTTAATTTGTGAAATTAATTGTGTTATATGTAGCTGTATTACTTACATTGAGAAGATTTTGTGAAATTCTGAAAATATTTTTTTTAAATTGTATTTAAATATCGTTTTGTATTTAATTTTTAGAAACAGACACCACTTTACGTGGCGCTAGAAAACAACCACAAAGACATGGCAGCACTTCTGGTGTCAAAGGGGGCTGACATTAAAATACAGTATAGCTTTGTATGTATTCCCAAGTGAAAGGTTGTGTTTTACTACAATTTTCTACATAATTAGAAAATATCAAAGATAATGGTCTACATGTTACAAAATTAAATGAGTTATTTCATTGACGTAATTTAATCAAAATTCATTGTTTCCTAATCCTTGATTTAACAATGGCCGGCTTGCGTTAATATACAGCATTAATTAGAGTTGAAAGAATGTGTTATAGAAGGATAACATGGATAACACTGCCGACAATGTGTTGCTTTTATGTTACATGGCAGAATGAATGGCTAACTGCTGACATTGAGTACATGTATGTGGCATGGTACGGTGACATCGCTAACTGCTGACATTGTGTTCCTTTTTATGTGACATGGTAGGATGACATGGCTAACTACTGACATTGTGTTACATTTATGTGACATGGTTGGATGACATGGCTAACTCATGACATTGAGTTACATTGATGCGACATGGTAGGATGACATGGCTATCAGCTGACATTACTTTTATGTGACATGGAAGGATGACATATCTAACTGATGACATTGAGTTACATTTATGTGACATGGTAGGATGACATGGCTAACTCATGACATTGAGTTACATTTATGTGACATGATGGCATGATATGACTAACTGCTGACATTGATGACATTGAGTTACATGTATGTGACATGGTGGGATGACATGGCTAACTGTTGACATTGTGTTACTTTAATGTGACAGGTTGGGATGATATGGCTAACTGATGACATTGAGTTATTTTATATGACATGGTAGGATAACATTTCTTACTGCCAACGTTAAGTTACTTGTATGTGGTATGGTAAGATGACATGGCTTACTGCTGATATGGTGCTACTTTTATGTGACATGGTGTGATGATATGAATAACCGATGACATGTAGGGTGACATGTTTACTCATGACATTGAGTTCATTTTCCGTGACATGGTAAGATGACATGCCTTACTGCTGACATTGAGTTATATGTGTGTCAGATGGCAAGATGATATGGCTAACTGCTGACATTAAATTACTATTATGTGACATGGCAGGGTTTACGCTAACCCCAAACATTGAGTTACATTGATGTGATAAGGTGGGATGACAAGGAAAACTGCTGACATGGTGATACTATTATGTGACATGGTGGAATGTCATGGCTAACCTCTGACAATGAGTTACATGTATGTGACACGGAAAGATGCCATGGCTAACTGATGACATTGAGTTACATGTATGTGACATGGAAAGATGACATGGCTAACTGATAACATTGAATTACGTTTTTGTGAGTTGGTGGGATGACATGGCTAACTGATAACATTGAGTTACATGTATGTGACATGGAAAGATGACATGGCTAACTGATAACATTGAGTTACGTTTTTGTGAGTTGGTGGGATGACATGGCTAACTGATAACATTGAGTTACATGTATGTGACATGGAAAGATGACATGGCTAACTGATGACATTGAGTTACATGTATGTGACATGGTGGGATGACATGGGTAATTGCTTACATTGAGTTACATGTATGTGACATGGTAGGATGACATGGCTAACTGATGACATTGAGTTACATGTATGTGACATGGTGGGATGATATGACTAACTGATGACATTGAATTACTTTTTTGCAACATGGTAGGATGACATGGCTAACTGCTGACATTAAATAACTTTTAGGTGACATGGTGGGATGACATGGCTAACTACCTACATTCCAGACAATAAGTTACATGTATGTGACATGGTAGGATGACATGGCTCACTGATGACATTGAGTTACTTTCCCGTGACATGGTAAGATGACATGGCTTGCTGCTGACATTGAGTTACATGTATGTGACCTGGTAGGATAACATGGTTAATTTCTGAGGGTTACATTTTCATAAACATCGTTCTTGTATCCATGCTGGCCCAGTCCGAGGGATGCAAATTATTTATCTATATATTGTGTTCTTCTTGTGTTATAAGTAAAAAGTTCTTAACTTACATGAATCATCATTAACTCACTAAATGTTATATGATATAGTTATATTACATGTAAACAGTGGTATAACATAATGGGTAGTTAAATGTTTCCCGTGAAGAAAATATCAATACAATATTATTGTTATATTCTTGTTATTTAAGGAGTTATTTAATGCTGCTGTAAGTGGTGACTTGAAAGCTGCGAAAGAGTGTTTAAGAAATGGTGCAGATGTCCACTATAGTGGTGGTTGGAATGTAAGTTATACAATTGTGTCTGATAAATTGACATTTTGAATTTGTTACCAGCTATTGTAGCTGTTGATCCTGTACCAACATAATTGATGTGAATTCACAAGTAGATATCACATAAAGTTTGTTAACTATTTAACACCGCAGTCTTTTTTCTAGTCTTTTAATGCATGTTATTTATGCATGTATTTATAACAAGTCATTTGTAGATCATCTAAAAAAAAACAAAATATATAGCTAAATACAAGTGCTACACCAACGGATTAACAACTACTGGAAAAAATATCCAGTATCAAATAACCATACTACAAATATCTAGTAGTACACGGGTACACTGCCCATGTCCAGTATCACGATGGTACACTGCGTTTGTCCATTATCACACAGGTTCAGCGCATATATCCACTACCACAACGTAAACTTCAAATCTTGCATCACTTGTAGACTGCACATGTCCCGTATCACACATGCAGTTAATGCATTTGTTTATGCCTTTGTTAAGTAACACACTGCTACACCTCATATGACAATTTTTTATATATGTCATGTATACTCATAGAACACATGAATATCAATATGTTAAATACAGAACATGTACACATCCCCAGTGTTGCACCGGTAGACCACAACTGTGTTGTATGACTCATGTACAATGAATATGTCCAGTATAACACAGCTTACCTGTATATGTCTAGTTACATACAGGTAGATTGTGCAAGTCCGATATCTCTCATATGCCTTTTTTTCTTCCAATCAACTTCCTGTTTACTTGACCCGAAAAGTGTCACAACTTGTTAAATTTTTTTCTCGAAAACAGTAAGATCTACAGACTTCGGGCCACCACCATTGATCCTAAACGACGTATGTCACATTTAAAAATGTCGAGGTCAAAGGTCAAAAGTCACCATTGGTCTTGTTAGCACTATATCTCATAAATGATAAAAAGTAGAAGCAGATAATAAATAGGTAAAATGCATCTCTTATCGATGCCTTCATTTGGTACATTTGGCCCAAAGCAGTGCGATGAACCGTTTTCAAGTTACAGCCCTTGACTCGTTTCGGTTAATAGGTTTTTTGCTTACACCTTACAAACCGTTAGAGAAAATATAGTAAACATTTAGGTTTAAAGTGGTCAGAAGGAACAGTGAGACAAAGGTCAAAGGTCATACCATATCAACAAGGTAACTGTTATAAAAAGTCCTTAGCAACCATATATTTTTAGAATCAGAGGGAGTGGCAGTGACATTTTGTGCTTAGAAACAGACACAAAAGGCCATGGCATCACATATATTTTCAGACTTTAGAGGGACAGTGGGAAACACCTCATTTGTTCTCAGAACAAATGACAGTTTAATTTGTTTTTCTTCCGCGGAGGTTTGTCAAAAAGTCTCTCGACATATCATTTCGATACCTGGTACCATTAATCGGTCATATTCGGAGATGACATTGCTCATTCCTTTAGACTTATCTATTTTGCATATCTGCCCGAAAAAGAAAACCCTTGTGTACACTTCAGATTTTGAGAATCGGTTCAGTTTATGAGTTTATCTGCTAACAAGGGTTTTCTTTTTCTTTTTACAGCCCCTATTCATTTCGGTAAATCGGTTAACAAATGACAGTTTATTTTGTTTTAAATTTTTATAGAAACAGACCCCACTTCACAAAGCGGCCAAGGGAGACCACACAGACATTGCATCACTTCTGATATCAGCGGGTGCTGATATTCACAGCCAGGATGACAATGTATGTATTTCTTAGTGGAAGGTCGTATGTTACTTTGGGGTACTGAATCAGAAAATAACAATGTACATCATCTAATGGTCTACATGTTACAAGATTCATAGATTAATTTCAGGTAATGATACATTTTACCCTAAATAAGGCTAGATGTTTTACTCGTCTCTTTATCCTAAACTAGAAAAAATTTCTGAACAACTTTTGATACAAAAAAGTCATTTGTTAATTTCTTAACCACGGGGAACATCTGTAATGACCGACATGACAAAACATTCATTATTAACAAAACCTAATATTTCACCATAAATGTGACACATTGTTTTACTCCACTCTTTATCTGAATCAGACAATATCAATCTCAACAACGTACGTTACAAAAAAGTATTGTTTCACACTTTGACCACGAAGATCTATAGTACAACATTTATGTTCCACATAAACATCGACTATTTCACACAAATAAAATAATTCACCATTAGTCTGGTAATCTGTTTTACTCGACTTTTGTCATAATCAGAAAATATCCATCTTAACGACCTTTTTAACGTACATCTTTAATGGGTAATAATATAAAACATACATCATTTTCCACAAACCAAATATTTCACAATTACTGCGACGATTTGTTTTACAAGAATCGGCCTGAATCAGCAAATGTCAAGTTTTCCTAATCTGTGAAATTACTTGTGTTATATGTAGCTGTATTACTTACATTTCAGACGATTTTGTGAAATTCTGAAAATATGTTTAAAAAATTGTTTGTAAATATCGTTTTGTATTTAATTTTTAGAAACAGACACCACTTTACGTGGCGCTAAAAAACAACCACAAAGACATGGCAGCACTTCTGGTGTCAAAGGGGGCTGACATTAAAATACAGCATAACTTTGTATGTATTCCCAGGTGAAAGGTTGTGTTTTACTACAATTTTCTACATAATTAGAAAATATCAAATATCATCGTATAATGGCCTACATGTTACAAAATTAAATGAGTAATTTCATTGACGTAATTTAATCAAAATCCATTGTTTCCTAATCCTTGATTTAACAATGGCCGGCTTGCATTAATATACAGCATTAATTAGAGTTGAAAGAATGTGTTATAGAGGGATAACATGGATAACACTGCCGACAATGTGTTGCTTCTACGTTACATGGCAGAATTAATGGCTAACTGCTGACATTGAGTTACATGTTTGTGGCATGGTACGGTGACATCGCTAACTGCTGACATTGTGTTCCTTTTTATGTTACATGGTAGGATGTCATTGCTTCCTGCTGACATTGTGTGACTTTTATGTGACATAACGGGGTGACACGAGCTACATGAATGTGATATGATGGATGACATGTCTAATGACATTAAGTTACATGTATGTGACATGGTGGGATGGCATGGCTAACTGCTGACATTGTGTTACTTTTATGTGACATGTTAGGATTACATGGCTAACTGCTGTCATTGAGTTACTTTTATTTGACAGGGTACGATGGTATGGCTAACTCCTGACATTAATTTACTTTATGTAACATGGTGGGACGACATGACTTACTGCTCACACTGTGTTAGTTTTATGTGACATGACTAACTGATGAAATTGAGTTACATGTGTGTGACATGGTAGGATGACATGGTTACTCATTGCATTGAGTTACTTTATGTGACATGGTGGGATGACATGGTTTACTGCTTACACTGTGTTACTTTTATGTGACATGGTGGAATGACAGGGCTACCTGCTGACATTGAGTTACTTTATGTGACCCGGTAGGATGGCTTGGATAACTCCTGACATTTAACTACTTTATGTGACATGGTGGGATGACATGAATAAATGATGAAATTGAGTTACTTTTCCGTGACATGGTAAGATGAAATGGCTTACTGCTGACATTGAGTTACATGTATGTGACATGGTATGATAACATCGTTAATTTCTGAGGGTAACATTTACATAAACATGCTACCTGTATCCATGCTGGCCCAGTCCCATGCATGCAAGTTGTTTATCTATATTTTGTGTTCTTATAGTGTTATAATTAAAATGTTGTTAACTAACATGAATCAACATTACCTTTCATTACCAACATTACTCACTTAATGTAATATGATATAGTTATATTACATGTGACATAGTTGGCAGTTAAATGTTTCATGTGAAGACAATATCAATAAAATATTAGTTTTATATTCTTATTATTTAAGGAGTTATTTAATGCTGCTAAAAGTGGTGACTTGATAGCTGCGGAAAAGTGTTTAAAAAATGGTGCAGATGTCCACTATAGTGATTGGAAAGTAAGTTGCATATTGTGTCTGATAAATTGACTTTTTGAATTTGTTACCAGCTTTGCAGATGCGTTATAATGTACCAAAAACGATGGATATGAATCCACAAATAGATATCACATAGGGTTTGTTAAACTACTTAACTAGTTAACACCACACAGTTGAATATCCTGTCTTTTTATTGCAAGTTAACTATTTGTAACAAGTCATGTGTAGATCATCTGAAAACAAAAAAAAACATATTAAGATATACAGCTAAATACATGTACTACACCAACAGAGTAACAACTACTGGAAAAAAAACATCCAGTATCAGATAGCCATGCTACAAATGTCTAGTAGTATACGGGTACACTGCACATGTCCAGTATCACAAAGGTACACTGCTTATGTCCATATTCACACAGGTTCAGCGCATATATCCACTACCACAACGTAAACTTCAAATCTAGTTTCTCTTGTAGACTGCACATGTCATGTTTACTCATATATACACATGTATATCAATATGTTAAATACAACACATGCACATCCGCAGTATTGCACAGGTGGACCGTATATGCTCAGTATTACTCAAGTACACTATATATGTCCAGTATTACACTGTATATGTCTAGTTACATACAGGTAGATTGTGCAAGTCCGATATCTCTCAAATACCTTTTTTTTTCTTTTAATAAACTTCTTGTTTACCCTTTTTTGATCCGAAAAGTGTCGCAACTCGTTAAATGTTTTACTCGAAAACCGTAAGTCCTGAGACTTGGCACCACCACCATTGATCATAAGTGACATATACTAAATTTAAAAATGGTGAGGACAAAGGTCAAAAGTCAAAGTTAAAGGTCACCATAGCTTTTGTTAGCACTATATCTCATAAACCATAAAAAATAGAAGCAGACAACAAAGGAAAAATACTCCTCTTATCAAGACCTTCACTTGGTACATTTGGCCCGGAGCTATGCGATGAACCGTTTTCGAGTTACAGCCCTTACTTATTTCGGTTAATCGGTTAACAAATGGCAGTTTAATTTCCGGTTAATCTTTTTTTACAACGGTTACAGATAATATATTAAACATATAGTTTAAAGTGATCAGTAGGAAAAGAGCTTCAATTTGAGCCAAGCGTCAAAGGTCATAGGTGACAGTCATACCATAGCAACAAGGTAACTGTTCTAAAAAGTCCTTAGCAACCATATATTTTCAGAATCAAAATGATATATTTTATTGAAATATGTCATTTCATGACCGGCAGTGGCATTTTGTCCCTAGCAACGGGCATGCAAGTCCTTAGCAACCATTTATTTTTGGTTCGGTACCACTTTCATCACTCAACACACTTTTGATCTGAAAGTGACATTTTGGGCTTAGTAAGACACAAAATCACATAGCATTACATATTTTTTCTGACTAGAGTGACAGTGGGAAGACCTTCTCATTTGTTCTTAGAACAAATGGCGATTTAATTTTTGTTTTCTTCTAATGCGGAGGTTTGCCAAAAAGTGTCTCGGCATATCATTTCGATACCTGTTGCCATTAATCGTCATATCCGGAAATGACATGGCTCATGCGTTTAAACCGATCAATTGTTAGAAACAAAGTTATCTGCCCGAAAACCCTTGTTAGCAGATAAACTCTGAAACAGTAACCGATTCTCAAAATCTGAAGTGTACAAAATGTAGGCTGTCCTATGGCGATGATTAAACACGCTAATTTGTTTCGGTCAGTCAACTCCTGTTTGCGCGTTTTTGACCTGGAAAGTGTCGCAACTCGTAATAATTGTTTTATAGAAACTTGGGATCACCGCCTTTGATCCTTAATGACATATGTTACATTTAAAAATGTCAAGGTCAAAGGTCAAAAGTAAATTTTGATCTTGTTAGCACTTTATCTCATAAATAATAAAAGATAGAAGCAGACAATAAATAGGTAAAATGCATTTCTTATCGATACCTACATTTGGTACATTTGGCCCAAAGCTGTGCGATGAACCGTTTTCGAGTTACAGCCCTTAACACGTTTCAGCTAATCGGTTTTTTGCTTACATCTTGCAAACCGTTATAGATAATAAAGTAGATATATAGGTTTAAAGTGATCAGTAGCAACAGATCTTCAATGTGAGCCAAAGGTCAAAGGTCATAGGTTAAGGTCATACTATTCACGACCAGGATGACAGGGTATGCATTTCTTCGTGGAAGGTCGTATTTTACTTTGGTCGGCATGTTACAAGATTCATTGATTAATTTCAGGTAATGATACATTTCACCATAAATTAGGCTAGATGTTGTACTCGTCTCTTTATCCTGAACTTAACATCTGAAACAAACAGTCATTTGTTCATTTTTTAACTACAGAGACCGAAATGACAAAACATTAATTATTAACAAAACCGAATATTTCACCATGAATGTGGCACATTTTTTTACTCGATTCTTTGTCTGAATCAGACAATATCAATCTTAAAAACGTACGTTACAAAAAAGTTTTGTTTCATACTTTGACCACGGACATCTATAGTACAACATTTATGTTACACATAAACATCGATTATTTCACACAAATGAATAATTCACCATAAGTCTGGTAATTTGTTTTACTCGACTTTTGTGAGAATCAGAAAATATCTATCTTAACGAGCTTTTTGAAAAAAAGCTTTCTTTTGAATTTTAACCACAAAGAATTCTCGCACATCTTAAATAGCTAACATTATAAAACATACATCATTTCCAAAAACCTAATATTTCACAATTAGTGTGACTATTTGTTTTACTCGACTCTTTGTACTTAATCAGCAAATGTCAAGTTTTATTTGATCTGCTAAATTTCTTATGTTACATGTAGCTGTATAACTTACATTGAAAAGATTTTGTGAAATCCTGAAAATATTTTTTTTTTAAATTGTATTTAAATATCGTTTTGTATTTATTTCTTTAGAAACGGACCCCACTTCACGTGGCTCTAGAAAAAAAGCACAAAGACATGGCAGCACTTCTGGTGTCAAAGGGGGCTGACATTAAAATACAGTATAACTTTGTATGTATTCCTGGGCGAAAGGTTGTGGTTTACTACATTATTCTACATAATAAGAATATATCTACGTTAATCGTATAATGGCCAACAATTTACAAAATTAAATGAGTAATTTTAGTGACTAATAATTATAATGCACCATAAGTAAGGCTTTATTTAATTTTTCTCTTTGTTCTCAGTGAAAGGCGGTGTGCAAAGAAATTACTTTTGTTAGATGCATAGTAACAGTTATATATTGGCTCGCATTCTAGACGCATGCAGGAAGATTAATCATCTATTGACACTGGCTTTTAAAATACAACCTTGAGTAGTAATTAAATGATAATTGTTTACAGCAATAAACAGATAAAAAATTCTTTTTTTAATTTCGAATTGTATAGGTTCTTACCATTCGTATATTATTCTAAATTACAAATGTCGCATGATTAAAACATTTCGTACAGTAAATTGATAACCTATTGGAGGAATTTACAAAATGCAATTTTTAAATAATATTTACTTTTTAACTTGTACTATATCTTCTACACATCAGGGAAATCAATAATTTACCATTTTAAAACATTATTACATGATGTCAATTTTGTAAAACGATATTCATTTGAGGATGTATATCATCACATGCAAAACTCAGTTACTTGCACTTTTCTATTTTTTTAAATGGTTTTTTTCGTAATAGAAATTCCAAGTCAAAGAGCAATGCTGAAGATTATAGTGGCAATGGGGGTTCGTTTGGGAGACATTTTGAATCCCAACACAGTTATTACTAGTTAAAATTGTCATTGTCTAGAAAATCTAAGTCATGGTTAAATTTACGTAGTAAAATATTCCTAACTATTTAAGAATAATATTTAGATAAAAAATACAAAGTAATTAAACATGCATATAAAATTGTTTATTTAGTCCAGGGATAAATTCAGGAAAATCTACTACCATGCAAACGTCACCTGACATTCGGTCAGGCCACACATGTCCACCTGCCTGACCGAAACACAACTGTGCTTACTTTTCAGTAAAACAATAAAAAGTCTGTCTTTCAGATCACAATTTTAATTCAATGCATTTTGATAATCAGATACAAAAAAATATTTGTATCAGAATCTCAATATACTGGCATCTGAGTTTGATGGATAAATTTAAAGGTTACGTATCAATTAGGGTTTTGGTTCAAGTCCATTCGACTTATTGTCAATCTAATTTTTTTTAATGGAAAACAGTTAAAAAATAGAGATTACACATAAGCAAGTGTTCAGAATAAACATATAGTCAACCAATGTGACACATTAAGAGTTTCTGAATAGTATAAGAATAATGTTATTTTACTATATTCAATATTTTTTTCAAAATTTAAAAACTTGTTTTTTTTTTTAAATCATTCTTCAAAAGCATTTTCAAGACTGTGGTTGTATTTCATTGACATGCCAAGCAGTTGCAAATTTTGTCACTCCAAAAGGATATTTGGTTTCGTAAAATAAGTTAAACCATGTATTTTTTCGCAAATGTTTCGGTAGAGAGTTCCAGCTGTAACAAGCATTAGTTTCAGATACCAGTATATAGAGTTTCGTTCATTTTTATTACAAAAAAGCCGGATTACATAGCGAATACATAGTGAAGTCTCCATACATGTACAGGTACATGTGTTTTATAATTGGTTTTTAATAAGTATTGTAAACAAATTGTTGATTAACGGCTGTGTTCCGGAATGCCAACATTTTGAAAGATCAAAGAACACTGTAGGATTAAGCGGTCCCCCATACTGGGTAATTAATAAACCGTAAAGGTAAAAATGTGTAATATTGTACTGTACTAATGAATTATATTGAGTCATAGTATTTGTAAATTTGCATTCTGAATTTAAAAATGTCTTCCTGTCATTAAATACTTAACAAAATTATAAATTGCTTAACAGATTTAAAGAAATATTTAGTATAAAAATACTATAAATAATAAAGACACTTGAATTTTCAAAGATAGAAAAGTTGTCTTCTATTTTTGTTCAATTTATGTTTTATTATTTTATTTTATCATTATAAAAACGTTGATTTACAGCAAAATATAAAAAAGCAATAATAAGGAACACTACATTTCACATTGAAAGTATAAACACAGTACAAATAATTCATACTTTTGATAGTGGCTGGGCATGCTGGGTTAGTACACTCCCAGTGATGCTTATAAATATAATGAAATAAGGACAACGATTACAGTCCCATATTTTTGTTATGTTCTTGGAACTTCCAACACTAACTGAGGACATTAAATGCAACATCTGTTTTACTTATTATCTTCCCTGACTGCATGAAGTGGCAAAGGTAACTTCATGCCAATTTATGTCTTTTACGCTACTTAACATATGTCTATGCTATACGAGTAGATGCTTAAATGCCAGAAACTCAGTAACAACACGCGTAGCATAAACACTGAAAGTTCCGTCAGCGAGAATTTGTTAAAATGGCACACACATTTGTAAGAAAGCACGCGAATTGAAGTGACGCACAACATTGAACATGTGGTAGGTTGAGGAATAAATATTTACATGACATCAAACAGTTGCATTTCTATTGGTGGGAAGGTGAGAACAGACACAATTTCAAAACAAACAATTGTAATAGGGTGGTTATTTAAAATGACGTAGACGTCTTGATTCGTGTTTTTATTGTTTGAGTTTAACTTTTTTAGTTTGGAACTTCCAACGACTATATATAATTATGGCCTTCTTACGAGGTGGACATTCAGAATTGTTAACTTGAGTGGGTTGTCTTTCCGGAGGGATTGAATCCGCCCGGGTCTTCCATATTCATAGACATTGTTAAAATTTGTTAAATGATTAGGCTAAAATGAAAGCAAAAATATGTCTGAAGTGAATATAACAGGTAATTTGATTGGCTACTTACATGTATAATCTCCGAGTAAAAATCACAGTCGAGTCATTTTAAAAAAGAAACCTTTTTTCCGTCGGGTAGTTTGATTGACCGCTTTAGACCTCTTCGATTAATTACAAAAGTCCTTTTAAATAATTCTTAGCTTGAATTTATAAAAAAAGATTGGACACCCCCGTAATCTGTCAGGGTTTTTGATTACTTTAAAAAAAAACAGCCCTCTCTTTTCAATTGGGAAAGTGTATCGATGTTTTTCTTGAAATGGGGAAAAAATTGGTTTGAAACTTATAACAAAAGGAGTTGATCATTTTATGAAATAACTGAATTGATCTTTTTAGATACATTCATTTGATTTATATGAGATGTTAAAACATTTGATGACTGCAGAAACTTCAGTTTTGTTTAATTTTTATATCATCAAGTTATTGGAGTTATATGGATTTATTTTGAGCAGTGTTTAAATTATTGAGGATAAAGTATCAACGAATGACAAAAAATACATTACAATAGAATCATCATCTCAACAGCAGCAAAATTGTTTTGAATAGAAGTATATGTAAAACTAGTTAAAAATTACACGGAATCCTTTAAAAAAATAGTATGTTTACAAGTCTTTAAGCATATTTAAATATAAAAACCAATAACAATTGACTACCTAAATACTATTTTTTATTATGTTTAAATCATCGCAATACGCATTTAAACACTGGCAGCATCATATTTGCAATTTTCGACACCATGTTCGTGACCGCTCCGGACTTGTTCTAAATTTCTATTGCTCTGAACTGGTTTGCTGTCATACTTTCCAACAATTTTTTCAAAGTAAAAGTCAAACGGAAATAAGCTTACACTGTTTTTGTTATGAATACAAATATTCATTGCCCTTTCAATGTCATGTTCCCATATGGGGTACCCCTATTCAATTGCTATTTCATTGAAAGAAAAAGTTAATTTAATTTTAAATGACGACAGAATACCTTTGTTAAATAATTGGTGGTTCGTTTGGTGTTATCAAACATAATGGGTTGCATTGCTTTTCCGACTGAAAAATCAGGGTAAAAAAGTGGGAGTCATATATTGTTTCAAATTTCCCCCAGGTTCCCTTACGTATTCGAAATTATATTTCTTCTTCTGCATTACAACGCTTAAATTTTGTATTTTCATACCAAAGAATGCATATCTTTCAGAAATATATTTATTACAACAAAATCATTATTGACCAATCACGTTTAATCTGACAGTTTTATTTCATGCTATATATTGTGCTCATAAAATTGCCTCACCCATAGCGGTTCGTATCAGTACATTTAATTTTAAATTAAGACAATTAATTTTAAATTAATGTGGCTCTATACAATTATAGAAATACGATAAACACGATGCAGTGACAAGATACGAAGATTTCTCATTAAAATGGGAATATAATTTAAAGGCAAGTCGCCCTCTAACGCAAGTCATAAACAATATAGACATCAGCTGCTCTTATGGTTTTCTGTTGAGTTTTTTGCCATCAAATGGGAAAATATTTAGACAAAATTTAGGAATTTGGATCCAAGGAAAACAGCCGAAATCCAAGATGACGAATTTAGCAGAGAACTTGATGAGGTTGACATTATTTACTTAGAAATTTTGAATATTTAACAGACAATGACGAAACACACATTGACAATGACAAAGACAATGATCAAAGGTTGAATGAACATGACAAATTTTGTGGATGTGCATGTTTATTTACCCAACTGTACAGTCAGGTCTTTCATAGAGAAACGTTGATTGAATATAGAAAAATATGCCTAGAGACGGAAAAGTGGGTAGGGCTAAAGGGGGTCCTTTAACAGTTTAACAACTTTTTATTTTTCCCAAAACAGATAACAGTAAATTTAAAATAATGATAACAGATAACAGCAATGGACATGAAAAATCGAAAAAAAGATAACAGCAGAATTTTTTGCAGAAGGGCAATACTATTAACAGCAAACAGCGTTTTCATTTTCATTATAACAGTTTACAACAATGTCAAGGAAACAGATAACAGTTAACAGTTGCTTTATTTAAAAAAAAAAGTTAACACACCTGTAACAAGGCCCAAAACACCACATTAACAGAAAAGATCTTGCACGCCCCCCCCCCCCCCATAAGGCAAAGGTGGATATGATTCTCAAAGTACAGTTGTACGCTCACAGGAAACATTATTCAAAAACTGATGAAAAAAAACAAGGCAAAAGACAGGAAAAGACTTCATCAAGAATATTACTTCAAAGGACAGCAAAATTGCAGAAATACATTTATGTTTGCACATGCAGTTGGAAAGTGTAAGCTAGATGCGATATGTAGGTCACTCGACAATGAAGGTCTGAAACCAAGAACGCATGGAAACACTGGTAAAAGTCAAAAACATGCACTCCCCTACAGAAAAATAAATTGAGATCCAATCGTTATCCATGGGGTTGCCAGCTGACGGGTAGCTGTTTTAAGCAAACAAGTTGAGGGGTGTGTGTTGCGCAATTAAACCTGGCCAAAAACTTGCATTTTGGACAGGTGTCCCTCAACTGCATGGTCATCAACTGAAGGTGGCCAACAAGTTGAGCATTTGTATATAGTTAAGGACAAGTTGAGCATTAGGACCTCGAGATTTATATAGTTGAGGAAAAGTTTAGCATTAGGACTTCAAAATTGATATAGTTGAGGAAAAGTTGAGCATTAGGACTTCAAAATTTATATAGTTGAGGACAAGTTTAGCGTTAGGACATAGCATTTTATGTATGTGAGGTAAAGTTGACTATTATGACAGTATGTACTTAAAAAGTTGACAAATGACACCTATCTGCCTACACTATGCACTATGTTCATAGAAAAACATGTCTTTTTTGGCTTAATGCTTTCTCAACAAACTTATATATGAGCATTTGAATACATAACAAGTATCTAAGTTAAAAAGGATAATAAATGATTGTAATTATTTCATTTCAACATACACATGCCAGGGGTAGAAATAAGAAAAGTCAGCTAACTGGCCCGACGCCAATATTTGGTTGTCCTTCCTTATTTTTACTTCCCCTACATTTGGACAGCTCCTGTCAGACGCACCAAGCTTATGTACAGTGCTTATACCGTCAAGGCGCTGAGTCCAGATGCTCTGGGGTTAATGAAACAAAATCCTGCATTCTAGACTTCTCATGGCAGATATGTTATTGTAAGTTTCAATTAACCTTTTTGAACCGAAAAATTTAACTTTTCAAGGAAAGAGGAATGTAAAATTACAACCAAATGAATTTGGTCAATTGTTAAATACTAACCATTCTATTCAGTTCAGCACCTCTTTACGCTTTACAGTAACATTATAACAGGTTATTTCTAGTGAATTAAATTTTCTGTTTCCTTGCACTTCTTCAAAAGTTTTGCTTCCTAATTTGTAAATGTAAAAATTTTATTAAAAAGTAAATTTCTGTCAGACTGGATCAAATATTTTGTTGCACTTTCTTATCCAAATAAGGGTAATGAAAAAAGCGTGAATAGAACAGAAATATTCAAGCTCGAAATTTTCTTGATATCTTGACTGCAGTTTTGACAATAACAATTGTCATTTAATATAAAGTATTGGTTTCTTTTCAAAAATAATTGAATAAATTATGATTGTGAATTTAATTCATATTACCAATAAAAACAGATTGTATTGTCTTAGTTTAAAATAATAATGCATTAACCATATAAAAAAATCTCAGATATCTGAAAAAGCCGGGTTGCAAAGCATGTGCCTTAATAAAAGTAGAATGGGTTTTGGGTTTGTGTGGGAGGAGTTGATTACGTCTTCTTCAAATGTTCTAAAAATGACAAGAATCTAGAATTCTTGGCCGTGCAACGCTTTTTAAGACTTTGATTGGGCCAATCAAAAAGGATGATCTGAAAAATTTAAAGAGATGGGTCAAATTTTTTGTGATACGCAATCGGTCTTTTTGACAATTTCTAGTACGCGTCCTTGTACTTCTGTATAAAAAAATTTTCCTTCAAAACGTCAAACCATGATTGAGAATTCTACCGAGGCAATTTCAAAGTCACCGAGGAATCAACAAATTATTATTGTAAGATCCATTTATTTGTTAATTGAAAACCAATTTCACAAATATTTTGTAAAACACATTCTGATTGGTAAACTTTTTATAGCGAACCAATTAAAAAATTGTATTATAAATAATGAGTCAAAAAGGTCAGGGCCGTAACTACCATCGAGGCAACTGCTGCCTAGGTTTACAACACACAAAAAATAAAGTATGTATTTTACTTAGAAAAATCCAATAAATTACATAAAGAATCAGCTACAAAATAAGGAAATACTCCAAATCTGCTTTAATTTCAACATTGTTAAAATAAGGAGGGGTGGTGCGCGGGGAATGTGTAAGTTTATGTTGATTTTTTCTTAATTTTCTTCCTGCGTGGGCAGCCCTTCCAGGACCCCCATTTCTCGTGGGCCTCATTTGGCGGCTCCCAAGCCCCTGCCTCCTCTAATTACTGACCGTAGTTACGGTCCTGAAGGTTCGGAATTCGTCTAAATTATGAAAATAATTGAATGGTAAAAACCCGACGCTCTTGAATAAAGTAACGAGACGACAAAATTATGTAATCATGGCATAATATTTTCAACTCTCCCGGTGGACAACCTTTTCATGGAACAAATATTTAGTTGCATTTTCTTATCTAACAAATAAGGTTATGAAAAAAAAATCGCGAATAGAACATAAATAGATCAAGCTAGAAAATTCATGAAACCTTTTCATGGAACTTACGTACTTGCCTCGGGCGAGCGGGAGAGCTTATTTCGAACCCTGACATGCCGCAACCACTGCCCCCTACACACTTTTATACCTCTCTTGGATTCTTAAAAAAATATCCGAGTGGTGAATTCAAACTCCAAGATATTTGTCATACTTGTTTGATTCATAATATACAAAACCTTTATTAGGCTGGACATTATCAACATAAACCCATAAAATGTTTTCCATTGAAATAACTTCTGTAATGCTTAGACATTGTTGACAGCTAAAACAAATTTAATTCAGTGAAATTTTTACAGTTGCTCAGTTGTGTCTAATATGTAACAATTTTAAAATGTAGTTTATTTATTTTTTTTAAATTTAATTTCCAAACAATTTTGTAAATAGTTGTCATCGTGTTATCATATACACATTTAATTAAACAACGTATAAATATTGATCCTTTTGTTTTCATTTATATGACATTTCTCCTGTAAGCGGTTTTTTCCGAATATTCGATGTTTTTCCGGTGTTAACATTGTTTTATCATTGCGACTTTCATTTCCGCTACGTCACATTTTTCAAATTTGTGTGTGACCGACAATCGAAAGAATTTAATAAAATATGACGGTAAGTAATGATTAGCGAAGTCGTTTATAGACGCTTTCATGCATTAATTGAGAATTTTTCATCTTAACTGCTTATCTCTTAATTTAATTTTTAAACCTAGGCTATGGAGATAATAAAATCAAATGAATATGCGTGTCTATTTATTAATGTTTTATTTGAGTTTGGACTGATAATTTTTAGAAAACAACGATTTTGTGTAATATAAAAAGATAAAGATTATTTCGAACATGATACTTTGTTATCAATTAATATTTTACAGATAAGTAGTCCTACGATATCCTTTTAATGATTATGCACTGTTGGGGAGTGTGCACTAAGCTGTAAACAATGTTGTGAAGATGTCAGGAACTTCCAGCATAAAAGGGAACAGAAAACAAGATGTAGGTACATGGTTATAAGATAATTACATAATTATTCAATACGAAAAAATTTTCCCCATTCATTCAGTTTGCCATTTGTTCCCAACAGACCTCCAGATAAGCTGCGAAAACACTTTCCCCATTTAGTTTGCCATTTGTTCCTAACACACCTCCAGATAAGCTTACCCAATTGATTTTTCATAAAACCCAGTTATTTTTATAGCTTTGCGTTGCAAAACGCAATTTCAAAGACCTAAAACCCAATCAATTTTTAGAAGCGTGCTTAATTCACTCACTGAAGCATAAAATTGTTCAGTTATTGGGTTAATTCATTCAAATAAATACACCAAGTTGCGTAATAACAATTCCCATTATTTTGCAATGTAACAACGGAGGTATTCCAAATGTCATGTACATTTTTAGTCCGAGAGGATACAACGTTTTTTTTTGCGTGGGAGGTCAGAGAGCTCTCCATAAGCAAAACAGCTGATTTTGCGACAACGGTCTGGGTCGGCACATTTCATCGTGTCAGATTTAATAAAACATTTTCATCCAGTTAATCTATATATAATTCACTTGTTTAGATATGTTTCTCTAGGAATATAATCATCTTACCTTCAATCAAGCTGATTTGAGTCCATTTCTAAGCGCATTTCCACCAATACCCTTACTTTCCTACATTTCACTTTCATTTTGAACAAAAGGTCACGTGACAACAATGTGGCTTAAATCCAGTGCTTAAATTAGCTTGATTGAATATATGATCATTGATGATATATTTTTGAGTGGGTTAAAAACAATGATAAAATTGAAAACCCAATGAAGAAAATCTTATCTGGAGCTCTAGACTAATGACCCTAATATGCTGGAAAGTACACCTGACATTGTTGCTGGTCATAGAAATACTACAGAATACCCAAGAATACCTCATAAAACTACAAAATAGACATGAGAACAATGTTTTTGTGTACAAAATACGTATTGCAAAACGAGAAATATTTTTATGAGCAACTATATTATTTTAATATGGAAAAACTCGAACTTTTAGACACACCGAAATCATTTTGAGTACGTCATTGCTGTAACACATATATTGTTTCTTAAATATATACTCTTTATTTTTCTTGCGTATGCTTTTTGTTTAAATATATATAAATATACAATAATGTATCTATGTTATTCGTAAATTATTTTGACTCTAATTATGACAAATACAGTAATCTGTACATTGAAGCGGCAAATAAATGTGCGCTAGTGAATGGCTGTTCCACATACCTCCCATGCAGCATAATGTAGAGTGGTGGAAACAATTTCATGGCTGAATGTTGAATCATGCAAATCTCAAAACTCCTACTTAAAATAACAATTTTATAAACAGTAACTATAATTTTGGTTTAAAAATTTGAGTTTTTTAAAACAAAATTTAACCGACAGCAACCCAAATTGACCTGTGCATGTGCAAACTAAATTTATTGGGATTTTAACATGGCTTTGTTTACATAGCTAAGACAGGACGTCATATTAGAATACATCTTTTTGATCAACATAAAAACTATTAATTGTTGTTTTTTTTACTAACTATATGAAAAAAACCACCTGGCACTATGCACACTCTATAACCTGTTTTATTAAATTTGTTTAACACAAGTAAAAATGAATTTGTTTTCACTTCCATCAATAATTGCAATTGTTTTGGTGTTTGTGCAGAGGGCTCAGGAATTGTAACTGTAAACTTGTTTAAAATTCAAATTTAGTTTGAAAAATAAAAGTCCAGACAAAGGGATATTACAGTCCTTTTTACTTATACATGTATCCTCTCATTCTTTGATTGATAAGGTTTTGTTAATTAGTTGTTAGTTAGCAGTTATTAACATTTGATTTCCATGATTTTTACTGTTCTTAGAAGTATCATATGCTATACGTAGAAATCTATCTTGTAAAAAGACTGTCACTGCATTGAATACATGTCTTAGTGTTGGCTTCTACATTTTTTATATCTCATTTTTGGTAAAAACCTTGAATATCTTTTTCAGGAACTGAATTGTGTAGTCAGAATGTTACACCACAACTTCAGATATAATGGATATGGTGAAGCATCAGCCAATTTCCACATTGACAATTGTGCATGCCAAAACAAAAATAGCGTTGCAATTGGGTATGTCTTGTAATAAAAATGCAGTGAAATAATAGCAGGGCTCACGCTGGGTCAAAATTATAGGAGAAGTCGCTTCTCTTTTGGGTGGCTGACAGGGAGGAGTGAGGATAGAACAAGGAAAAATGGGTGGACAACCGGGAGAAGTTGCATTATATGTCGTGAAAGAGTCCTGTTTACTTTGTTTTTGTTTATTAAATTAATGTTGGCATTTGCATTTTTATTGTTATATGTTTTTTAAGCAGTTTAATTTATTGAGGATAAAGTATCAAAGATTTGATTAACTAAATATTCAGTATACTTATTTCACACTTTTTCATAAATACATGTATTAATCATAACAATAAAAAAAATAATCAACTGTCACAAAACTGTTCATTAAAATAAATGTTTCTTTGTCATAGATAAACAAATTTGATTGATTTATAATAAAGTGCTATCAGAACTAGGAGTAGAACATTACATCATTGTCACACATATATATTATGTAAAATTGTAAAATTCACTATTAAAAGTATTTAAACATATTTAACATAAATTTGTTTTAAGTAACTGCCAAAATACTATTTTTACTACCTTTCTATCATTGCAAAACTCATTTCACCACTATCAGCGTAGTATATTTGCAATCTCCAGCACCAAATTCATATCTGCTCCGGAAATGTTCACAAGTTCTTGTGCTCTGAACTGGTTACCAGTTGAATTTTAAACCTGCGCTTTATATACCAAAAAAAAAGTTAAAAGGGTACCAGTTCAACTTAGGCGCGTAAACATAATAAACATGACGCTGTATCAAAAATATGAAGATTTGTTACCAAAATGGGAATAAAATTTGAAAGGCGACATTAGGCGATTCTACAAAATGAAAGTGCGACTTCACTTAGCTTTTGAAGATGATCGATGGCGAAGTGGGAGCACGATAAGGCGACTTCTTCGCCCCAGTCGCCCTCCAACGCGAGCCCTGAATATTGATTACTTTAATTAAAAAGCAAATAACACTAACAGCAGAATATGATTATGAACCAAACAACCCAAACAACAAATACATAAAACGGTAATCATTTTTTAAAAATCTGTTCTAAAATAAATGTACATTTTTTTTTCTTTAGGTATGGTCTTTGCAGAATCCTGACAGGGGAGATGAAAATCTGGAATTTAGCTGTATGGAAGTTGTTCATACAAAACTTAATCCAGACTTGCATTTCGGGATATGGAAGGTATTTACATACATTTTGTGTTTTGTTAATTACTTCTGTACTTTTTGTGGGTGCCTCTGTGGCAGAGTGGTTAAGGTGGTAAGTCTACTATTGATCATGTGGTCTAGATCTGTCAGCACTGAGGTTGTGCGTTTTAAGCCTCACTGGGGCAGGATGTACTCGACTTCAATCTGAACTGACAAGAATTGACTGTTTTTCTGCAGTCAGGGATTTTCTCCTGGAAGTCCAGCTTCCTCCCCCCCCCTAAAAACTGGACACCATAATATAGCTGTAAAATTGCTGAAAATGGCATTAAACACCATTCAAACAAACAAAACAAACCTATTGTAAGTTAGCAGGGAAACTTGCGTGCTGAATCTTTTTTTATTATACTCTATGCTAGAAAGTTGCATTGGTTATGTTTTTTACTGTGTGTCTGTCAGTCAGTGCAACCTCTATGAAACCACACATTAGAATGTCATGAAATTATATTAAATATGCTTTCACTTCAGTGCAGATATTTAATCAAATATAATAATGTGACTGCCAGTGGTATTTAAGCAATCTCAAAACACTCTTGAATAGTTTTACTGAATTTTAAAAAGCATGTAAGTTGCAATGTATCTTTTCCTAATGTAATCCGGGGTCTTAGTGGCAGAGTGGTTAAGGTAGTTAGTCATCTACAATTGCTCACCTGCCTGTTTACACCAGGGTTGCAGGTTCAACTTTCACTGCAGACGGGGCGAATTCTACTCCAATCTTTATTGACAAGGACTGTCAGTTTTTTTACTGATGGTTGGGGTTATCTCCGGGTACTCCAGCTTCTTTTCCTAAAAAACTGGACACCATGCATGATATAGCTAAAAAAATTGCTGAAAGCGGCATTCAACAGCACACAAACGAACAGAAACATATCAGAATTTAACAAGCACTCCATTACATGGCTTTCTATAAAAATTTATTTTTTTTACAGGCAGAAACATGTTTCAAATTGTCTACAGTAGTTTGTTAATGTTTAACTGTTTCTTACTTATATAATTTCAGTTAAAATGGAGGAACTTTACAGTTGAAACTATCTGAGGTTTCATCGTCAGTTGTAGCATCATATAGAAACAACCATTATGTACCACAGCTTGTCAGTGATAGTCATCGTCAAGTTGTCTTCTACAACTGGAAAGATTTCTTGAAGTCATCCTATAAAGTTCTCCCTAGATTTCATCACACCATCATTTTAGAATGAGCAGTCAAAATCCTGGAACTGTATTTGTCAAGGAATATATTGATGACGATGAAATATCAATACATTTATTGAAAAGACATTGTATCTTTGACTATGCAAAACTTCCAACTGTCACTGAACCAAAAGGACTGGATGCAAGTAGACAGTGGCATTTGTTTCAGGAAATCAGACTACTGTGTATAAGAAAGAGCAAGACAAAATCAGAAAATGCAGTTATTGCAAACAAACGGACATGATAAAAACAGCAATGAAAACTTGTTTGCCCAGTATTTTTGAAAGACGTTTGATTGATTATTTGATTTATTATAGCATATTTTCTTGTAAAATTCTATCTGTACTTTTACAACAATCCTTACATTTCCACAAACTATACAATCTAAGAAAAGCAAAATGCCAGTAACAATGAAAATAATTACAAAAATGGTTTCTTTGGTTGCCATGGTAACATATGTTGTAGTTTCCAAGTTGTTATTCAGCAGCTGCATATAAAGTGACAACATATTTAACACAATTACATCATAATCATTATTAATAATCTTGTTCAGCAAATGGTACCAATAAAAGTCACAAACATCAGCACATTAATTAGATAGCTGTCACTGTGATATTTTGCAAAATATATCAAAATGGGTTTGTAGGATATTTTGCACAAGGGAACACTCAAAGTATCTGCAATAATCTCAAACTGGCCTTGGTACCTCCATAAACCTGAAAATCTCATGGCTGGTCACACATAAATTAAATATATATTTTATTATTCTTATGTTTTAGGATTTATTGATTGCTGCTAAAAGTGGTGATTTGAAAGCTGTGGAGAAGAGTTTAGAAAATGGTGCGAATGTCAACTGTACAGATGAAGATGTAAGTTGTACAATTGTTTCTGATAAATCAACTTATTGAATTGATTACCTGCTTTTGTGGATGATTGGTCATGTGTATGTTATATTTGAAATTGCATGTCCAGTATGACAGGCAGACTGCATAGCAGTGTTCTAGGATTTTTTTGCTAACTGAACCTTAGACGAGAAAGTGTCCTCAATAAACTTGCTATATACAGGTAGACTGCATAAGTCTAGTTTTTACAGGTAAATTTCATGTCAAGTATAACGGACAGAGTCCGTATGTCTAGTATTGACAGGTAGACTGCATGTCAAGTATAACAGTTAGACTGCATGTCAAGTATGACAGGCAGACTGCATATGTCTAGTATTGACAGGTAGACTGCATATGTCAAGTATCACAGGTAGACTGCATATGTCTAGTATTGACAGGCAGACTGCATATGTCAAGTATGACAGGTAGATTGCATATGTCAAGTATGACAGGTAGACTGCATATGTCTTATATTGACAGGTAGACTGCATATGTCCAGTATGACAGGTAGACTGCATATGTCTAGTATTGACAGGTAGACTGCATGTAAAGTATGACAGGCAGACTGCATATGTCAGGTATGACAGGTAGACTGCATATGTCAAGTATGACAGGTAGACTGGATATGTCAAGTATGACAGGTAGACTGCATATGTCTAGTATTGACAGGTAGACTGCATATGTCTAGTATTGACAGGTAGAGTGCACGTCAAGTATGACAGGTAGACTGCATATGTCTAGTATTGACAGGTAAACTGCATATGTCAAGTATGGCAGGTAGACTGCATATGTCAAGTATGACAGGTAGACTGCATGTCAAGTATGACAGGAAAACTGCATGTAAAGTATGACAGGCAGACTGCATATGTCAAGTATGACAGGTAGACTGCATATATCAAGTATGACAGGTAGACTGGATATGTCAAGTATGACAGGTAGACTGCATATGTCTAGTATTGACAGGTAGACTGCATATGTCAAGTATCACAGGTAGACTGCATATGTCTAGTATTGACAGGTAGACTGCATATGTCAAGTATGACAGGTAGATTGCATATGTCAAGTATGACAGGTAGACTGCATATGTCTAGTATTGACAGGTAGACTGCATATGTCCAGTATGACAGGTAGACTGCATATGTCTAGTATTGACAGGTAGACTGCATGTAAAGTATGACAGGCAGACTGCATATGTCAAGTATGACAGGTAGACTGCATATTTCAAGTATGACAGGTAGACTGGATATGTCAAGTATGACAGGTAGACTGCATATGTCTAGTATTGACAGGTAGAGTGCATGTCAAGTATGACAGGTAGACTGCATATATCTAGTATTGACAGGTAAACTGCATATGTCAAGTATGACAGGTAGACTGCATATGTCAAGTATGACATGTAGACTGCATATATCAAGTATGACAGGTAGACTGCATGTCAAGTATGACAGGTAGACTGCATATGTCTAGTATTGACAGGTAGACTGCATATGTCTAGTATTGACAGGTAGAGTGCATATGTCTAGTATTGACAGGTAGACTGCATATGTCCAGTATGACAGGTAGACTGCATGTTAAGTATGACAGGAAAACTGCATGTAAAGTATGACAGGTAGACTGCATATGTAAAAGTATGACAGGCAGACAGCATATGTCTAGTATTGACAGGTAGACTGCATATGTCTAGTATTGACAGGTAGACTGCATATGTAAAAGTATGACAGGCAGACAGCATATGTCAAGTATGGGAATTATATGTCTAGTTGACAACTAGACGGCACATGTCAAGTATAACGGAAGGAATGCCTATGACGTAGAGTGCATGAGTCCAGCATGACAGGTAGACTGCATATGTCCAGTATCACAGGTAGACTGGACTGCATATGTCCAGTTGACAGGTAGACTGCAAATGTCTAGTATGACTGGTAGACTGCATATGTCTAGCATGCCAAATGGAGTACGACATCTTCCATTTAACAACATTAAATTTCCGTCAAACTTACGTCAATTTTAAAAAATGTTGATTTGTAGGAGGTGAATATGTAATTTTGCAGATTGATTATTCTATGTGAATAAGCAAAAACAAGTTCATCAAGAAAAATCAATGTTTCAGCAGGTGTTTTATATGTGGATTTGAGAAATAATAAAAGATGTTAAAAGAAAACGTCATCATTTTGACGGAAATAACTCCCTGCTTAGTCCCCATTCATTACAGATTCATTTTTCCCATACTTAAAGACTTTTCTTGCAGCTTAAAGAATTTGTTATCCATTTTATTATTATTATTATTATTATTATTATTATAGACAATTCTTATATAATAAAATACTAAAATATTACTCCAGGCGCTTTACAATATCACATGAGGAACATTATCTATAAATATATCACAATATTCAATAATAAAAACACATTATCAAAAGGAATTTACACTACATGCAACAATACATTGCCCAACAATATTAATAAAACAATAAAACGTACCTAGCAGAGAAACGCTAAAAAAGTTTGTACTGTAAAATTTTTACTTCAAAAAATAAAAATAAAATATCTATCGATTTTAATTTAAAATATACAACCACGACCTTGACAATAAATGTAATTAATCAGAAGGAAAAAAGACCAATTAACTTAAAATCTACTCCAAAGCAATACTGATTACTAAGTCTATAATTTACAAAATTAAAATCATTGATTGTATGCACTTCTAAACAGGTGAGTTTTAACTTTCTTCTTGAAAAGTTCCAAGGATTGTTCATTTTTAGATAAACTCTTCATGCAATTAACCCAGATTATTTGAATTTGCAATTAAAACATAAGATTTATTGCGACTTAAAAGTTGGAGATAATAAACATAAACTGTCCGTCAAATGAACAACGTTCGTAAAATGGCCTGTTTACTTGGTCCATAATGGGATATATGTGGTGGATTTATATCAAATATTTTCAAAAATGTAGTATCTTACGTTTGTAAATGCGATTTTTTACAGTTTATTATCCATAATCAAATATTTTCTTATGAAGTTCTGCGATCGTAATTTCTGTCAAATTTTTAGAATGACGTTCGCAAAGTAGCTGTTCCTTTTATCGGCGCTTTCTTCTCTTATTTTCTTACTGAAATGAGTACAATGATAAAATCCGTGTGTATCCAAATGCATAAGATGGCTGACAATGGAGCTGCACAAAAACGTGATCGGAATATTTTGAGTAGTATGTCGTCTGTCAAATATTTCAAACGTTCGCATCGATGACATTGCCATCTTGGTCCACCAAATTATACATGTATATGCTTTTGATTGATAAAATGGGCAAATGAATATCTTTTTTGAGGTAATTTTATCGAAACTGTAAGTCAGTATGAGCCAAATGTCGTCAGCTACGCTGTATACGCACAAAGCTGTTGCGAATGCCATTTTTTGACGGACCCATTTGTTGCGATCGTTATAGTTTGACATTAGTGCAAACATCAAAGTGAAATAAATAGGCGTGTAAAGTGTTTTCTACGGAAGAAAACTTTAATTCATTCTGTCTGTATGTTCCAATACTTTAGAAAAAATAACGTAACTTTTGATGAAGGGAATTTTTATATTTTTTCATGGTTGTGAACATAAAAATTTCCATCAAATATTCCGTCAAATGTTGACATTATCAACATGAAATTTGTTATGTGGTTTAAATCCAAAATAATGTTGCTTTAATTTTTATTTTTACATTTTCAACATTATATTGTTAAAATCTATCATCCCTTGTTAAAAAATGTTCATTTTTTCTATTCCAAAAAAAAATCGTTGGAGTTATTTTGACGGAAATGTTATGTTCTTAAATGGAAGATGTCGTACATATATCCAGTATTACATGTTTACTGCATATGTCCAACATGACAGGTAAACTGCATTTTCCAATATGAAAGGTAGAATGTATGTCAAGTATGAAAGCTAGACCATATGTCCAGTATGACAGGTATACTGCATATGTCCAGTATGAAAATGTTTATGTCAAGTAAGACAGGTAGATGTCGAGTATGACAACGAGACTTCATTTGTCCAGCATGTCACATGGACTGCATTTGTCCAGCATGACAGGTAGACGCCATATGTCTGGTATGACATGTAGTGTCCATATGTCAAGTATTACATGTAGACTGGATATGTCCAGTATGACAGGCAGACTGTTTATGTACAGAATGACATATAGAATGCCTATGTACAGTATAACAGACTGCTTATATCCAGTATGACAGGTAGACTGCATATGTCAAACATGACAGGTAAATGGCATATGGCCATTATGACAGGTAAAGTAGAATTGATATGTCCAGTATGACAGTTGGAGTGGATATGACTTTTATGACAGGTACTCTACATATGTCAAGTATGACTTTAAACAAATGGATTATCTATGTTGTAAGTTACTATTGATAACAAGTCATGTGTAAATCGGCTGAAAACAAAACAGCATACATATCTCAGGTATTTCAATGAAATTGCATGTCCAGTATGACAGGTAGACTGCATATGCAGTGTTCTAGGATTTTTTTGCTAACTGAACTTTACAGGGGAAAGTGTCCTAGATATAAACTGGCTATAAACAGGTAGACTGCACAAGTCTAGTTTTTACAGTTAAATTTCATGTCATGTATGATATGTAGACTGCATGTATCTCACATGACAGGTAGACTGCATGTGTTTAGCATTTACATGTAAATTGCATGTCCAGTATGACAGGTAGACTGCATAAGTCAAGTATTGCAGGTACACTGAATATGTCTAGTTTAACAGGTAAATTTCTTGTCAAGAATAACGGGCAGACTGCATATGTCTAGTATTGACAGGTAGACTGCATATTTCAAGTATGACAGGTAGACTGCATATGTCTAGTATTGACAGGTAGACTGCATATTTCAAGTATGACAGGTAGACTGCATATGTCAAGTATGACAGGTAGACTACATATCTCTAGTATTGACAGTCAGACTGCATATGTCAAGTAAGACAGGTACACTGCATATGTCAAGTATGACAGGTAGACTTCATGTCAAGTATGACAGGTAGACTGCATATGTCAAGTATGACAGGTAGACTGCATATGTCAAGTATGACAGGTACACTGAATATGTCAAGTATTAAGGGTAGACTGCATATGTCAAGTATGACAGGTAGACTGCATGTCAACAATGACAGGTAGACTGCATGTCAACTATGACAGGTAGACTGCATGTCAACTATGACAGGTAGACTGTATATGTCAAGTATGGCATGTAGACTGCATATGTCAAGTATGACAGGTAGTCTGCATATGTCTAGTATCGACAGGTAGACTGCATATGATCAGAAGTAATGTTAAATACATGTAGAGTGCATATGTGTACTGCTTATTTTCTGCATGACAGGTGGACTGCATATGTCATGTATAACTGGTAAAATGCCTATATCTTGTATGACTGCTATTCTGCATGTGTCCAGTATGACAGTTGGAGTGCATGAGTCCAGTATGACATGTTTACTGCACATTTCAGCATGACAGGTAGACTGTTAACTGTCCAGTATGACAGTTAAACAGGATATGTCCAGTATGACAGGCAGAGTGCTTTTGTACAAAATGACATGACGAATGTGTTTGTCAAGTATAACATATAGACTGCATATGTCCAGTATAGCATATATGACCAGTAGACAGCATATGTCCATTTTGAAAGACAGATTTCACATGTCCAGTTGATAGATAGAATACATATGTCAAGTATGACAGGTAGACTGCATATTCCCGTATTAAAGGTATCCAGTATATGTCTAGTATGATAGGTAGACTACAGGTTAAGTGTGTCAGGTAAACTGCATGTGCCCAACATTATATGTAGACTGCATATTATGCCTGGTATGACTGACTGGTGACTACATATGTCCATTATAAAATGTGGAATGCATATGTCCATCATGACAGGTAGAGACTGCATATGTCCAGTATGACAGGTGGAGTGCATATGTACAGTATGACTTGAAGACTGCAAATGTCCAGTATGATGGTTAAACTTCGCATGCCTAGTATGACAGACTGCATATGTCAAGTAAGACAGGTAGACTGCATATGTCTGGTGTGACTGGTAGACTGTACTGCATATGTCTGGTGTGACTGGTAGACTGCATATGTCCAGTATGAAAGATGGATTGCATATATAGTTGATGTGTACTGCATATGTCCAGCATGACAGGTAGTCTGAATGTCAAGCATGACAGGTAGATAGCATATGTCCAGTATGACAGGTAGACTGCATATGTTCAGTTTGACAGGAAGACTGTACATAACAAACATGACAGGAAGACTGCATATGTCTAGTATTTACATGTAAATTGCATGTCTACTATGACTGGTAGATAGCATATGTCCAGTATATCAGGAAGACTGCATATTCCGGTATGAAAGGTAGACTGCATGTTAAGTATGACGGCTAGACCATATGTCAAGTATGACATGTAAACTTAATATGTCTGGTATGAATGGTTGACTGCATATGCCCAGAATGACATGTGGACTGCATATGTCCAGAATGACAGGTAGACTGGATGTCTCATATGACAGGTAGGCTTCATATGTCCAGTATGACATTTAGACTTGATATGTCCACTAGAGTAGACTGAATATGTCAAGTATGACAGAATGGATATGTCAAGTATGACATGTAGACTGGATATGTCCAGTGTGACAGATAAACTGCATACGTCAAGCTTTACCGATAATGTCTATTATGATAGGTAGTCTGAATATTTCTAGTATGACAGGTATACTGCATATGTCAAACATCACTGTTAATGTCCATTATGACAGGTAGAATGGATATATCCAGTATGACATGTAGTCTACATATATCAAGTATGACAGGTAGATTGCATACACTAGTATGACATAACACTACATATGTCAAGTATGACTGGAAGACTGCATATGTCAAGTATGACTGGAAGACTGCATATGTCCAGCATGACATTACACTGCATTTGTCAGGTATGATATTTTACTGCATATGTCATTACACTGCATATGTCAAGTATGACAGGTAGACTGCATGTCAAGTATGACATTACACTGCATATGTCAAGTATGACATTTACACTGCATATGTCAAGTATGACAGTTAGAATGGATATGTCCAGTATGACAGATTGTATACATATGTCAAGTATGACAGGTAGACTGCATGTCAAGTATGACATGTCACTGCATATGTCAAGTATGATAGTTATAATGGATATGTCCAGTATGACAGATTGTATACATATGTCAAGTATGACTGGTAGACTGCATGTCAAGTATGACATAACACTGAATATGTCAAATATGACATTATATTTGATGTGTAAACTTCTTATGTCAAGTATGACTGGTAGACTGCATATGTCCAGCATGACAGTTGAATTGCATTTGTCCAGTATGACAGGTAGACTGACCATGTCAAGTATGACAGGTAGATTTCACATGTCTAATATGGCAGGTAGATTTCATGTGTCCAGCATGACAGGTGATCTGTATATGTAGAGTATGACCTGTAGACTGAATGACAGGTAAAAGGAAATATATCCAGTATGAAAGATAGACTGTTTATGTCAAGTTTGACAGGTAGATAGCATATGTCGAGTAAGAAAGGTAGAAAGAGTATGTCCAAGGTAAAAGGTTGGCAGTATATTTCAACAGGTTCCAAATCCCGTATGAAATGTAGACAGTATTTGTCAATTTGTACAGGTAGACTACATATGTCTAGTATTATATGTGGACTGCATATGTCTAGTATGATATGTGGACTGCATATGTCCAGTATGAAAGGTGAAGTGCATTTGTACAGTATAACGTTAAGACTGCATATGTCCAGAATGACAGGTAGACTTCACATGTCCAGTATGACAGATAGCTTCCCATGTCCAGTATGACAGGTAGACTTCAATGTCAAATATTACAGGTAAACTGCACATGTCAATTATGACATTCAGCATATTTCAAGTATGACATTACAAAGCATATGTCAGGTATGACATTACACAGCATATGTCAAGTATGACATAACACTGCCTATGTCAAGTATGATATTACACTATGTCAAGTATGACATTGCAAAGCTTATGTCAAATATGACATTAAACAGCATATGTCAAGTATGACATTACACAGCATATGTCAAGTATGGCATTACACAGCAAATGTCAAGTATGACATTACACTGTCTATATCAAGTATGACATTACACTGTCTATATCAACTATGACAGTACACTGCCTATGTCAATTATGACATTACACTGCCTTTGTCAAGTATGGCAGATTGTCTACATATGTCAAGTATGGCAGGTAGACTGCATGTCAAATATGACATTACACTGTCTATATCAAGTATGACATTACACTGCCTCTGTCAAGTATGACATTACACTGCCTTTGTCAAGAATGACATTACACTGCATATAGCAAGTATGACATTACACTGCCTATCACTGCCTATGTCAAGTATGAAATTACACTGCCTATCACTGCCTATGTCAAGTATGACATTACACTGCCTATTTCAAGTATGACAATACATAGCATATGTCAAGTATGTCATTACACAGCTAATGTCAAGTATGACATTAAACTGCCTTTGTCAAGTATGACATTACACAGCATATGTCAAGTATGACATTACACTGCCTATGTCAAGTATATGACATTACACAGCATATGTCAAGTATGACATTACACTGTCTATGTCAAGTATGACATTACACTGCCTTTGACAAGTATGACATTACACTGCCTATGTCAAGTATGACATTACACAGCATATGTACAGTATGTCATTACACAGCCTATGTCAAATATGACATAACACCGCCTTTGTCAAGTATGACATTACACAGCCTATGTCAAGTATGACATTACACTGCCTATGTCAAGTATATGACATTACACAGCATATGTCAAGTATGACATTACACTGCTTATGTCAAGTATGACATTACACTGCCTTTGTCAAGTATGACATTACACTGCCTTTGTCAAGTATGACATTACACTGCCTATGTCAAGTATGACATTTCACAGCATATGTAAAGTATGTCATTACACAGCATATGTCAAGTATGACATTACACTGCCTATGTAAAGGATGACATTGCACTGCCTTTGTCAAGTATGAGCCCCGGGTGGCTAAAAGAATAGACCGCAGTCGCGCTAGCTTGTCGTAAAAGGCGACTAAATAGCGCCCAGTACCCTGACTGGCGTGTCAGGTCGGTTTGCCTAAAGACCGACTCGGATGTGTGCCCCAGGTGGTTGAATGGGCTACCCCTGGCAAGCTGGGTTGTCAGGCCATAATACGGAAAACCTGACCGCAAACCATATTAGTGCACAGTGTTGGGAAAAATGCCACGTTCCTCGCACGTTAAAGGACGCTGCTGTAGTATTCGCTATGAGTAGGGATTTCGATCCCGCTACAGGAGGCTAAATTGCCCGACCCTATCCATCCTCCCATTTGCCAGTGGCAATCTAAAATCCGTTACCCCTATTTTTCCTTGTGTCCCATCCCATTTTCATTCATCATCATTTCATGTTCATTTTATCATCCATTTCATGTTCTCGCCTGAATATAGCTGAAATATTGCTGCTCGAGCGTTAAACACCATTAAATCAATCAATCAATCAAGTATGACATTACACTGCCTTTGTCAAGTATGACATTACACAGCATATGTAAAGTATGTCATTACACAACCTATGTCAAGTATGACATTACACTGCCTTTGTCAAGTATGACATTACACTGCATATGTCAAGTATGACATTACAAAGCCTATGTCAAGTATGTCATTACACAGCCTGTGTCAAGTATGACATTACACTGCCTATGTCAAGTATGACATTACACAGCCTATGTCAAGTATGACATTACACAGCCTATGTCAAGTATGACATCACACAGCATATGTCAAGTATGACATTACACTGCCTATGACAAGTATGACATTACACTGCCTATGACAAGGATGACATTAAGCAGCATATGTCAAATATGACATTAAACTGTCTATGTCAAATAGAATGCATTTATCCGGTATGTCAGGTAGACTGCATATGTCTAGTGTGCAATTAGACATTATGTGTCATGTATGACAAATGTTTGTCCATTATGACATGTAGGTTACATCTGTCCAGTTGAACAGGTATTTAAAATATTAAATATCAATAGAATACACATGTCTAGCAGGGGGCTGACATACGGAGCCAGGATGGCACGTCTTCCTCAGTGGAAGGTCCTGTTTTACTTCATTTTTGTACTGAATCAGAAGATATCAATGTACATCTTGTTATGGCCGACATGTTACAAGATTCATTGATTAATTTCAGATAATATATTTGACCTTAAGTGTTGGGATTCATTTTATTCGTCTCATTGACCTGAATCAGAAAATATCATTCTCAACGACGTTTGTTACAAAAAGTTATTTTTTTATACTTTGACCACAAAAATCTATAGTACATTTTTAATGGCCGACATGATAAAACATACATTATTTAAAACAAATTAAATATTTCACCCTGAGTGTGGCCATTTGTTTAACTTGACTCCTTGTACAGAATCAGAAAATATCAGTGTCAACGACGTTTGTTACAAAAAGTTATTTTTTTATACTTTGACCACAGAGATTTATACTACATTTTTAAAGGAAAACATGATAAAACATACATTATTTCACACAACCCAAATATTTCACCCTGAGTGTGGCCATTTGTTTAACTCGCCTCTTCTTACAGAATCAGAAAATATCAAGTTTTATTAGATCTGTTACAAAAACTACTTTTGTTATATGTAGCTGTATAACTTACATTGAGGAGATTTGATGACAAGATGTCTGTTATTTACAGAGAAATCGTTTATTATAGATTTATATCATTCTAGAGATTCACACCATTACATTACGCTTCAAGGGGAGGCTTCGTAGACGTGGCATCACTACTGATATCAAAGGGGGCTGATATACACAGCCAGAATCACATAGTATGTATTCCTCAGTGGAAGGTCGTGTTTTGCTTCATTTTTGTACTGAATCAGAAAATATCAATGTACATCTTGTTATGGCCGATATGTTACAAGATTCATTGATTAATCTCAGATAATGATATATTTACCTATAAGTGTTGGGATTCATTTTATTCGTCTCATTGACCTGAATCAGATAATATCACTCTCAACGACGTTTGTTACAAAAAGTTATTTTTTATACTTTGACCACAGAGATTTATAGTACATTTTTAATGGCCGACATGATAAAACATACATTATTTCACACAAACCAAATATTTCACCCTGAGTGTGGCCATTTATTTAGCTCGACTCTTCGTACAGAATCAGAAAATATCAGTCTCAACGACGTTTGTTATAAAAAGTTATTTTTTTATACTTTGACCACAGAGACTTATAATACATTTTTAATGGCCGACATGATAAAATATACATTATTTCACACAAACCAAATATTTCACCCTAAGTGTGGCTATTTGTTTAACTCGCCTCTTCGTACAGAATCAGAAAATATCAAGTTTTATTAGATCTGTTACAAAAACTACTTTTGTTATATGTAGCTGTATAACTGACATTGAGGAGATTTGATGACAAGATGTCTGTTATTTACAGAGAAATCGTGTATTATAGATTTATATCATTCTAGAGAGACACACCATTACATCACGCTTCAAGGGGAGGCTTCGTAGACGCGGCAGAACTACTGATATCAAAGGGGGCTGACATACACAGCCAGAATAACTTGGTATGTATTCCTCAGTGGAAGGTCGTGTTTTACTTCATTTTTGTACTGAATCAGAAAATATCAATGTACATCTTGTTATGGCCGACATGTCACAAGATTCATTTATTAATCTCAGATAATTATATATTTAACTATAAGTGTGGCCAATCATTTTATTCGTCTCATTGACCTGAATCAGAAAATATCACTCTCAACGACGTTTGTTACAAAAAGTTATTTTTTTATGCATTGACCACAGAGATTTATAGCACATTTTTAATGGCCGACATGATAAAACATACATTATTTCACATAAACCAAATATTTCACTCTAAGTGTGGCCATTTATTTAACTCGACTTTTCGTACAGAATCAGAAAATATCAAGTTTTATTAGATCTGTTACAAAAACTACTTTTGTTATATGTAGCTGTATAACTTACATTGAGGAGATTTGATGACAAGATGTCTGTTATTTACAGAGAAATCGTTTATTGTGGATTTATATCATTCTAGGGATACACACCATTACATTACGCTGCAAAGGGAGGCTTCGTAGACGTGGCATCACTGCTGATATCAAAGGGGGCTGACATACACAGCCAGGATGTCAATGTATGTATTCCTCAGTGGAAAGTCGTGTTTTACTTCATTTTTGTACTGAATCAGAAAATATCAATGTACATCTTGTTATGGCCGACATGTTACAAGATTCATTGATTAATCTCAGATAATTATATATTTAACTATAAGGGTGGCCATTTATTTTATTCGTCTCATTGACCTGAATCAGAAGACATCACTCTCAACGACGTTTGTTACAAAAAGTTATTTTTTTATGCATTGACCACAGAGGTTTATAATACATTTTTAATGGCCGACATGATAAAACACACATTATTTCACATAAACCAAATATTTCACCGTGAGTGTGGCCATTTGTTTAACTCGACTCGTCGTACAGAATCAGAAAATATCAAGTTTTATTAGATCTGTCACAAAAACTACTTTTGTTATATGTAGCTGTATAACTTACGTTGAGGAGATTTGATGAACAGATGTCTGTTATTTACAGAGAAATCGTTTTAATTATGGATTAATGTTGATGTTTACCAGACGTCATTGTAATAAAATGAGTTATTTTGTAAGCTTCAATTATTTATAGCCATCACTTAGTTTACATTGGCAGATTTAATTATGCATGTTTCAAATGTTTTGATTTCTTAAAGGGAAGGACTGCATTGGATTTCGCAGATGAAAAAGCAAAGATATTACTACAGGTATTTTTATGCTATAACATAAACCCAAACAATGAAGGATTGTAGTGTAAACCTAATGATAAATGTAATGACATCAGCTGTGGAGTGTAGTCTGTGTAAGAGTTATACAAATTGTACTGTACACGTAAACCAAACACCTCTGTGACATCAGGTATGAAGTGTAGTCTGTCTAAGAGTTATACCAAGTGTACTGTACACGTAAACCAAGAACCTCGGTGACATCAGGTATGAAGTGTAGTCTGTCTAAGAGTTATACCAAGTGTACTGTACACGTAAACCAAGCACCTCGGTGACATCAGGTATGAAGTTAAGTCTGTCTAAGAGTTATACCAAGTGTACTGTACTCGTAAACCAAGCACCTCGGTGACATCAGGTATGAAGTGCAGTCTGTCTAAGAGTTATACCAAGTGTACTGTACACGTAAATCAAGCACCTCGGTGACATCAGGTATGAAGTGTAGTCTGTCTAAGAGTTATACCAAGTGTCAGGGTTGCCACGCACCCGGGAAAACGGGAAAAGTCCTTGAATTTCGAAATTTGCGTTCCAGGTCGGGAAACATCCGTGAAAACGCGAAAAAACGAACAAATCCGGGAAAAATCCTTAATTTTGATCGCGATTAGTAAGTTCGGCACGAGTTGTCTTTCCCTTGCTTAAGTAGAACAGTTCGCCCCATACGGAAGATCGTCCTTTACTTTGAAAATACTGGAAGCTTTTGGGGCGAAATGTATGGGTCGAGATTTATATGATTCTGAGTCTTTCCAGCGTTTGACACTAAGGAATTTTTAGAGCATGATGCGGTCGTCAAATTGATCCAGATAATATGGCGGGTTTCATAAAATCATATTTTGATTACCAGTTGAAAGGCTCAAATTTATTCCCTCCTTCGCTCACTATAAACTCGAATACCATACAAGACGATTTTTTGATCACATATATTAAAACGGTATCCGGTAAAAGCATCAAACCACTGGATTTTCTTCCAAGAACTTTGACAATTGGAAATCAGTATACAGAATCCAGAACGGCTGCAACAAAATCGTATGATCTGCCAAAGACTTCCATCCCGTACGTGTACATGAACACATAGCTATTTCCTTATTTATTGGTCAAATCAGAGAAATAGAAAACATGTATATCATGTCTCTGGTCAAATCATGAAGACACACAGTTTTCAGACTGAAGATTGGTGAGTGTTGTGAATTAATAATAATAAGGTAAACCTGCATTGAAAACCACTTGTAGTTTACACAAAGTCTGCATCATGTCACACTGGAAGGGTGTATAGGAAATTGAATAGACATATGGAGTGAATGTGTACGTGACAAAATTATATAGCTTAAAGGATACTGGTATCTATAAATCACCTTAGAAATTCATTTGAAGTTATCCTGGTAAAATTATGAAAACCCTTGAAAAAACCTTGAAAAGTCCTTGAATTTTGTGTCAAGAAAAGAGTGGCAACCCTGAAGTGTACTGTACACGTAAACCAAGCACCTTGGTGACATCAGTTATGAAGTGTAGTCTGTCTAAGAGTTATACCAAGTGTACTGTACACGTAAACCAAACACCTCAGTGACATCAGTTATGAAGTGTAGTCTGTCTAAGAGTTATACCAAGTGTACTGTACACTTAAACCAAACACCTCGGAGACATCAGGTATGAAGTATAGTCTGTCTAAGAGTTATACCAAGTGTACTGTACACGTAAACCAAGCAACTCGGTGACATGAGGTATGAAGTGTAGTCTGTCTAAGAGTTATACCAAGTGTACTGTACACGTAAACCAAACACCTCGGAGACATCAGGTATGAAGTGTAGTCTGTGTAAGAGTTATACCAAGTGTACTGTACACGTAAACCAAACACCTCGGTGACATCAGGTATGAAGTGTAGTCTGTGTAAGAGTTATACCAAGTGTACTGTACACGTAAACCAAATATCTAGTTGACATCAGGTTTGAAGTGTAGTCTGTGTAAGAGTTCTACCAAGTGTATTGTACAAATAAACCAAACACCTTGTGACATGAGGTATGAAGTGTAGTCTGTGTAAGAGTTATACCAAAGTGTACTGTACACGTAAACCAAACACCTCAGTGACATCAGGTATGAAGTGTTGTCTGTGTAGGAGTTATACCAAGTGTACTGTGCGCGTAAACAAACACCTAGTTGACATCAGGTTTGAAGTGTAGTCTGTGTAAGAGTTATACCAAGTGTACTGTACGCGTAAACAAACACCTGGGTGACATCAGGTATGAAGTGTTGTCTGTGTAGGAGTTATACCAAGTGTACTGTACACGTAAACCAAACACCTCGGTGACATCAGGTATGAAGTGTAGTCTGTGTAAGAGTTATACCAAGTGTATTGTACACGTAAACCAAACACCTTGGTGACATCAGGAATGAAGTGTAGTCTGTGTAAGAGTTATACCAAGTGTACTGTACAAATAAACCAAATACCTAGTTGACATCAAGTTTGAAGTGTAGTCTGTGTAAGATTTATACCAAGTGTACCAGACATGTAAACCAAACACCTCGTTGACATCAGGTATGAAGTGTAGTCTGTGTAAGAGTTATACCAATTGTACTATACACGTAAACCAAACACCTCGGTGACATCAGGTATGAAGTGTAGTCTGTGTAAGAGAAGTGTATTGTACACGTAAACCACACAACTATGTGACATCAGGTATGAAGTGTAGTCTGTGTAAGAGTTATACTAAGTGTACTGTAAATGTAAACCAAACACCTTGGTGACATCTGGTATGAAGTGTATTCTGTTTAAGAGTTATACCAAGTGTACTAGACATGTAAACCAAACACCTCGGTGACATCAGGTATGAAGTTTAGTCTGTGTAAGTGTTATACCAAGTGTATTGTACACGTAAACCAAACACCTTGGTGACATCAGGTATGAAGTGTAGTCTGTGTAAGAGAAGTGTATTGTACACGTAAACCACACACCTATGTGACATCAGGTATGAAGTGTAGTCTGTGTAAGAGTTATACCAAGTGTACTGTACAAATAAACCAAATACCTAGTTGACATCAAGTTTGAAGTGTAGTCTGTGTAAGATTTATACCAAGTGTACCAGACATGTAAACCAAACACCTCGTTGACATCAGGTATGAAGTGTAGTCTGTGTAAGAGTTATACCAATTGTACTATACACGTAAACCAAACACCTCGGTGACATCAGGTATGAAGTGTAGTCTGTGTAAGAGAAGTGTATTGTACACGTAAACCACACAACTATGTGACATCAGGTATGAAGTGTAGTCTGTGTAAGAGTTATACTAAGTGTACTGTAAATGTAAACCAAACACCTTGGTGACATCTGGTATGAAGTGTATTCTGTTTAAGAGTTATACCAAGTGTACTAGACATGTAAACCAAACACCTCGGTGACATCAGGTATGAAGTTTAGTCTGTGTAAGTGTTATACCAAGTGTATTGTACACGTAAACCAAACACCTCAGTGACATCAGGAATGAAGTGTAGTCTGTGTAAGAGTTATACCAAATGTACTGTACACGTAAAGCTAACACCTAGGTGACATCAGGTTTGAAGTGTATTCTGTGTAAGAGTTCTATCAAGTGTACTGTACATGTAAACCAAACACATCAGTGACATCAGGTTTGAAGTGTAGTCTGTATAAGAGTTATGCCAAGTGTACTATACACGTAAACCAAACACCTCGGTGACATCAGGTATGAAGTGTAGTCTGTGTAAGAGAAGTGTATTGTACACGTAAACCACACACCTAGGTGACATCAGGTATGAAGTGTAGTCTGTGTAAGAGTTATACCAAGTGTACTATACACGTAAACCAACACTTTGAAGACATCAGGTATGAAGTGTAGTCTGTGTAAGAGTTATGCCAATTGTACTACAGTACTTGCACCCGTAAACGCAACACTTTGACTGATTGATAACTGATTGCTGACGGATTTTGGAACGCTGACGGATCGCTGACTGATTGATGATGACGACATCCGTCCAAAATTATGAATCCGTCATTACCTTGGTAACCGTCAGCGATCAGTGCGATCAGTCCAATCAGTGCGATCCAGAATCCGTCATTTAATTATATGCATAAATCGGTTAGTTTATTGACGGATTCGTATAAATTAATAATTTAAAGATAAAACGGATTCTGCGTCATTTTTATATAATATATGCATTTATTATACCTTTTTTATAATAAAATAAAAACATGCGTTTAAAAGAATTGTAAATACAATGTCTCGTTCTAAATGAATAAATAAACATATTTGAAGAAATTTTTTTTTCGTTATATTATATAATTAAGCACATTTCTTTAAAGCAGGACATATGTGGGAACCGAGTCCTGTAAACCTTCAAAAAACTTCTATTTAAGGCACATCAGTAACGAAGAGATAAATGTTTTTTTTCGTAATCCATTATTGATTCTCTTTTTTTATTCCCGCGACTTGTGATTTTTGCAACCTGTTACATGTATATTTTTTGTCATATATTAAGCCGACCCGACTCCCCCAATTAGTACAATTAGTAACAGATTTATTTCACATTTAGGAAAGAACGTGGCCTCTTTTTGACATCATTATTAGTTACTTAAATGTATGCCTGCGTGTTTTTATTTTGTCTACAAAATTTTAAATACAATTATAAAACTGTTGTGTATAACAATTGTTCAACTGTTAAACAATCATTGTCAATCAAAACGCATTGTTTACTAAACAAAAGTTGTATTGTAAAATATACTGCAATTCTTGTCGCAAGTTTTATTGGACAGGCAATAAAATTTGTTTAAAAAAGTATACATACAATTACGCTGGATTGTTCCATTTGTTTCATGGCGTCCATTTTTTATTGGGGGTGGGGTGGGAGAAAGCCGGACTACAGGTAAAAAACCGACAGTCTTTTGTCAATTAAAGTGGAGTCGGGGGCACCCTATCTGCAGTCGTTCGAAAATCCGTAACCTGTTGACAGGCATGTGACAACTAGTAGATGACTAACCAATCAGCCACCTAGGCCCCAATAACGCCGGGGAGAATTGTCTGCGAATACTGAGGTTAAGCGTAAAAATGTTTTACAGATAGACACATGTTTCAGTACGAAATAGTAATTTTTTTAACAAAACGTTATAAATTGTTTAGGTCTTAACATTGTCATTACAGTGTCATATCGATGAAACAGAACCATTTCAAAACTTGCCTTTAAAAGAGTGTCATTCAATTTAAACAATAACTTATTGTATTGATTGATTGTTTGCTTTTCTTTCAGCGAGAGTATTTCAGCTCTATTCATGACGAGAATAAGTTAAATATAAATCAATTAGATTTGTTTGTTTGTTTAAATATTGTTTAATCCACTTTCAGCAATTTTTCAGCTATATCATGGCGTCCAGTTTTTATTTGAGAAGGAAACCGGAGTACCCGGATAAAACACCCGTCCTCAAGTAGGAAAACTGGCTCCCTTTCAATTAAGTCGAGTGCACCCTGCCTGCAGTGAGATTCGAACACGAAACCTCAGTGTTGACAGACCACATGATCAATAGTTGATGAACTAACATCACCACTCGGCTCCTTCAATCAGTTAGATAAAGATGGACAAAAGGGCAATTTTGAAAAATATGGGGCATGGGTTGGGGAGTAAGATTTACTTTTTTTCGTACAAGAAGCGTGACACTCTCTAAACATGTCACTATGGTTCGCGGCAATTTTAATATGACCTGAACCACCCCCACCCCACCCCCCCAAAAAAAAACAAAAACAAAATATATATATATAACGGGAGAACATCCCATGTCCGCCAGCTGAGGATGCGCTGGGCAGCTCTGTTAAACCTATCAACCAATTTCAAGTACTTCCTTATTTAAAGGAAACCATTTATACTTATATATCATTTATTGTGGAATGACTTTAAAAGAAATCGTAAAATAAACAATTGCGACGGCTAAAATGCGAAAGCAGAATTGATTTTCGTATCACGCTTACATATTCGCAATTTTAACTCATAAGCGCTGTTAGTAGTTTAATCTTTATTTGAGATTTAATTCTGTGTAAATTCATGTGACGTAATGAGATAGTGAATAAAATATATAAATAGATGTTTTCGCTTTTGTCGTAAATCGTATTCAGTATTATACACCGGAATTCTTAGGAATTGTGGCACAGTAGTTTATTCTTTATTTGTTTGTTTGTCTGAATGGTGTTTTTATTGGGTGAGGAAGCCGGATTACCGGAGAAAACCCCGGACCTGCGGTAGGAAAATCCTTGTCAATTAAGATTGGAGTCGAATACACCCTGCCTGCAGTGAGAATCGAACCCACAATCTCTGTGCTGACAGACCACGTGATCAATAGTAGAATAACTACCTTGATCACTCGGCCAACGAGGCCCCTTATTCTTTATTTGAGATTTAATTCTCTGTAAATTCATGTGACACAGTGAGATATATAGTGAATAAAATATATAAAAAGATATTTTCGCTTTTGTTGTGAATCTTATTCAGTATTATACAGCGGAATTTTTAGGAACAGTGGCACATAAGTTTATTCTTTATTTAATTCTGTGTAAATTCATGTGACACTATGGGGTAGTTAATAAAATATATAAATAGATTTTTTCGCTTTTGTCGTAAATCTTATTCAGAATTATACACCGGAATTCATAGGAACTGTGGCAAAGAAAAAAAACCTGATCAAACCACGACAAATGATCTTTTTAAGATTGGAGTCGAATACACCCTGCCTGCAGTGAGAATCGAACCCACAATCTCTGTGCTGACAGACCACGTGATCAATAGTAGAATAACTACCTTGATCACTCGGCCAACGAGGCCCCTTATTCTTTATTTGAGATTTAATTCTCTGTAAATTCATGTGACACAGTGAGATATATAGTGAATAAAATATATAAATAGATGTTTTCGCTTTTGTCGTGAATCCTATTCAGTATTATACAGCGGAATTTTTAGGAACAGTGGCACATAAGTTTATTCTTTATTTAATTCTGTGTAAATTCATGTGACACTATGGGGTAGTTAATAAAATATATAAATAGATTTTTTTCGCTTTTGTCGTAAATCTTATTCAGTATTATACACCGGAATTCATAGGAACTGTGGCAAAGAAAAAAAACTGATCAAACCACGACAAATGATCTTTTTAAGCGTTTACAATAAAAAAAACCACGACCTCGGAGGTTAAGGTAGCAGTAACCTATTATTGATCACCAAGTTGTATGTTTGATCCTTACAGCGAGATGGTGTGCTCGACACATCCCTATAAATTTGCAAAGAGCACCAGTTTTCCTGTCGAAACTTTGCTGTTTCGTTGGGTATTCCAGCTCTTCCCAATAAACACTCGACGTCATATTATATAAACTAATATAATTTTTTAAAAATAGTGTTAAACAAACTTCAAACATACATATAATGCTAATGCGAAAAGGCGAAGTGGAAAAATGTTACGATTTCGCCTTCACGTTTTTCGTGTTTCTCGCTTTTTCCGCTTTAAAACTTTTCGAAGACAAATACGAGTTGTACGCCTTGGCATGCGAGGTCAAATATTTTTTTAATTTATTGTGTGTGTGGTTTTTTTTCATTTCTTTTTTGAATTATTTTTTAATAAAATGACACTGTGATGTTTATATGCCGTCAAAGATGCATTAGTGATAGATTTTTTTCGGGGGGGGGGGGGGGGATTTCCATTTATCATTGATACATTTAGACTAGACGCGCTTTCAAAATACGGACCTGCGCCTTGGCACGCGAGATGCTTTTTTAAAGTCATTGTGTGTGCGTTTTTAAATTTACTTTGTTTTAATTATTTTGTTACACTATGTAATGTTTATATTTCGTCACAGATGCATAAGTAATAAATTGGGGGAATTTCCATTTTTTTTATTAATAACTTTAGACCAGTTTTAGCCTTAATATTAGATAAAACGATCCATCAATGAGAACATTTCAGTTGACATTTTTATACTTCTAATATTTGCGAGTGAAACGAATTTTCACATTTCGAAATATTAATTTTACTAACCGGAAGTTGAATGGACGGATTGGAGCGATCAGTCCAAATCAATCCGTCAGATCAGTCAAATCGTTCCATATCCGTCAATTGACGGATGGACGGATTGGGAACGATCTGACGGATTGGGAACGATTTGACTGATCTGACTGATTGATAACTGATTGGTGACGGATTTTGGAACGCTGACGGATCGCTGACGGATTGATAAAAGTGTTGCGTCTTCAATCTCAAGTACTGTATACACGTAAACCAAACACCTCGGTAACATCAGGTATGAAGTGTAGTCTGTGTAAGAGTTATACCAAGTGTATTGTACAAACAAACCAAACACCTCAGTGACATCAGGTATGAAGTTTAGTCTGTGTAAGAGTTATGCCAAGTGTATTGTACACGTAAACCAAACACCTCAGTGACATCAGGTATGAAGTGTAGTCTGTGTAAGAGTTATACTAAGTATACTGTACACGTAAACCAAACACCTCGGTAACATCAGGTATGAAGTGTAGTCTGTGTAAGAGTTATACCAAGTATGCTGTACACGTAAACCAAACACCTTGGTGACATCAGGTTTGAAGTGTAGTCTGTGTAATAGTTATACCAAGTGTACTGTACAGGTAAACCAAACACCTCGGAGACATCAGGTATGAAGTGTAGTCTGTGTAAGAGTTATACCAAGTGTACTGTACACATAAACCAAACACGTCGGTGACATCAGGTATGAAGTGTAGTCTGTGTATGAGCTATACCAAATGTACTGTTCACGTTAGCCAAACACATTGGAGACATCAGGTATGAAGTGTAGTGTGTGTATGAGTTAAACCAAGTGTACTGTACACGTAAACCAAACACCTTAGTGACATCAGGTATGAATTGTAGTCTGTGTATGAGTTATACCAGTGTACTGTACACATTAACCTAACACCTCGGTGACATCAGGTATAAAGTGTAGTCTGTGTAACAGTTATATTAAGTGTACTGTACACATAAACCAAACACCTCGGTGACATCAGGTATGAAGTGTAGTCTGTGTAAGAGTTATACCAGTGTACTGTACACATTAACCTAACACCTCGGTGACATCAGGTATGAAGTGTAGTCTCAATTAGAGTTATACGAAGTGTACTGTACACATAAACCAAACACATCGGTGACATCAGGTTTGAAGTGTAGTCTGTGTAAGAGTTATACCAAGTGAACTGTACATGTAAACCAAACACCTCGGTGACATCAGGTATGAAGTGTAGTCTGTGTAAGAGTTATACCAAGTGAACTGTACATGTAAACCCAACACCTCGGTGACATCAGGTATGAAGTGTAGTCTGTGTAAGAGTTATACCAAGTGTACTGTACATGTAAACCAAACACCTCTGTGACATCAGGTATGAGGTGTAGTCTGTGTAAGAGTTATACCAAGTGTACTGTACATGTAAACCAAACACCTCGGTGACATCAGATATGAGGTGTAGTCTGTGTAAGAATTATACCAAGTGTATTGTACATGTAAACCAAACACCTCGGTGACATCAGGTATGAAGTGTAGTCTGTGTAAGGGTTATACCAAGTGTACTGTACGCATAAACCAAACACCTCAGTGACATCAGGTATGAAGTGTAGTCTGTGTAAGAGTTATACCAAGTGTACTGTACATGTAAACCAAACACCTCGGTGACATCAGGTATGAAGTGTAGTCTGTGTAAGAGTTATACTAAGTGTACTGTACATAAAAACCAAACACCTCGGTGACATCATGTATGAAGTGTAGTCTGTGTAAGAGTTATACCAAGTGTACTGTACATGTAGACCAAACACCTCGGTGACATCAGGTATAAAGTGTAGTCTGTGTAAGAGTTATACCAAGTGTACTGTACATGTAAACCAAACACCTCGGTGACATCAGATATGAGTTGTAGTCTGTGTAAGAGTAATACCAAGTGTACTGTACACGTCAACCAAACAGCTTGGTGACATCAAGTATGAAGTGTAGTCTGTGTAAGTGTTATACCAAGTGTACTGTACACGTAAACCAAACATCTCAGTGACATCAGGTATGAAGTGTAGTCTGTGTAAGAGTTATAGCAAGTGTACTGTTTACGTAACCCAAACACCTCAGTGACATCAGGTTTGAAGTGTAGTCTGTGTAAGATTTATACCAAGTGTACTGTATATGTACACCAAACACCTCGGTGACATCAGGTATGAAGTGTAATCTGTGCAAGAGTTATACAATTATAGTACTGTACAAGTAAATCAAAAACCTCTGTGACATCAGGTATGAATTGTAGGCTGTGTAAGAGTTATACCAAGTTTTCTGTACACGTAACCCACACACCTCGGTGACATCAGGTATGAATTGTGGTCTGTGTAAGAGTTATACCAAGTGTACTGTTCACGTAAACCACACGTCTCAGTGACATCAGGTATGAATTGTAGTCTGTGTAAGAGTTATACCAAGTGTACTGTACATGTACACCAAACACCTTGGTGACATCTGGTATGAAGTGTAGTCTGTGTAAGAGTTATACCAAGTGTACTGTACATGTACACCAAACACCTCGGTGACATCTGGTATGAAGTGTAGTCTGTGTAAGAGTTATACCAAGTGTTATGTACAGGTAAACCAAACACCTCGGGGACATCAGTTATGAAGTGTAGTCTGTATAAGAGTTATACCAAGTGTACTGTACATGTACACCAAACACCTCGTTGACATCAGGTATGAAATGTAGTATTTGTAAAAGTTATACCAAGTGTATTGTATACATTAGCCAACACCATGTTGACATCAGTTATGAAGTGTAGTCTGTGTAAGAGTTATACCAACTGTACTGTGCAGGTAAACCAAACACCTCGGTGACATTAGGTATGAAGTGTAGTCTGTGTAAGAGTTATACTTAGTGTATTGTGCAGGTGAATCCAAACATCTCATTGGGATCAGGTATGCAGTGTAGTCTGTGTAACAGTTATACTTAGTGTATTGTACAGGTAAACCAAACATCTCATTGAGATCAGGTATGAAGTGTAGTCTGTGTAAGAGTTATACTTAGTGTATTGTACAGGTAAACCAAACACCTTATTGAGATCCGATATGAAGTATAGTCTCTATGAGTTATTCCAAAGTGTACTGTACACATAAACCAAACACCTCCCTGATATCAGGTATGAAGTATAGTCCCTGTATGAGTTATTCCAAAGTGTACTGTACACGTAAACCAAACACCTTGGTGACATCACGTATGAAGTGTAGTCTGTGTAAGAGTTATACCAAGTGTACTGTCCACGTAAACCAAACACCTCAGTGACATCAGGTATGAAGTGTAGTCTGTGTAAGAGTTATACCAAGTGTATTGTACACCTAAACCAAACAATCCCGGTGACATCAGGTATGAATTGTAGTCTGTGTAAGATTTATACCAAGTGTGCTGTACACGTAATACAAACACCTCGGTGACATCAATTATGAAGTGTAGTCTGTGTAAGAGTTATACCAAGTGTACTGTACACGTAAACCAAATACCTCAGTGACATCAGGTATAAAGTGTAGTCTGGGTAAGAGTTATACCAAGTGTTTTGTACACGTAAACCAAATAGCTCAGTGACATCAGGTATGAAGTGTAGTCTGCGAAAGAGTAATACCAAGGGTACTGTACACATCAACCAAACAGCTCGGTGACATCAGGTATGAAGTGTAGTCTGTGTAAGAGTTTTACCAAGTGTACTGTACATGTACACCAAACACCTCAGTGACATCTGGTATGAAGTGTAGTCTGTGTAAGAGTTATACCAAGTGTACTGTACACGTAAACTGTATACCTCAGTGACATCAGGTATGAAGTGTAGTATGTGTAAGTGTTATACCAAGTGTACTGTACACGTCAACCAAACACCACAGTGACATCAGGTATGAAGTGTAGTCTGTGTAAGAGTTATACCATGTGTACTGTACACGTAAACCAAACACCTCGGTGACATCAGGTACGAAGTGTAGTCTGTGTAAGAGTTATACCAAGTGTACTGTACACGTAAACAAACACCTCATTGACATCAGGTATGAAGTGTAGTCTGTGTAAGAGTTCTACCAAGTGTACTGTACATGTAAAACAAACAGCTCAGTGGCATCGAGTATGAAGTGTAGTCTGTGTAAGAGTTAGACCAAATGTACTGTTCACGTAAGCCAAACACCTTGGAGACATCAGGTATGAAGTGTAGTATGTGTAAGAGTTATCACAAGTGTAATTGTTACTTAAACCAAACACCTCAATGACATCAGGTATGAAGTGTAGTCTGTGTATGAGTTATACCAAGTGTACTGTACATGTAAACCAAACACCTCGGTGACATCAGGTATGAAGTGTAGTCTGTCTAAGAGTTATACCAAGTGTACTGTACATGTAAAACACACACCTCAGTGACATCAGTTATGAAGTGTAGTCTGTGTAAGAGTTTTACCAAGTGTACTGTACATGTACACCAAACACCTCGGTGACATCTGGTATGAAGTGTAGTCTGTGTAAGAGTTATACCAAGTGTTATGTACAGGTAAACCAAACACCTCGGGGACATCAGTTATGAAGTGTAGTCTGTATAAGAGTTATACCAAGTGTACTGTACACGTAAACCAAACACCTCGTTGACATCAGGTATGAAATGTAGTATTTGTAAAAGTTATACCAAGTGTATTGTATACATTAGCCAACACCATGTTGACATCAGTTATGAAGTGTAGTCTGTGTAAGAGTTATACCAAGTATACTATACATGTAAACCAAACACCTCATTGACATCAGGTATGAAGTGTAGTCTGTGTAAGAGTTATACCAAGTGTACTGTGCAGGTAAACCAAACACCTCGGTGACATTAGGTATGAAGTGTAGTCTGTGTAAGAGTTATACTTAGTGTATTGTGCAGGTGAATCCAAACATCTCATTGGGATCAGGTATGCAGTGTAGTCTGTGTAACAGTTATACTTAGTGTATTGTACAGGTAAACCAAACATCTCATTGAGATCAGGTATGAAGTGTAGTCTGTGTAAGAGTTATACTTAGTGTATTGTACAGGTAAACCAAACACCTTATTGAGATCCGATATGAAGTATAGTCTCTATGAGTTATTCCAAAGTGTACTGTACACATAAACCAAACACCTCCCTGATATCAGGTATGAAGTATAGTCCCTGTATGAGTTATTCCAAAGTGTACTGTACACGTAAACCAAACACCTTGGTGACATCACGTATGAAGTGTAGTCTGTGTAAGAGTTATACCAAGTGTACTGTCCACGTAAACCAAACACCTCAGTGACATCAGGTATGAAGTGTAGTCTGTGTAAGAGTTATACCAAGTGTATTGTACACCTAAACCAAACAATCCCGGTGACATCAGGTATGAATTGTAGTCTGTGTAAGATTTATACCAAGTGTGCTGTACACGTAATACAAACACCTCGGTGACATCAATTATGAAGTGTAGTCTGTGTAAGAGTTATACCAAGTGTACTGTACACGTAAACCAAATACCTCAGTGACATCAGGTATAAAGTGTAGTCTGGGTAAGAGTTATACCAAGTGTTTTGTACACGTAAACCAAATAGCTCAGTGACATCAGGTATGAAGTGTAGTCTGCGAAAGAGTAATACCAAGGGTACTGTACACATCAACCAAACAGCTCGGTGACATCAGGTATGAAGTGTAGTCTGTGTAAGAGTTTTACCAAGTGTACTGTACATGTACACCAAACACCTCGGTGACATCTGGTATGAAGTGTAGTCTGTGTAAGAGTTATACCAAGTGTACTGTACACGTAAACCGTATACCTCAGTGACATCAGGTATGAAGTGTAGTATGTGTAAGTGTTATACCAAGTGTACTGTACACGTCAACCAAACACCACAGTGACATCAGGTATGAAGTGTAGTCTGTGTAAGAGTTATACCATGTGTACTGTACACGTAAACCAAACACCTCGGTGACATCAGGTACGAAGTGTAGTCTGTGTAAGAGTTATACCAAGTGTACTGTACACGTAAACAAACACCTCATTGACATCAGGTATGAAGTGTAGTCTGTGTAAGAGTTCTACCAAGTGTACTGTACATGTAAAACAAACAGCTCAGTGGCATCGAGTATGAAGTGTAGTCTGTGTAAGAGTTAGACCAAATGTACTGTTCACGTAAGCCAAACACCTTGGAGACATCAGGTATGAAGTGTAGTATGTGTAAGAGTTATCACAAGTGTAATTGTTACTTAAACCAAACACCTCAATGACATCAGGTATGAAGTGTAGTCTGTGTATGAGTTATACCAAGTGTACTGTACATGTAAACCAAACACCTTGGTGACATCAGGTATGAAGTGTAATCTGTGTAAGAGTTAAACCAAGTGTACTGTACACGTAAACGAAACACCTTGGTGACATCAGGTATAAAGTGTAGTCTGTGTATGATTTATACCAAGTGTACTGTACACGTAAACGAAACACCTTGGTGACATCAGGTATAAAGTGTAGTCTGTGTATGATTTATACCAAGTGTACTGTACACGTAAACGAAACACCTTGGTGACATCAGGTATACAGTGTAGTCTGTGTAAGATTTATACCAAGTGTGCTGTACACATAAACCAAACACCTTGGTGACATCAGGTATGGAGAGTAGTCTGTGTAAGATTTATACCAAGTGGGCTGTACACATAAATAAAACACATCGGTGACATCAGGTATGAAGTGTAGTCTGTAAGAGTTATACCAAGTGTGCTGTACACATAAACCAAACACCTCGGTGACATCAGGTATGTTGTGTAGTCTGTGTAAGAGTTATACCAGTGTACTGTACACATTAACCTAACACCTCGGTGACATCAGGTATGAAGTGTAGTCTCAATTAGAGTTATACCAAGTGTACTGTACATGTAAACCAAACACCTCGGTGACATCAGGTATGAAGTGTAGTCTGTGTAAGAGTTATACCAAGTGAACTGTACATGTAAACCAAACACCTCGGTGACATCAGGTATGAAGTGTAGTCTGTGTAAGAGTTATACCAAGTGTACTGTACACGTAAACCAAACTGCTCGGTGACATCAGGTATGAAGTGTAGTCTCAATTAGAGTTATACCAAGTGAACTGTACATGTAAACCAAACACCTCGGTGACATCAGGTATGAAGTGTAGTCTGTGTAAGAGTTATACCAAGTGTACTGTACACGTAAACCAAACTGCTCGGTGACATCAGGTATGAAGTGTAGTCTGTGTAAGAGTTATACCAAGTGAACTGTACATGTAAACCAAACACCTCGGTGACATCAGGTATGAAGTGTAGTCTGTGTAAGAGTTATACCAAGTGAACTGTACACGTAAACCAAACACCTCAGTGACATCTGGTATGAAGTGTAGTCTGTGTAAGAGTTATACCAAGTGTACTGTACATAAACCAAACACCTCACTGACATCAGGTATGAAGTGTAGTCTGTGTAAGAGTTATACCAAGTGTATTGTACACGTAAACCAAACACCTTGGTGACATCAGGTATGAAATGTAGTCTGTGTAAGAGTTATAGCAAGTGTACTGTACACGTCAACCAAACAGCTTGGTGACATCAGGTATGAAGTGTAGTCTGTGTACCTGTAGTCCAAACACCTCGGTGACATCAGGTATGAAGTGTAGTCTGTGCAAGAGTTATACTAAGTGTACTGTACACGTAAACCATATACATCAGTGACATCAGGTATGAAGTGTAGTCTGTGTAAGAGTTATACCAAGTGTACTGTACACGTAAACCACACACCTATGTGACATCAGGTATGAAGTGTAGTCTGTGTAAGAGTTATACCAAGTGTACTGTTCATGTACACCAAACACCTCGGTGACATCTGGTATGATGTGTAGTCTGTGTAAGTGTTATACCAAGTGTACTGTACACGTAAACCATATACATCAGTGACATCAGGTATGAAGTGTAGTCTGTGTAAGTGTTATACCAAGTGTACTGTACACGTAAACCAAACTGCTCGGTGACATCATGTATGAAGTGTTGTCTGTGTAAGAGTTATACCAAGCATACTGTACATGTACACCAAACATCTCGGTGACATCAGGTATGAATTGTAGTCTGTGTAAGAGTTATACCAAGTGTACTGTACACGTAAACCAAACTGCTCGGTGACATCATGTATGAAGTGTTGTCTGTGTAAGAGTTATACCAAGTATACTATACATGTAAACCAAACACCTCATTGACATCAGGTATGAATTGTAGTCTGTGTAAGAGTTATACCAAGTGTACTGTGCAGGTAAACCAAACACCTCATTGACATTAGGTATGAAGTGTAGTCTGTGTAAGAGTTATACTTAGTGTATTGTGCAGGTGAATCCAAACATCTCATTGGGATCAGGTATGAAGTGTAGTCTGTGTAACAGTTATACTTAGTGTATTGTACAGGTAAACCAAACACCTCATTGAGATCAGGTATTAAGTGTAGTCTGTGTAAGAGTTATACTAAGTGTATTGTACAGGTAAACCAAACACCTTATTGAGATCAGATATGAAGTATAGTCTATATGAGTTATTCCAAAGTGTACTGTACACATAAACCAAACACCTCCCTGATATCAGGTATGAAGTATAGTCCCTGTATGAGTTATTCCAAAGTGTACTGTGCACGTCAACCAAACACCTTGGTCACATCACGTATGAAGTGTAGTCTGTGTAAGAGTTATACCAAGTGTACTGTCCACGTAAACCAAACACCTCAGTGACATCAGGTATGTATTGTAGTCTGTGTAAGATTTATACCAAGTGTACTGTACACGTAATACAAACACCTCGGTGACATCAATTATGAAGTGTAGTCTGTGTAAGAGTTATACCAAGTGTACTGTACACGTAAACCAAATACCTCAGTGACATCAGGTATGAAGTGTAGTCTGTGTAAGAGTTATACTAAGTGTTTTGTACACGTAAACCAAATAGCTCAGTGACATCAGGTATGAAGTGTAGTCTGTGTAAGAGTTTTACCAAGTGTACTGTACATGTACACCAAACACCTCGGTGACATCTGGTATGAAGTGTAGTCTGTGTAAGAGTTATACCAAGTGTACTGTACACGTCAACCAAACACCACAGTGACATCAGGTATGAAGTGTAGTCTGTGTAAGAGTTATACCAAGTGTACTGTACACGTCAACCAAACACCACAGTGACATCAGGTATGAAGTGTAATCTGTGCAAGAGTTATACAATTATTGTACTGTACAAGTAAATCAAAAACCTCTGTGACGTCAGGTATGAATTGTAGGCTGTGTAAGAGTTATACCAAGTTTAATGTACACGTAACCCACACACCTCGGTGACACCAGGTATGAATTGTGGTCTGTGCAAGAGTTATACCAAGTGTACTGTTCACGTAAACCACACGCCTCAGTGACATCAGGTATGAATTGTAGTCTGTGTAAGAGTTATACCAAGTGTACTGTACACGTAACCCACACACATCGGTGACATCAGGTATGAATTGTGGTCCGTGTAAAAGTTATACCAAGTGTACTGTTTACGTAAACCACACGCCTCGGTGACATCATGTATGAATTGTAGCCCGTGTAAGAGTAATACTAAGTGTACTGTCCATTTACAACAAGACAAACAAACACCTCGGTGACATCAGGTATGAAGTGTAGTATGTGTAAGAGTTATACCAAGTGTACTGTACATTTAAACCAAACACCTACTGGACATCATGTATGAAGGGTAGTCTGTGTAAGAGTTATACCAAGTTTACTGTACACGTAAACCAAATAGCTTATTACTAAGTATAATTTAAACATTAGTACTAAGTATTATGTAATCACAAGTACTAAGTATTATGTAAACACTAAGTATTATGTAAACAACACTAAGTATAATGTAAACACCTGTACTAAGTATAATGTGAACACCCGTAGTTAGTACTTTGTCTTTTCTCTCTGTATTGTCTTCATCGTCCTTATTATCACTCTGACTATCTCTTTAACATATTGTTTTGTCTATCTTTCTTGACTGTATTTAGGTAGTGTCTTTCTGTATGCCTGTCTATCTAATTTTTAATCGTTCCTCTCTGTATGTATGTCTTTTCTATCTGTCCTATCTTCATATCTGTCTATTTGTCTTAATGTCTATAGTGTCTTTCAGTCCGTCTCTCTGATGCTTTGTCTCTTCTGTCACTGTTAATGGGCTATCTGTCTCTCTGTTTGTCTCTTTAATGTCTTCTTTTCTTTTTTTAGCCTCTATTGTTTGTTTGTTTGTCTGCAACTCTAATGCTCGGTGGCCGAGTGGTCAAGGTAGTTCGTCTACTATTGATCACGTGGTCTGTCAACACTGAGATTGCGGGTTCGATTCTCACTGCAGGCAGGGTGTACTCGCCTCCAATCTTAATTGACAAGGATTGCCAGTTTTCCTACCGCAGGTCGGGGGTTCTCTCCGAGTAGTCCGGCTTCCTCCCCCAATAAAAACGCCATGAAATAGCTGAAAAAATGCTGAAAGTGGCGTTAAAACACCATTCAAACAAATCAAAAAGCAACTCTAATGTTTTTTTTTCAATTTGAACGTCTGTATTGCCTGTCTGTCTGACTGTCACTCAAAAGTTGGTCTTTTAATATGTTGATTTTTTTTGTGTCTATCTGTCTACCTGTCTCTTTAATGTTTCGTCATTTTTAGGTCTTTCCATCTTTTTGTGGAAAGACCTTTAGTTATTGTTCTGATTATTATTATTATTATTATTATTATTATTATTCTCCCACTTCTTTCGCAAACTGATGTGCGGTTTTTTAGCTCACCTGACCCAAAGGGTCATGTGAGCTATTGTTATCACTTTGCGTCCGTCGGCGTCGTCGTCGTCGTCGGCGTCTATAAACTTTTTACATTTTAATCTTCTTCTCTGAAACCACTTGGCCAATTGAAACCAAACTTGGCCATAATGTTCATTGGATGGACCTTTACAAAGTTTGTGTTTTTTATTTTGATTGGTAAACCAATATGGCCGCCACCTGAAGTCTTAGTTTAACATAGGACCCTATGGGAAAAAAGTTAAAAAGGGCTTCTTCTCTGAAACCGTTTAACCAATCAAAACAAAACTTACTAGCAATATTGTTTGGATGGTCCTCTATAAAGTTTGTGTTTTTGATGGGAATTGGAAATTCAAAATGGCGGCCACCGCAGGACTTAGTTTAACATAGAACCCTATGGGAAAAAGTTTTAAAAGGCTTCTTCTCTGAAACCGGTTAATCAATGGAAACAAAAACTTACTAGCAATATTGTTTGGATGGTCCTCTATAAAGTTTGTGTTTTTATGGCAATTGAAAATTCAAAATGGCTGCCACCGCAGGACTTAATTTAACATAGGACCATATGGGAAAAAGTTTGAAAGGCTTCTTTTCTGAAACCGGTCAACCAATGGAAAGAAAACTTACTAGCAATATTGTTTGGATGGTCCTCTATAAAGTTAATGTTTTTTTTATCCCAATCGGAAATTCAAAATGGCCGCCACCGCAGGACTTGGTTTAACATTCGACCCTATGAGAAAAAAGTTTAAAAGGGCTTCATCTCTGAAACCGTTTAACCAATCAAAACAAAACTTACTAGCAATACTGTTTGGATGGTCCTCTATAAAGTTTATGTTTTTTATGGCAATTGGAAATTCAAAATGGCCGCTACCGCAGGACTTAGTTTAACATGGGACCCTATGGGAAAAAGTTTTTAAAGGCTTTTTCTCTGTAACGGGTTAATCAATGGAAACAAAAACTTACTAGCAATATTGTTTGGATGGTCGTCTATAAAGTTTATGTTTTTTATGGCAATCGGAAATTCAAAATGGCCGCTACCGCAGGACTTAGTTTAACATAGGACCCTATGGGAAAAAGTTTTAAAGGCTTTTTCTCTGAAACCGGTTAATCCATGGAAACAAAAACTTACTAGCAATATTGTTTGGATGGTCGTCTATAAAGTTTATGTTTTTTATGGCAATTGGAAATTCAAAATGGCCGCTACCGCAGGACTTAGTTTAACATAGGACCCTATGGAAAAAAGCTTTTAAAGGCTTTTTCTCTTAAACCGGTTAATCAATGGAAACAAAAACTTACTAGCAATATTGTTTGGATGGTCCTCTATAAAGTTTATGTTTTTTATGGTAAATGGAAATTCAAAATGGCCGCTACCGCAGGACTTAGTTTAACATAGGACCCTAGGGGAAAAAGTTTTTAAAGGCTTCTTCTCTGAAACCGGTTAATCAATGGAAACAAAAACTTACTAGCAATATTGTTTGGATGGTCCTTTATAAAGTTTATGTTTTTTATGGCAATTGGAAATTCAAAATGGCCGCCACCACCGCAGGACTTAGTTTAACATAGGACCAAATGGCAAATAAAAAAAAATCTTCTCTATACAACGGGTTAACCAATGAAACAAAGCTTTCTAGTAATATTGTTTGGATGGTCCTATTTAAAGTTTATTGAAAATTACAGGACTTACTTTAACATCAGGGAAATGCCATCTTTATTGCCTATAAAATCAGGTGAGCGATACAGGCTCTTAAGAGCCTCTGGTTCATTATTATTATTCTTCTCCCACTTCTTGCGCAAACTTATGTGGGGTTTTTTCATTTCACGACATGTCGCTTTGATATTTTATGTCTGATATCGGTGACCCATTGCACTTTCGCAGTTCACCCTGACTGACCACACTCTTTTTCATTAAGGAGTTATCTCCCCTTTTAATAAAAGCTTGTTCATGCTACTCATCCTATACCAAAAAAACCTCTACCAAAATGTGTCCTATATCCTTGCGCAACTTTGGGACAGATTGATTGAAGGGTTCTGACGACATCCTATAGGAGTTATCTCCCTTTAAATAAAAACTAGTAAGTGATATTCAAACAAATCTCAACAACTAAAAGAGATAGAGGCCTGGGGTCTTCACCATAGATCATCTTGACCTTTGACATTTGAAAATGGACACAAGGTCAAAGGTCAAGGTCACGTTCTAAATTTGCTTGTATCCGCTACTCTGAAACGGTAAAAGATAGATAAACACTTATTGAGAGTAAAATGTTCGTCTTACTAAGACGCAACTTTGTCACATTTGGAGCGAAGTAATTTGACTTCATTTTATAGGAGTTATTTCCCATTATATATGTAACTTATTGGTTTTTCACATGATACTCATAAACTATAAACGATAGAGGGAAAAGAAAGAGTGCAAAATGTTGATCTCTTAAAGGAGCAACTTTGTTACATTTACAGGGAAAGGATTTGATTTCATTTTATAGGAGTTATCTCCCATTATAAATGTAACTGATTAGTTTTTTACATGTTACTCATTAACTATTAATGATAAAGGGAAACGGAAGAGTGCAAAATGTTGGTCTCTTAAAGGAGCAACTTTGTTACATTTATAGGGAAAGAATTTGACTTCATTTTATAGGAGTTATCTCCCATTATATATGTAACTCATTGGTTTTTCACATGGTACTCATTAACTATTAACGATAGGGGGAAAGTAAATAGTGCAAAATGTTGATCTCTTAAAGGAGCAACTATGTTACTTTTACAGGTAAAGGATTTGACTTCATTTTATACGAGTTATCTCCCATTATATATGTAACTTATTGCTTTTTTACATGTTACTCAATAGCTATTAATGATAAAGGGAAACGAAAGAGTGCAAAATGTTGGTCTCTTAAAGGAGTAACTTTGTTACATTTACAAGAAAAGGATTTGACTTCATTTTATAGGAGTTATCTCCCATTATATATGTAACTTATTGGTTTTTCACTAGTTACTCATTTACTATTAATAATAAAGGGAAACTAAAGAGTGCAAAATGTTGGTCTTTTAAAGGAGCAACTTTTTCATATTGGCAGTAAACGATTTGACATCATTTTATAGGAGTTATCTCCCATTATATATGTAATTTATTGGGTTTTTACATGTTACTCATTAACTATTAATGATAAAGGGAAACGAATGAGTGCAAAATGTTGGTCTCTTAAAGGAGCAACTTTGTTACATTTATAGGGAAAAAATTTGACTTCGTTTTATAGGAGTTATCTCCCATTATAAATGTAACTCATTGGTTTTTCACATGGTAATCACTGACTATTAATGATAGAGGGAAAGTAAAGGGTGCAAAATGTTGATCTCTTATAGGAGCAACTTTGTTACATTTACAGGAAAAGGATTTGACTTCATTTTATAGGAGCTATCTCCAATTATATATGTAACTGATTGGTTTTTCACATGTAACTCATTTACTATTAATGATAAAGGGAAACTAAAGAGTGCAAAATGTTGGTCTTTTAAAGGAGCAACTTTTTCATATGACAGTAAATGGATTTGACTTCATTTTATAGGAGTTATCTCCCATTATATATGTAACTTAGTGGTTTTCACATGTTACTCATTTACTATTAATGATAAACGGAAACTAAAGAGTGCAAAATGTTAGTCTTTTAAAGGAGCAACTTTCTTATTTTGGCAGTAAACGGATTTGACATCATTTTATAGGAGTTATCTCCCATTATATATGTAACTTATTGGTTTTTCACAAGTAACTCATTAACTATTAATGATAAAGGAAAACTAAAGAATGCAAAATGTTGCTCTCTTAAAGGAGCAACTTTGTCACATTCACAGGAAAAGGATTTGACTTCATTTTATAGGAGTTATCTCCCATTACATATGTAACTTATTGGTTTTTCACAAGTAACTCATTAACTATTAATGACAAAGGGAAACTAAAGAGTGCAAAATGTTGCTCTCTTAAAAAAGCAACTTTGTCACATTTACAGGAAGATGATTTGACTTCATTTTATAGGAGTTATCTCCCATTATATATGTAACTTATTTGTTTTTCACTTGTAACTCATTAACCATTTATGATAGAGGCACTGGGTCTTCACCATAGACCCTCATGCCCTTTGACCTTGAAAACTTGCATGGGTCAAGGTCACGTACTAGTTTTTTACCTTTGCTATTTTCAAAGATATTGAAATGATTTTCTTCCTAAAATGTTCTATTAATAATTACGAGTAATTTAAGACATGCCGTGAAAAGTTGTATCAAAATGTTATAAGAGTTATCTCTCTTAGAATACCAATATGTAGCAACTAATTCAAAAATAATTTCTTTTTTAAATATTTATAGCAAAATTATAACATTTCGCATAAAGTTGATTATTTTGAATGTCATCACGTAATACAAAATGAATATAAGTATGGAAAGACCCTCAAATGTTCAACCGAACAGTTGATCTTTAATTTCTGTATGTCTTTATTATCTACATGTCTCCCTAATGTTTTCTTACTTCTGTCTGTATGTCTGTATTGTGTATCTGTCTCTCTAATATGTTTGTCCAATCTCTCTGTTTTGTATCTGTCAGCCTATCTATCCAATGTCTTGTCTATCTGTCTCTCTGTCTTATATAATGGCTTTTTGTTTGTATGTCAGTATTATCTTTCTATCTGCCTGGCCTTTCTGTGTGCCTGTGTTGTCTTTTTGTGTTCCTGTCTCTGTTTTGTCTCTACTGTCTGTATTTCTGTTTGTCTATCTGTCTGCAGGTCGCTCTAATGTTTTGTTTTTTCCGTCTCTATGTCTGTATTGTCTCGTTATACTTCATGTTCTTGTCCTTTTGCCTTTTTCTGTCTTTGTTTATTTTCCGCCTGCAATGACCTGTCTGTATGCCTGTTTGTTTCATTCGTCTGTTTCTCTGTCCTGTATGTCTCAGCATCTCGTTGTCGTCCGTATTCTTTTGCCTCATTTTAAGTATCGGAGTGCACGTCCTGTCTTTTTAATCGATGTCCATTTGTCTGTCTGTGTTCAAAACTGCTGTGTATCTCATTTAGCTTCTGTATTGTTTTTCTCTGTATGCTGTTTTCATCTGTCTCTCTATATGTATGTCTGTGTAGCTGTCCTTTTGATTTGCTTTGTCGAACTTATTGTCTAAATGTCTGCTCTCTGTGTCTGTCTTTTTGTCTGTTATGTTAGCTTGTACTTGATATTATTATATTGAATGATATTTGAGAAATTATTCTCTGCAGTATCAACTTCTGAAAAAACAATATTTTTAAGATATATTTGTTTTACCATATATATGAGCGGTAAAATAAATATTGTATCCATGCTGACAATAGCTTACAGATGAATACAACATGTTAGTGTGGATATTATTTTTGACTACATAAATAGGTGAAATAAGTGACTATGTTAAATTTGTGTCCTTTTGTGTATTATATCTTATGATTCTGTCTGTTTGGTTGTATGTTTAGTGTCTTGTTTGCTCTTGTGGGTGGTCTATATATTTATCTTCGTTCGTGGGCCTGCCTTTCGTATGAATCTGTATATGACTAATTGTGTCTGTCTATTTTTTCTGTGTCTGTCTTTGTACGACTTTTTTGTCAGTTTATCTATCTTTATTAGAACCCACTTTGTGGCGGACGCCCTATAGTGATCGGTCTGTCCGTGCGTCCGTCCGAAACTAATCATGTGCAAGCTGTAACTTGTTTATCTTTTGAGGTAGGCTTTTGATATTTGGAATGTTGGTAGATAATATCAAGGCGATGTGTCGCATACCATGGTTAATCACCTTTAACCTTGAACTTTGACCTTAAGGTCACATTATCGCTTTCTGCATGACAAATTCATGTCCGTGCTGTAACTTTTTTATCTTTCGAGTTAGGCTTTTGATATTTGGAATGTCGGTAGATAATATCAAGGCGATGTGTGGCATAACATGGTTGCTGACCTGTGACCTTGAACTTTGACCATAAGGTCACATTATTGCTTTCTGCATGACAAATTCATGTCGTGCTGTAACTTTTGTATCTTTCGAGTTACGCTTTTGATATTTGGAATGTGGGTTACGGTAGATAATATCAAGGCGATGTGTCGCATACCATGGTTGTTGACCTTGAACTTTGACCTCAGGCTACATTATTGCTTTCTGAATGACAAATAATTCGTGTCCGGTCTGTAACTTTTTGATCTTTCGAGGTAGGCTTTTGATATTTGGAATGTAAGTAGATTATATCAAGGCGATGTGTCGCATACCATGGTTAATGACCTTTTACCCTGACCTTATGGTCGGCGGGGCCCACAGAGATGATATCTAGATACGTTTTTCTTCTTCTCTGTGCTGTGTCTGTCGGTCTTGTCTCTCTGTCTATTGGTCTGCACTCTTGCCAATTTACCTAACTGTAGTGTGCACATTGTTGTCTATCTGTTTGTATATGTTGTCTGTCTGACAGTCTGTCTTCTTATTTATGTTTTATGTCTGCTCGTTAGTTGGTCAGTCAGTCTGTATGTGTCAATGTCTAACTGTATTGAGTGTCTGTCTGTCGTCAGACTTCTTGTGTCTTTCTGCCTGTCTACGCTTTGTCGATCTTACATGTGTGTAGGTATTATATCTCTATATATCTATAGTCTGATTACTTATTTGTATCGTATGTAAATGTCTCCCTCAGTCTGCTGTGTGTCATTTATGTGCCTTATCTTTATAATGCCAATAGCAAAATCAATAGGGATAAATAAAAGTTACACTGCCTAGCGTTTCTCTTCTTTATATGACAAGAGTCCTCGGTGGTTACGGTAGTTCGTCTAATGTTAATCGCGTGGTCTGTCAACACTGAGGTTGCACGTTTGAGTCTTTCTGTGGGAAGAGTGCACTCGTCTTCAATCATAATTGACAAGGATTCCCAGTTTTCCTACCGAAAGTCGGGATTGTCTCCAGGTACTCCTTCTTCCTCCGCAATACAAACTGGACGCCATAATATAGCTGAAAAATTGTTGAAAATGGTGTTAAACAGCACGCAAACAAAAATCTTTCTGCAACATGACTCTTATCTATATATCAGTCTAATCTATGCCTCCTTTTATGTGTTGTGGCTAAAGTTAAGTTCTGTCTGTTAAGTATTTATGTTGCCATTGTGTGCGTAGAAGGTTGGCTTGTCTAGCTTCAAACTGGTTATGCCTTGAAATATTTAAATGACTATTGATTTATTGTTGTCTTAACTATAGGGTACTCATGACTGTGGTTCACGGTGAAATATTTTTCTGTAAAATTATTCACTGCAATTACAATAAAATAATACTGTACAGCTATATCATATTGAACACGTGTCCACAAGTTTAAGATATGCAAAATATCTATGTGTAATCATAATTGAATGTTAAGCCTTTAAGTACATGACATTTTCATTTTGCCTATGGTAATTGGCATTTATAATTACTCTTTCTGTCTAATCCAGAATATAAGTCAACTTTTGATACCATTTCCAAGCACCTGGATTCACCTCCCTTGGATTTTGACTACTCATTTAGTTTTTTGTATTTGTGTTTTGGTCTGTTTGCTGTTGTCCCTTGTTTTTGTCTTAGGCTGTTTTGTTGTGGCTCCTTACAGAATCCTCCAGTTATCTTGATAGAACGATAAACATCGCACTACGGAGAATGTTGGTTTATATGATCTGAAACAATTCTTTCGATGAAAATACTAAATCCATAAAATACACCCACCTTAGGCAATCTTTTTCTGTAATTTTAAATGTTAAAAATCATTCCAAATAAAACACATGCCAAGTTTGTGTGTTTTCTTTACGTGAAACTAAATAACCAGAAAGGACTTAAACTATTAATAAATATTATAGATTGTGTGTTGTAGAGGATTGGTTCGTCTAGCTTCAACTTTTTTATGCCTTGAAATATTAACACAAGACACTAATCATGTGGATAAGAACTACATAGTCCACATATAGTTCTACATATGTATCCATATGTCTGCACTACACATTTGTAGTTCAACAGATCAAAACTACTGATTATAAATATAACATGAATCTCGGGATATCTATCTTCAGTCCAAATGTGTTATTTCGAACATCAACTCATTGTGTATATGTATTAAAGAGTATGCAATTTTCTTAATTGCATTTAATATTAAAACCAACACGTATAATTACCTTTGTAATAAATTAGTTGAATTGGTTTTAACTTGGAAGAAAAATGTACATGTCAACCATGCACATACTAGCGATAACTGGTACACAGCCAGCTGAAATTGGCTGACATTTAAAAATTAAATTAATATATATATCAAAGTTTTGTCGAAATAATGCATTAAAGATCCCCACAAAATTAAAGTATCTTATTTCTGCAAATTTGCACTTTTATGGGGTAGTACAACTGTATTTAGTTGGCATTTGCAATACATGTTAATATTGTTTATGTAGCTCATTTTCGTTTTTGCAGTAAAAGGGGTCTTTTGTTCCAATTCTGATGATAACTGTGATTAATCGTTGTTATCACAGTATGTTAAAGATGTTTTTGTCCTATGTTGTACAGTTTGCGAGATATATGTTGTTAAAATTTGCCAAATTATTGTAGTCCTCAATTTAGTAACTTTTTTTAATCCGATCCTTAGGCGGGTTTTTGTATTGCTTGCTGAATGGAATGGTGGAATATAGTACTCACAATTTTTTCTTTTTGAGATTAGCTGAAATGCCACATTTTTAGCCAGTTTTGTACCACATTATCTACTGTTTACCCAACTTTTGATTGGTTTCTTTCTAGTTGGATAAAGTGTCAACAATAATTTTGGAAAAAAATTGAATCAACTACTATACACTTGTTTTCACCATTCAAGTAATCTAAAAAATAATTCATTTATGTAATTTAAAAACGAAATAACTAAGTACTGAATTAATCAAAGTAAATGTAAACTGTTGTTACATATGCCTGAATATTGTGACAAACAATATTATAAGGTCCAAATTTATTTCACATTCAGAGATATACCAAGGTCAAAAAGTTAAGGACTGACTAAATCATGATGAAACCGAGACGGGACCAAAAAAAAAAAACAAACACACCACAAAAACCCCACAAATTAAATACACAGACTGCATTTAAAACCGTGAGTAAGTCCAGGTTCTTCAGAAGGGTAAGCAACTTCTTCTCAAAGATAAAAAGGTAGTTTGTATTGAACATGTGATTCAACTTCATTTTGACTTTGACATATTTCATTTTTACAGCGTATGCAAGACAACATTAAAGCAGGTATGTTTCAGATAAATTTCCTTGTTAAAATATTGTCACGAATGGGGTGTGTGACCTAATGTGTTCGATTTATTAATACATTGTTAAACGGGTCAATTTCAATTAATGGAAGGACAAATACTGCAGGAATGCTCTTTTATAAAGTATCAAACAATAAAATTCCTTATTCTATCTCAAATTAGTTTATTAAAGTAGATTACCTTTGATATGTGGCTCATCATATGAGGTTTGACATGGGGTGGCAACTGCCGTCTGATAACCTAATTTATAGTTGATATGTGGCTCATTATATGAGGTTTGACATAGGGGGAAACTATCGTCTGATAACCTAAGTTATTGTTAATATGTGGCTCATCATATGAGGTTTGACATAGGGTGGCAACTGTTGTCTGATAACCTCAGTTATAGTTAATATGTTGCTCATTATATGAAGTTTGGCAACTGTCCTCTGATAACCTCACCATATGATGTTTTGACATGGGTAGCAACTGTCGTCTGATAACCTCAGTTATAGAGATCTGTTCGGATAGTTGTAAATTTAGGTCTTTGTCTTACATGTACTTTAATTTAATTCCAGCATCTCAACGTAAACCTGGTTTCTTACATCTAACGAATTTAATATAACATGGTTAGAGACTTAAAATTTATTATATCAACACAGAAATACATACTTTTATTTTATATTCTTTAGGTCTCCCAAGGGAACTACTTCATCTGGGAAAACACGATGCAATTGTCTTCACAGATTTACTTAAAGAAGAAAGCTACGAGCTTTTTGAATTACGATCAATGTTACAGGGGGAACAGGGTACTGGAAAATCCACAATAGCCCGGTTCCTTGTTGGAAAAGGACCTACAAAATTCCGGAGGGCTACAGATGGCATTGACCTATACACTGGTCTGGCATTCTTTGATAACGACACAGAAGAATGGATTAGTGGCAAACATGGTTATTATAAGATTATAATATTACCATTTTGAATTTGTAATAAAACTATCATAACAATTCATTCATTAATATAGTGGTGATATTCTATTTAAAAACAAGGTAGAACGTTCAAATAACACGTACTAAACATAACTTTATCTAAAGCTTGCTTTAGAGCATCCTTATTTTAAGGCTGATCCCTAACCGTAACGAAACCATCTGAAGTATGTTACTGATAAAGATAAGAGTACTCCCGCTAGATGAAAAATTGATGAAAGTAGAGCTAAAACATTATTACAAAAAAATTGCATGATCATAGCATGAACAAATGTTAGTCGGTTAATGTTACTGTTATTAATATCTATTCAGAGCTTTTATCAGAAGTATCACCATAATCAGCTAAAGTAAAAGTATTAATGTTTCAAACTTTGAAGATGTAATAATGATGACTTTTAAACCTTTCAGTTCTTAAAATGGAGGATATTATATTAAGCCGATCTGTCAAGTCATATCAGCACCAAAGAACTCCAGTTAATCAGTCAGGACAAACAAACAAAGACATAGCATCTAAGATGCCCAGTGAAATTTCTAAAGAAATATCTGAAGCTCAAGAACCAGTAACCATGTTACAAGAAGAAGCACACACGGAAGTACTTCAAAAACAAGTACTTGGACACCAGTCACAGAAAGAGGACATTGAAATATCTGCAACAGAAAGAGTTCAAGCAATGCTGCCCAAGGATATACCTCGCAAAATGTTAGAACCACAGTTACTGTCTTTACAAGAATGGCAACTAAAGAAGCTTGAAATAGATTCTTCTTTGGTGTCAGTAGATACAAGCTTAGAAATGTACCAGTTGGGAAAAGTAAAATCTGTGCTGTCTGAAGATAAGGATAAAGAAATATTTAAAATGACAGACAATACCCTGCCTAAAGAGGAGGCTATATTGAAAAAACAAGATTTAATATACCATTCAGAAGATGAAGAGTTAGCATTAGGTACAGATATACCCCAGTCTAAACAGGAAAGTATGGAGAAGCAAGATTTAGTCCACCATTTAATAGGTGAAGAGTTCTTATCAGATGTCAATAAGATTGATGGCAAAGAAATTCCGGTGAAACCTGTTGACCATACCGATTTTGAAATTATTAAAAACCCTGGAATAATTGGAAAATTAAAGACATTCTTCGGAGTAGAGAAGGAAATTAAGGAAGTAAAGATATCTGTAACCAAGACAATATTCTTCAGTAAGTCAAGAAATGTTGCGAAAAAAGAATTTCACAAGCGGAATGTAGTACCTGTTACAATTTGGGATTTTGGAGGACAGGATGTATTTTACAGTACTCACCAAACCTTTCTGACATACCGCGCAGTTTATATGCTTGTTCTGGATGGCAGTCGTGCATTAAATGAACCATGTAAATATGAACAGTTTCTACCTGGCAGAGAAGAAGCCAAAACTCAAAGAGGTAAGAAATAAATGCTGTAAATATACTAACGTAATTGTTAAATGCCTACTAGTTTAGACTAACTCGCTATGTCATGTAATTTATTGAAGTCTAGAGCATATAATTTCACACAAGAGTTTTTAACCATAACTAGTTAACTGTAAACTAAGATCTGTTTAAGGCATAAATCTTACACTTAAGTACTTATGAACGCAGTTTTAGTTATTTGATGCAAATGGTAATGTCTTGTCAATTAAAAAACTGAAATTGATGCATTAAAACCAGCAAACTACTTAGGCAATGCAGAATTAACTATTAAACAAAGTCTCGGGCATCGGCAGTGATCACAAAAGACTGTTCCGATTAACAAATGGACTTTCTGGCAATGAGATTGAGTTGCCAAAACATAAAAGTGAGTTTGAACTCGCAAACTGTTTCTTCATAGACCAAATTGAAAGTATCAGGAGCGGCCGAGTTTTAGCGAGCATGACTATCACTGAAATCGATCCTCTTCAAGCATATAATATACGATTTGATGGAGATTCACTTATTGATTTCAATCCTGTGTTAATCGACAATGTGAAGAAAATCATTTTGAAGGCACCACTTACATCATCGATCCCATTCCATCAATATTGTTGAAAACAGTGGACAGTATTTCTGACACTATTGCTAATATGTAATTAACATCTGAAGTACCAACATTATTTAAAAAAGCAATAGTTCGATTTATTCGGTTTATTGAAGAAACAAGAACTGGATAAAGAAATAATGAAAAACTATCGTCAGTGTCTAATCTATCCTTCTTGTCGAAAAAGTGGTTGAGGTTAACTTGAAAATCATCTGGTGTTAAACAAACTTCACGATCCTGCTAAATCTGCATATCGAACTTGGCATTCTACTAAAACTGCGTTAATAAGGGTACGCCATGACATTACAGGTGCCCTTGACAAAAAGAGCTGTTCCGTTTTATCCATGCTAGACCTCTCAGTGGCATTTGATGTGATTGGCCATCAAATTCTTCTACAAAGGTTACAATTTTCATTTAGAATTTCTGGGTCAGCGTTGAAAAAAGTTTACTTTCGTATCTCCAAGAAATGATTCAACTCATTTCCTTGGTCCCAGCTTATTAAATGTTTTTTATCTTCAGTGTGATCTACCACCGGTTTCTGTTCTTGGACCTAAGCAATATTGCATCATCTCAAATTCCTAAAATTTGTAGACGACATAATATGTCTTATCAATACGCTCACGATACTCCGATATATTTGATTATCGAACCGCTTGTTGATTGGTCTCATATTTCAAAACGATTAGAGGATTGTTTATCCCACCTACGCTCGTGGATGACATCAAACTGAACTAATTGCACCAAAATATCATGTGAAAGATCTTTGAAACTGTAATTGAGTCATCATGGGAAACATTTTCACCTTGTCCAGATTATATTAGAAATCTTTGATTTCTTTTCGACAAATTACGTTTAATATTCCTCTACAAACCTTTGTATGCCCGTTGAAAAAATTGCAATTGTTGCTTACAATATCGAATATTTATGCCAACATTGAACTTCAAAAATATAAGTCTAAATGTACAATTTTGACTGAAGTCATCAATTAGAAACTTTTACGTTCGCCATCACGACTCAGTTGACCGTCACGTAATATCTGTCTTATAATTGAATTGTGATATGCCTAAGTACAACACTTTAACATGAGTGATACGACCTGTACAACTCATGGAGCCGGAGTTCCTGACATTCCAGGAGCATCTGCACTTACCCATGTGTTTAGTGGGGTTAGTGCTACTACACCGCTTGAAATGCACAACGTTCCAATTTTTAAGGGTTTTTTTGTTCGTTCATATATCGTTTTTTGTTCGTCCATCGTGGTACGTTCGCAAAACAAAAAAATAGAAACCGTTCATTCGTTCCTTCGTATGTGCAGAACTGGTAAATGTTCATTCGTTTGTCAGCATTCACAAAAGAAAAACTTGCTACACTTTATTAGTTTGATAGAAAATATAGCGTTCTGTTATCAAATTAAAACAACACGAAGATTAAAATATAAAATTAAATGTATTTACTTTAAAACTGAAAATTCCATAAAAAATATTCAAAATTCTCTTAAACTTTTAAAAAAAATAAAATCATATCTTTTTTTGTTTTTTTTTTGTTTATACAGTCTCAAAATTTTATGAAATTACTATATAAAATTAAAACATTTATGACATTTCTCTTTTTTAGTCCCTAAAACCTTTTACAAATTAATATTGTGGTCCAAATTGTCTTTGAATAGGCCTACATTCAATTAATTTGATACAAAAACTGAATACGTATTTGGTTTGTTTTTGTTGTGCGTCTGTTTTGTTTTGTTGTTGTTATTGTTCTGCTTTTCTTGAAAATTATTTACAAAGTTTGTTTTTGTTATGTTTGTTTAATAATTTGAATTAAATTGATCAGAACTCTAAAAATGTAGCAGCAATATCTGAAATAAGGATGCAAAATTCTTGAAAGGAATCAAGCATTATCGATAACAGATAGACACAATTGAGAATTGTTTCTGTTGTAGACTATGTCAGGTTTTGGATCAACACTATAATTACCTATTGTAAAGGGGACATTCCAGGATTTCCTAAAATCATGGTCATTCTTACACATAAGGATAAACTCAACGTGGTAAGTGTTTTCCGTGGTGTGTTGTTTTTACTGACAAGTGTAAAAGTAAGAATTGAACTAATTTTAATTTCATGAAGAATATACTTAATAACTTTGTATCATCTTTTATCCATTATACACTAGATCTCCAGTGAGTTATGTTTGTTATACCTATCCATAGTGTCAGTTGGCACAGGTTTTGCAATGTCTCTAGTTAGTCTAAATTGCCCCCTCCCTACAGTGGAAATGCTTTTAATTTGGCATCATTCTTAAGACAAATAGCAAGAAACCTCACCAAACAACGAGAGCTGAATGTCAATGAACCATTACAAATCCGGATTAAGAATATCGTATACAACACGAAACAAGATGACAAAATGAAAAAAAAACACAAAACTAGAAAGTGAATAACCCGACCTCAATAAAAACCATGGGTGTACTCAAGTGCTCAGGACCATTTTGTTGTGAAATAAAGTGTCAACGTAGAGCGACGATTGTTGAAGAAGTACAATTCTCCTAGCAAAATAAACCTTATTTAGTTATCTAACAAAATCTAAAAAAGTTGTTCTGCCCTGGAGACTTAGTAATTTTTGTCTTTGAATATAGTAGTACCCAAATTTAAGAACTATTTTAGCTGTATCATACCATAAGGACCCTCAACCTAATCAAGAAAACTGGTGAATTAAGGCTCAAAGTTACAAGCCAAGTGTTGCCACAAAAGTGATCTGTAGTATATGATTAACTACCTATATTACTCAGCCACAGAAGTTTTCCCAAAATTTAGACTGTTGTGTATCTTTATTAAAGTAGTAATCTTTCTAAAGCAAATTATACTTTGCCAATGATTACACTTATAATGAGATATATCTGGTTCAGAATGCTATTCATCGCATTGAAACACTAATATTGCAATTTAATAATGTGATATCCAAAAGCGCTGTACAGTCTTACCATGTTGGTTCTGTCAAAAGCAGGCGGTATCCGTTCCAGAAGACTTAAATATAAATGTGTTTTGACACATACAACTCTTCGTTTATAATTGTACGGATCAGGTTTAATGAAGTTCGCCTGTGTTATAGAATATGTTGACACATACAACTCTTCGTTTATAATTGTACGGATCAGGTTTAATGTAGTTCGCCTATGTAATAGAATATGTTGACATTACTTTGTAGAATGAAATAAATGCAAGAAGAAACGAAATATTTAGTGAAATCGAAAGAATGTTTGTTGGAAGTCCAATTGAACAACACATGGTCATTAAAGATAGAATATTTGTTAATGCACGAAATAGCGAGGACCCCGAGATGGAACAGATAAAAAAGTCTTTGATTCATCAAGCAAGAATCCAGCCTACATGGGGTCAGAAGTTACCAAAATGCTTTTTACCTTTAGAATTAGAAATACAAAACCTTGCCACAAGAGGTGTCACCTTAATACATATTGAACATATGAAAAAAATTAATTCTCAGCAGCCAATTCGTCCATTAACAGAGTCTGAATTAAAAGTGTTTATGAAATTTCAACACGCTGTCGGAAAAATCCTTTATTTTGACGAGCCATTCTTAGACAAACATATCATAATCTCCCCTACGTATCTTATCGATGCCTTTAAATCAATTATTACTGACCATCAATTCTGTAAAGGAGACAAGAAGAAAGAAGAAGCTTGGTACTTGATGGCAAAGACAGGAATCATATTAAAACAAACAGTTGAGAAGATCTGGAAACAAAAGAAGTATGCACATTTTTATAAATCCCGGAAGTATCTCTTGGGGGTAATGACTTATCTCGATATCCTGGTCGAGCCATTACGTTACGATTCAACCCATAACCGAAAACCAAATGAGTTCTACTACGTGGCAAGCATGATTCGAAAACAAGATACAACCGGGTATCTGCAGGATCCAACATTCAGCCAAAGAAATATCGCATTTTGTTTTGATACATCTGGTTTTATTATACCCCCAGCTCTATCCTTCAGATTTATCAGTTACTGCTTAAGCATATGGGGCGTGAAGACATATGGAAATGACAATGAAGACATGTTGTTTCACAGGTCAGCTGTTTTCACAATTGATCCATCTCTTGATATCCACATTCAGTGTGAAGACGAACAACTTATTGTCCGTCTTGTGCATGCCAGGAATCGGACTTTGATCATGAAAGATCTGGCATCAAGTATACGGGAGTGTTTATCAGCTGCTCTGCATAAAATCAGCCAGCTTTATATCAAAACCAGCAGTGAGCGTACAGAAACTATACAGTCATTTGATGTAAAAGCTTGTTGTAGCACTTCAACTCAGCCATGCTCTATTGCATTTCAAGACATAGAAAATGTTTGGATTTGTCCCCAGCATCAAATAGAACACTTAAGAGATCTGGTTTTCTCTTGGTTTACAGAAAAGGTAAGGAAAACGTAGCACAAAGCATTAGGTTAACTTGTTTGTCTTTATAGATGCATGGTTTCACTGTACATTTATTGCTTTCAGAAATGCAAAAGTTATTTTTATTATCATTATTATTATTATTATTTATTGTATTGCCATAATGACTCCAAATGGTAGACCATTTATTTGTTGAGTTGACGACTGTCTAGAATACATTTTTAAAGATTTTGTATTTGCAGGGTATTTTTTAATAAGAAATCGTCACGTGTTTATTGTAGTGTGTTAATTATTATTATTAATTTATTTCAGGGAAGTGAAAAGTGTGAATCCGTTTGCCCAGGTATAATATAAACCTTCAAAAAACACACTTTGTTTTATACATAATGTTACTTGCATGTTGGAATTTCTGTTAGTTAATATGTGGTCAAAGATTTTTGTTTTCGCAGTGCATTGCAATTTAGATAAAATGATTTTAAATAACAAAGAAAGTTAGAAAATTAGTAAATGTTTATCCAAGACCAAAACAAATTAACAAATAATACAGAAATGGATAAATCAAAGGAAGTGTTCATTGGATAAGAATGAGTTGGGTGGGAACTTTGAATTAAGCCTTTTGTTGTTTCTGTAGTAACCTCATTCTTTTCAACATGTAAAACAGGATCTGTAATCTGCATTCTGCAAACGCAATACCCAATATGGACCTTGGACAGGCTTCTTGTATTATAATCTGAGAACCCCACAACCCCAGTGCTTGCTTTACATGCTCTGAGGACACAGCGTAAATTTGAATAGAGCCGTCACTAGCATTCACCATTTCAGACTATAACTGGGCAAACCAATTTTTATAATAAGAAAGCAAATCTATGGAGGATACAGTAATACAGTAATGTAGATCCCACCAATGTCTACGCTACTTTGACTCCTTATTTTGTTTAACTTTTGAACATATGTGCCAATCCCCGTTTTCTAAAGATTATCATTTGTATGATTAAAAACAAGAAACCATCCATAGGGATGGACAAATTAGACAAGCTTGAAGTTGTACCACATTGTGCACTCTTCCAAAATGGACAGCAAATTCAACCTTGTCTGTAGTGATATAGATATAATAAAAATAGATTCACATTGGGATTTAGCATCAACATAAACACAATTTTTTGCATGTATACAATTCTTCTGTAATGTGGGAGCACTTTATTGAATGGTATGTACATTTCAGTGGAAAACGAACAATTTTTACAACAGTCGCCGAGCGAACTGCATCTACGAAGACTTGCTGTTGAATATGACATCGATGAAGTCAGAAAGTTAGTGATTGAACTTGAACTTCCAAACGGTATTTGGAATGAGCTCTGTCGAAGCACACTTAAGGAAGAGACTATCAGATTTACAGCTCTTTATAAATGCCTACAAAGAAAGCTGTTCACATTTAAAGACCTTAAACATGCTGCAAAGAAACAGGATATTCAAACTCCCCACACTCTATGCAAGGTAATATCTTATGATAAACGTAAGTCTTCACCAATTAGATTTCCTCTATTTATAGCGTCCTTGTTCGTTTTATTTCGTATTTTATTGGATTTTTCATATTTTATTCTACAACTTATTCTATAGTGTCCTTGTTCCTTAGTTCAACTACTATTGGCATGAACTAGAACCGCAAGTAAACAATATTGGCACTTAACAACGGCCTCTTTATTATTTGAACATAGGGGAAAATATTAACATTGTTTGCGCTCACTTAAGTAACAAGTTTCGTTGGGTTATAAGAGACCAAACTATTAACATTCTTTGCGCTCACTTAGGCAACAAGTTTCGTCGGGTTATAAGAGACCAAACTATTAACATTGCTTGCGCTCACTTAGGCAACAAGTTTCGTTGGGTTATAAGAGACCAAAATATTAACATTGTTTGCGCTCACTTAGGCAACACGTTTCGTTGGGTTATAAGAGACGAAACTATTAACATTGTTTGCGCTCACTTAGGCAACAAGTTTCGTTTGGTTATAAGAGACCAAACTATTAACATTGTTTGCGCTCACTTAGGCAACACGTTTCGTTGGGTTATAAGAGACCAATTGATTATATTTTCGGTGTGTCATGTCAGATGCAAATTTTTGACAATTTTTGAAACCCCATAGGGTATTTAAGTAAACTCGATCACACCCATAAACCCCATAGGGTACTCAAGGAAACTCGATCACACCCATAAACCCCATAGGGTACTCAAGGAAACTCGATCACACCCATAAACCCCATAGGGTACTCAAGGAAACTCGATCACACCCATAAAATAGTTCAGAAATGGGCTTTGCAGAATCAGCTAAAACAGCCAATAAATTTTAAAAATTATCTAAATACTTTAATTTTTAACTTCTATGTGCAATTGCTTTTCAAATACCGCTAAATATCAAATTCCATTAAAAAATAAACCCACTGTACATGATACAGTTTGTTAGGAAAACAATAACTAATTCCCTCGACCCTCAGTCAAAGTTCATTTACAGAGTCGTTGTCACGTGGGTGTTTATCTGAAGTTAGGAAAATGATGATAAATCCTAATATATTCAAGTCTGATTATTTTAGTGGTTGGTTTGAAAAAGTAGTAGAGTTTAATGTTTAATTATTATTCTTTGTGAATGATTGATTGATGATTGATTAATGGTGTTTAACGCCCGAGCAGCATTATTTCAGCTATATTCAGGCGATGAACATGAAATGGATGATAAAATGAACATGAAATGATGATGAATGAAAATGGGATGGGACACAAGGAAAAATAGGGGTAACGGATTTTAGATTCCCACTGGCAACTGGGAGGATGGATAGGGTCGGGCAATTCAGCCTCCTGTAGCGGGATCGAAATCCCTACTCATAGCGAATACTACAGCAGCGTTCTTTAACGTGCGAGGAACGTGGCATTTTTCCCAACACGGTGCACTAATATTGTTTGCGGTCATGTTTTCCGTATTATGACCTGACATTTCCAGCTTGCCAGGGGTACCCCATTCAACCACCTGGGGCACACATCCCAGTCGGTCTTTTGGCAAACCGACCTGACACGCCGGTCAGGGTACTGGGCGCTATTTAGTCGCCTTTTACGACAAGCTAGTGCGACTGCGGTCTATTCTTTTGGTCACCCGGATCCCGCAAGGGGCTCTTTATTAATGACGATACCAATAAAAGTGAATCCATGTTCAGATGCCTTCAGAACTTTGCGAATATTTAACAAGGTTTATTACGGGTTCGGGGTTGGAACCAATGGGACAAAGCGCTTCTAATGCATTTAGAACAAAGAAGTCTTCTAATGAAAAGAAAACGAAATAAGCAGAAAGCATATGTTGTAACAAACACATTATATAAGAAAAGTCAGGATTCAAAACTTTTTTACACTTGGTTTTATCTACATGTGATGAACAATAATATATGATCTCATAATTCTCTGAGACTTTCACCAAGCACTTACTAAAGCAGAACACATTGTATTGGTTCACACTTTGTAGAAACTCAGGGTCAGATATTTTCTATATATTCCTTTTTAAATATTCCATGAACATATTTTCAGCTCACCTCCGTTTGAAAATAAAGAATTTGATCTCACTCTTCTACATCTTAGCTATCAGCCCCTTCATTTAAATCTCCATTTACATGCAGTTTATCATCTACAATAAAAGCTGTTTTCCCTTAATTGCGATCCTTCAACATTATCGCGAAAGTGTTTTTCTGCGCTCCAGATTTATCTATAGTTCGACGCGTTCTTTAGTATAGCCATGTCTCTTAAGCTACTAAATTTAACCATTATCGGTCTAGATTTATATGGCCCAATTTTGTTTTTCCATATTGGTACTTTTTTCTATTTTTTAAATTTTACTGCAAAAATTCATCTTTTTTCAAAGACAATTCGAAATTGTGTCTATGCAATTCTCCTTGTTTTTGTTTCCGTTTGTATTTGATGGACCATTAGAGGCTGCAGTGATCCCTGCGTTATCGCATTGTAATAAATTTGTTATAAGCTCGTCTATAGCAAACAAATATGTTTTCTTAACTCAACGTTTTTATATCATCAGCTTATCGTTCATGATATTGTCGATTCGATACTAAGTTTATCAATCTGGTTTATTTCTTAATTACAAAATATTTTATGTTTTAAACTTCACTGATCTGTAGATAATTTATCATATATTGTTGATGAATGACCTAACAAAATACCAAACACCGATGAAACTATCAAAAAGACAATCCATAAGTCCGAGAAACCGGCAAACCCCAGAACCAACAATAAAGTAACTACAGTAATAGTCCTGACTTGTACAGGCATTTCAAAAGAAATGGTGGAATAAACAAGGTTTTATGGCATGTCAAACCTCCCGCTTCCATTATTGTAGAATATTAGCTTGTTAGCTGATTAAAATAGATGGGTATCATAAACCATTAGTCACTAATAGGTGTATCAAACAATCATCGTAGCACGTTCACTGTACACTGAATTAAAAAATCGGAAAACTATCTGCAACCATATTTTAAAACTTTTTTTCTTTTTTTCGACAAATGGCATCTGAAATAAAATTTATTAAAGGCGCGGATGAGTCGTTTTTTCTTGTAACCTTTGCTTATAAGTTTATCCCGAAGACATTGTCTCTGGTTTATTGTTATGATCGCTCGTTTGAAACCTTCTAGATATAAGCTTCCCTATACGCAATTAGTACGTAAGTAAGTAAGTAAATTCTTTATTTAAATAGGGTAATACAGTTAGTTTGCAAAATTAATCTTCCCTGAGGCCCTCACTAAAACAACATATTAAACAAAACAACATATAAAATGGAATATTACATTGTGTACTCATACCTTAACATCCTCACAAGTCAGGGTTTCTGTGTCCACATGTGTCCACGAAACCTTGACAAACCTAGCTAGGAAAATCCCGGGCTAGATGATTTTCATATGACGTCAAATCGTCAAAATATCAACCAATGAAATTGATTGAAAGAAACTTGTTTCGCAGTAGTCATTCTTACTCATTCTGCTGGGGAAAGGACACGTAACGCAAGTAATAAATAACGCGGTATTAACAAACTATTACCACTACTGTACAAACTACACTGATTTTCACATGGTCTATGCAGCACATCCGTTTGGTTTATTTACCTAACCAAATTATGAATGAAAGCGAACTTTTAATTGGCAACATGCAGGTAAGATGTAGCCAATCAAAATAGTGACTTCTAGCCCAGGAATTTTCTAGCTAAGTTTGTCAGGGTTTCGTGGACACAGAAACCCTTGACTTGTGAGGATTTGTTCATAATAACATATATATTGTACAGAACATTGGTATAGTTCGAGGCACTGTCTTGCATTGATCTTTTTTGTGTAAACAGTTCTTAATTTTTTTTAAAAAAGGTTGTTGTTTGCTACATTATGCAAACTCATAGGTAAATCATTCCACAATACTG